>QNTS01000052.1:1226568-1418306 GCA_003317085.1 Hucho hucho | reverse complement strand
ACGTCCTCATCTGACGTCATCACGTGTCGCCATATTGGGTCGAGGAAGTGGAAGGAATTGAAAGTGGAAATCTGTTGCGGGTTTGCTGTTATTCGAATATTCATTCAACATACACCCCATTTCACGATCAACCGGGTTTATTTATGCACCGGAAACACTGAAACCTTCAGGAGATACCAAATCATCTGTATTTACCCGTTGTTGGGACGTGCATCCAGACGATGACTTCCCTAACACAGCGAAGTTCGGGCCTGGTGCAGAGGAGGACCGAGGCCTCTCGCAATGCAGCCGCCGACAAGGAGAGGGGGTCCGATGACGAGGACTACGAGCCACGTCAAGAGGAAGAGGATGAGAAAGGAGACTCCAAAGAAACTCGACTGACGTTGATGGAAGAAGTGTTGCTATTGGGATTGAAAGATCGAGAGGTATGGTGTTGGCTGTCGTCGTTAGCGTGTTGCTACAACGTTAGCTAGATACGGTAGCTGTTTGTTGACGTTCCAGCCAGTTTACGTTGTGTGCGAACATAGCTAGCTAAGCGAATGCGCTTTTCTTACGCTAGCTAGCTTTACTGGCATGTCATATGCCTATTCAACATTGCAAACTAATAGTGCTTATAATACAACTGGGAACTTGGGTGCGGGATCGAGGTCAAATCATAACGTCGGTGATCTTCAGGTCTAGAAAAATGCCCTAATTTCCGAGTTGGATGACCGTTTTTTCTCCGAGTTCCCAGTTGGTTCGACGCGGTGTAAGGGTTTCAAACGTGTCACTCTGTGCGTGTCACTTCTGTCATCAGCAGGATGTTTGCTTAATTTAACCAGGACGTGTCGAATCATCTGAAGCATTCACTAACTGCTTGACATTTTTTTTTCTCCAACAGGGCTACACTTCATTCTGGAATGACTGCATTTCTTCTGGTCTCCGAGGTTGTATGCTCATCGAACTGGCTTTGAGAGGGAGACTGCAGCTAGAGGCTTGTGGCATGAGGAGGAAAAGCCTGCTGGCCAGAAAGGTGAGTAAAACCCACTGATTAACTTGGTTACCACACTTGTGTCAAATATATATATTTTTTAACTAACCCAAGATAGACCACAGCCGGTCATCTTCTTCCATGGTATTATGGAGATTTGCAAACAAGTATTAGATGTGCATGCCGCTGGATTAGTTGAAAACTGAGGAACTTTAACACAGAAATAATAGGTGAACATAAAACATACTCCTAGTATTCTAAAAGGGAAAAAATTTACTCCTTCAGTCAGACTCAAATGTGTACTCAGATCCCTACACAGGTTCGGGAGCCTGAGTGGGGGGACATCTTCATTCAATATTCCCTGCACCGTTTCAGTCCTGAGGTCCTGGAGATCCCAAAAATAATTTTGCCACCTTAACAATGATGCCTAGGTTCTTATATTTTGTATATATTACGCAACACTATTATGCAACACTTTCTTCACTATTAGTATTTCAGGATCCCTCTGATGAACACATCTCACTTCAGGCTGTGGGGCATCCATTACCATTTCATCTCCACTCACTCCTTCAGCTATTTGTACTGCCTCCACAAAGGAGACCTCCTGGAGCAAGCCCTGATCCTAGATACTGTGACCTCCTTCACCCTTACAGGGCACTCCAGGAACTTGGGAATGTGGTTCCCACCACAATTGCAGCCCCATGCTTCCTCAGACTCTTCACCAATGACATATGTATTCCTTCTGCAAACCTTTTACTATTGTAACACTGCAGTGGTTTTTGTACATACGGTCTCACCGCATATTTCACATACCTAAGTTTTACTTGAGTCGGGAGAATCACTTCATCAAACGACAGTAAAGCCGATAGACTTTCCACCTTCTTCCGGTCTATCATTAGGGTCAAGCGACGTGCATCTACCTCTCCTGGCATGCTCTCCCTAAACTATGAAGCCTCTGTCCAACGAGACACCAGATGACACCTTTAATCGGTGCCCTACTCAGAAAATCATAGCTCGATAGAGATTTTGCTCTTTTGACACACACAAAATCAACATCATACCGCTCCTGGTCACACTGACCAATTCCACTTTTTCCAATTCGTCCTTCACCATCTTTGAGACCGCAAACGGGTCACCCAAAAAAACATGGTGAATCGCACTCCAAAAAACTTCTGCTCATTTCCAACTTAAGGCCTTTTTACTCCACTCTTCACCACCGTCCACACTCATTCTCACCCACTTTACTCTCGCCCACAGAATCACACAATGCGTCCGCCATTGCTCCCCACCACAGCCTGTTGTTTCCAATGGGAGAATGAATCATAAAAAGCAGAACAAGCAAGGAAGTGGGCAAAGCATGAGCTAGCGAGATCCTATTGGCATGTTCTATCATCTATGTGCATATTTCTGTTAGGCAATGCCTACTTTGAAGTGCGCGTGTGCAATAACTCAATTTGCCTTTGCACTCCTAAACACCACCATTTTTTTTTACTTTGGCAAAGGCAATAGTCTACAAAACTTAGTCCACTCTCTTCGTAATAGATTCTAGTTTTGTGAACAGAGAACTGTATTGAGATCAGATGCTTCGTCGGTGAGAACATTTCCAGAATGTCAGCCAAAATCCATCTTTTGCCACTGGGTTTCCTCTCATCACCATATTTGGTGGTGAGCGGTAATGGCAACCGGATGCTACACATCCAGTGAAAGATCTGTCTCGTTGTTCTAGCTGTGCGTGCGTCTTTTTCTTCTTATTTGAGTCTTATTGGCAGACTACAATCTATAAGGTGTATTGCTGCCACCTACTGTACGGAGTAGTAATTATTATTATTTTTTATCCATTGTGGGAAAAGGGGGCGGTGGGCCACATCATCAAACAAAACCCACCCAACTCTTTCAGTCAGTTCAATCCAAAAAACACATAATCCCTACACAGGCTCAAGGGTCTTGTGAGGGCGGAACGGTTGTCCGAAGGAATCCTGCTAAGGCCTCGGCTCTGAAATCACAAAGTCCCAAAAACATTCAGCCGCACTCACAATGATGCACATTTTCTCAGATTTCTTCTCCACTTGTGCTGTACAGTTTATGACCATTGCAATAAATTATACAAAGTACACATTTTTAACATGTAATACTTTTGTGTATGTGGACATCCCTCAAATCGAGCACACGGCCATGCAATCTCCATAGAAAAACATTGGCAGTAGAATGGCCTTACTGAAGAGCTCAGTGACTTTTCAATGTGGCACCGTCATAGGATGCCACCTTTCCAACAAGTCAGTTCGTTAAATGGCTGCCCTGCTAGAGCTGCCCTGGTCAACTGTAAATGCTGTTATTGTGAAGTGGAAACATCTAGGAGCAACAATAGCACACAAGCTCACAGAACGGGACTTCCGACTGCTGAACCGCGCAGCGCGTAAAAATCATCTGTCCTCTGTTGCAGCACTCATTACCAAGTTCCAAACTGCTTCTGGAAGTAACGTCAGCACAATAACTGTTCATCGGGTGCCTCAAGAAATAGGTTTCCATGGCAGAGCAGCTGCACACAAGCCTAAGATCACCATGCGCAATGCCAAACGTTGGCTGGAGTGGTGTAAAGCTCGCCACCATTGGACTCTGGAGCATTGGAAACGTGTTCTCTGGGGTAAGAAGGCTACATGCCCGAATGCATAGTGCCAACTGTGACGTTTGGTGGAGGAGGAATAATGGTCTGGGGCTGTTTTTCATGGTTCGGCGAGGCCCCTTAGTTCCAGTAAAGGGAAATCTTAACGCTACAGAATACAATGACATTCTAGAATCTAGACAATTCTGTGCTTCCAACTTTGTGGCAACAGTTTGGGGAAGGCCCCTGGTTGAATGGAAGCAATTTCCCGCAGCTATGCTCCAACATCTAGTGGAAAGCCTTCTCAGAAGTCTGGAGGCTGTTTTATAGCAGCAAAGGGGGGACCAACAACCATATTAATGCCCATGATTTTGGAATGAGATGTTCGACGAGCAGGTGTCCACATACATTTGGTCATTTGATTCCTCGCTTGGTGAGAAACCTTCATTGGTGGTGGTGTCTCTACTACCATATTTTCTTCACTGCCACTCGCTCCTTCCACTCTTCTCGCCGCCTCCAGATAGGAAACACACTGGACAGCCCTTACTCTTGCCGTCTCTCTCCTTCACCCTAACAGGGCTCTCCAGGAATCCGGGCGCATGTTCATCACCACATTTCACCTCTGGCATACAATACTCTTCCCATCTGCATACACTTGCCACATGACCAAATATTTTGCATTTATCATACTTGATGGGATTTGGCACGAAAGCTCTTACAGAATATCTCATAAAGTCTAACTTTATATGTGAAGGGAGAGACTGTTCATCAAAGAACAATAGTATGGAAGGAGTAAACTTCTTCACTCCATCCACTATACTGGTCAGTCGACATCTGCATTCACTTCCAGCACCACCCCACAGATAATCCCCCTTGATAGGCGCCTTGCATTTATGAGCCACACACAGCACGTTACATTCTGATACTTTTTTGAGGAACAAAGCACGTTTCTTCGGCTCCACGTACACACAAACACCCAAATAAAACAAAGCAATAAAAATCCATTACATTTTCACAATTATTCCCGCACAGTGACGTAATAGAAATTCATCATACAGGATTTATTTTTTATTACCCACCCACTTTTAACCTCACCCCTCACCCAATTTTCCATCTACCCTCTCCCCCACAGCCCACCAACCCATCTCTTGCCTATGGCTGGGAAAAGAGACAAAATCATAATAAACAAGTCATAAACATAAATAATTATAAAAGCAACCATAAAAATAAGGGACAAACATTGGTATTAAATCGGTTGTTGAAGTACACTTATTGGTCTACATTGATAATGGCGCTGGAAGGGATGGCTGCCGTTTTACGGGCTCCTAACCAACTGTGCTATTTTTTTAAATTTATTGTTTAACTTATTTTGTACATAAAGTTGCGGCAGGACAGAGCAACTACGTCTGGTAAGACGGGGTGGAGTTGTGTGTCTATTTGTCAATAACAGCTGGTGCGCAATGTCTAATATTAACCTCTTAGGCAGAAGCAAGGTGATTTGGGGCGCTAGCGCCCCACTCCCGACACTACCAGGTGAAATGCAAGGCAAAATCCCAAAGTTGAATTATTAAACATGCACCAATATACAAGTGTTTCATACTCATCAAACGCTCTGCTTCTTGGCAATATCACAGCGTTGTCAGATTTCAAAAAGGCTTTACGGCGAAAGCACTACATTTGATTGTTTGAGGGTAGCACCTTCAATATTTTCCATAACCATGAAATCTTTAGCCAGCGCGGTCCATAGAAAATGCATTTCACAGGGAAAACCTGTGCCTTACCTTTTGTAGAACTTCTGCAGAGGGCTTCCTAAGTGTCTAACGAAGACAATCCATGGGTATTTGGTTATAAAAAGTCATTAATTATATCCATAAATCTCCGTTTGGTTGGCGCCTTGTGTTCAGAAAATCCAATGTGAAGAGAACGCGTTCAACTAAACCTATAAACTTTCCCTCAACAAAACAAAAAACAATTAAAATGCATCCTTAGCTTATCTTTTATGAATAAAAGTGATAATCTTTCACTTGGGTGGTCACCTAAACGTTATATAAGTCAAATAAAGTGGACCGCTCAGCCAAACGTGCAACTGAAAAAGAGCTCCCGTCACCAAAACCTCTACCTATTGAAGACATTAGTTCCGATTGCCATAACTTTACGTATACACTGCTGACATCCAGTGGAAGCAATAGGTACTACATTCAGTGTCCTGGTATAAAGACTTTTCTAAAGGCACGGTCTCAAAGTGAGCCATAAGCCACCAGAATGACATTTCCGGATGGAATTTTCTCTGGTTTTTGCCTGCCAAATGAGTTCCGTTACACTCACAGACAAAATGTTAACACTTTTGGAAACCTCAGTGTTTCCTATCCAATAGTACTAATTATGTGCATATCCTATTGTCTGAGCCTGAGTGGCAAGCATTTTACTTTGGGCACGCCATACGCTCCAAAACCGTCACCCCAGCTGCCGCTGCTTGAGGTTAAAGAAGTCTCAATGTATTGCTCGCCTGAGGTAGTGTGGTCTACAGCTTATCATGAAATACTCTATCTACCAAGAGTTTTCATCTATATTGTTTGTCTATTTACCACCACAAACCGATGCTGGTACTAAGACTGCACTCAGCAGGCTGTATACGGCCATAGGCAAACAAGAAAATGCTCATCCAGAAGCGGCACTCGTAGTGGCCAGGGACTTTAAAACAGGGAACCTTAAACTCGTTTTACCCAATTTCTACCAGGATGTCACACGTGCAAACAGAGGGGGAGAAACTGTAGACCACCTTTACTCCACACATAGAGACGCGTACAAAGATCTCCCTCGCCCTCCATTTGGCAAATCTGGCCATAATTCTATCCTCCTGATTCCTGTTTACAAGCAAAAACAAAAGCATGAAGTACCAGTGACTCGCTCTATACGGAAGTGGTTAGATGACGTGGATGCTACGCTACAGGACTGTTTTGCTAGCACAGACTGGAATATGTTATGGAATTCATCCAATGGCATTGAGGAGTATACCACCTCAGTCACCCGCTTCATCAATAAGTGCATCGACGACATCGTCCTCACAGTGACCGTACGTACATATCCCAACTAGAAGCCATGGATTACAGGCCACATCCGCACGATTGAAAGGCTAGAGCTGCCGCTTTCAAAGAGCGGGACACTAATCCAGACGCTTATAAGAAATCCCGCTATGCCCTCAGACGAACCATCAAACAGGCAAAGCGTCAATACAGGACAAAGATTGAATTGTCGGATGTGGCGGTGCTTGCAAACTATTACGGACTATAAAGAGAAACCCAGCTGAGAGCTGCCCAGTGGCGCGAGCCTACCAGACGAGCTAAATGCCTTTTTATGCTCGCTAAGAGGCAAGCAACACTGAAGCATGCATGAGATCACCAGCTGTTCCAGATAACTGTGTGATCACTCGCTCCGTAGCAGATGTGAGCAAGACCTTTTATAAAGTCTGCATGCGCGAACCAACTGGCGTGTCTTCACTGACATTTTCAATCTGTCCCTGACCGAGTCTGTAATAACCACGTTTCAATCAGACTACCATGGTCCCTGTGCCCAAGAATGCGACGGTAACCTGCCTAAATGGCTGCCGCCCGTAGCACTCACGTCGGTAGCCATGAAGTGCTTTTGAAAGGCTGGTCATTGCTCACATTAACACCATCATCCCGGAAACCCCTAGACCCACTCTAATTCGCATACCGCCCCAACAGATCCACAGATGACGCAATCTCAATCGCACTCCACACTGCCCTTTCCCACCTGGACAAAAGGAACACGTATGTGAGAATGCTGTTCATTGACTACAGCTCAGTTGAAAACCATAGTGCCCACAAAGCTCTTCACTAAGCTAAGGACCCTGGGACTAAACACTTCCATCTGCAAGTCGATGCTGGACTTCCTGACAGGCCGCCACCAGGTGGTAAGGGTAGGCAACAACACATCTGCCACGCTGATCCTCAACACCGGGGGCCCTCGGGTGCATGCTTAGTCCCCTCCTGTACTCCCTGTTCACCCACGACTGCGTGGCCATGCAAGACTCCAACAGCATCATTAAGTTTGCTGACAACACAAGTGGTAGGCCTGATCACCGACAACGATGAGACAGCCTATAGGGAGGTCAGAGACCTGGCAGTATGGTGCCAGGACAACAACTTCTCCCTCAATGTGAGCAAGACAAAGGAGATGATCGTGGACTACAGGAAAAGGCGTGCTGAACAGGCCTCCATTAACATTGACAGGGCTGTAGTGGAGCATGTCGGTAGTTTCAAGTTCCTTGGTGTCCACATCACCAACAAACTATCATGGTCCACACACACCAAGACAGTTGTGAAGGGCATGACAACTTTTCCCAATCAGGAGACTGAAAAGATTTGGCATGGGTCCCCAGATCCTCAAAGTTCTACAGCTGCATCATCGAGAGCATCTTGACCGGTAGCATCACTGCCTGGTATGGCAACTGCTCGACATCCGACTGTAAGGCCCTACAGAGGGTAGTGCGTAAGGCCCAGTACATCACTGCTGCCAAGCTTCCTGTCATCCAGGACCTATATACTAGGCGGTGTCAGAGGAAGGCCCCAAAAATTGTCAGACTCCAGTCACCCAAGTCATAAACTGCTCTCTCTGCTACCGCACAGCAAGCGGTACCGGAGCGCCAAGTCAAGGCTCCTTAACAGCTTCTACCCCCAATCCTATAAGACTTCTGAACAATTTGTCAAATGGCCACCCAGACTATATACACTGCTCAAAAAAATAAAGGGAACACTAAAATAACACATCCTAGATCTGAATGAATGAAATAATCTTATTCAATACTTTTTTCTTTACATAGTTGAATGTGCTGACAACAAAATTACACAAAAATTATCAATGGAAATCAAATGTATCAACCCATGGAGGTCTGGATTTGGAGTCACACTCAAAATTAAAGTGGAAAACCACACTACAGGCTGATCCAACTTTGATGTAATGTCCTTAAAACAAGTCAAAATGAGGCTCAGTAGTGTGTGTGGCCTCCACGTGCCTGTATGACCTCCCTACAACGCCTGGGCATGCTCCTGATGAGGTGGCGGATGGTCTCCTGAGGGATCTCCTCCCAGACCTGGACTAAAGCATCCGCCAACTCCTGGACAGTCTGTGGTGCAANGTCGGGCCCTCATACCACCCTCATGGAGTCTGTTTCTGACCGTTTGAGCAGACACATGCACATTTGTGGCCTGCTGGAGGTCATTTTGCAGGGCTCTGGCAGTGCTCCTCCTGCTCCTCCTTGCACAAAGGCGGAGGTAGCGGTCCTGCTGCTGGGTTGTTGCCCTCCTACGGCCTCCTCCACGTCTCCTGATGTACTGGCCTGTCTCCTGGTAGCGCCTCCATGCTCTGGACACTACGCTGACAGACACAGCAAACCTTCTTGCCACAGCTCGCATTGATGTGCCATCCTGGATGAGCTGCACTACCTGAGCCACTTGTGTGGGTTGTAGACTCCGTCTCATGCTACCACTAGAGTGAAAGCACCGCCAGCATTCAAAAGTGACCAAAACATCAGCCAGGAAGCATAGGAACTGAGAAGTGGTCTGTGGTCACCACCTGCAGAACCACTCCTTTATTGGGGCTGTCTTGCTAATTGCCTATAATTTACACCTGTTGTCTATTCCATTTGCACAACAGCATGTGAAATTTATTGTCAATCAGTGTTGCTTCCTAAGTGGACAGTTTGATTTCACAGAAGTGTGATTGACTTGGAGTTACATTGTGTTGTTTAAGTGTTCCCTTTATTTTTTTGAGCAGTGTACATTGACCCACCCCACACCTTTTGTTTTTACACTGCTGCTACTCACTGTTTATTATCTATGCATAGTCACTTTACCCCAACCTACATGTACAAGCTACTTTGACTAACCTGTGCACCCGCACATTGACTCCGTACCGGTACCCCCTGTACATAGCCTCATTTATTGTTATGTGCTTTTATTGTGTTTTAATTTTTTACTTTAGTTTATTTACACAACAAAATGTAGAAAAGGTCAAGGGGTGTGAATACTTTCTGAAAGCACTTTCTTTTTTTTAAGGTTTGAGAAAATTGAGAGATTTGTGTAGGTGTGCCATTCAGAGGGTGAATGGGCAAGACAAAGTATTGAAGTGCCTTTGTACGGGGTATGGTAGAAGGTACCAGGCGCACCGGTTTGTGTCAAGAACTGCAATGCGGCAGGGTTTTTCATGCTCAACCGTTTCCCGTCTGTTTCAAGAATGGACCACCATCCAAAGGACATTCAGCCAACTTTACATAACTGTGGGAAGCTTTGGAGTCAACATAGGCCAGCATCCCTGTGGAATGCTTTCATCATCCATGGCTTTAACCGCTAGGCTACCTGCCGTGTGTGGTATTGCAATGTGGTAGACCAGCAGTCTGCCAACACTAGCAGTTTATGTTTATATGTGTGTATCCCAATGTTACAGTAAGGTTTTGTGTGTGAAATCGACCTTTCTTTAAACTGGTATCTATTTTGTCAGGTTATCTGTAAGTCAGCCGCCCCTACAGGAGACATGTTGCTGGATGAGGCTCTGAAGCATGTCAAAGACACCCAGCCCCCAGAGACAGTCCAGAGCTGGATAGAGCTGCTGAGCGGTGAGAAGCCATATTGAATACGCCCACCCTCCATTACTCCCCCTATTTTAAACTACTGTATTTCTTTTTGCTATATCTGTCTTCCGATCTTAGTGTTTTGTTCTTTATCATCATCATGATTATTTGATATTACCATACTGTGCCCCCTACCCTTCCCAGTCCTGTTTGAAATTAAATATGTTTGCCTTTATGTTTTTTTAAACAATAGCTAGCATATTAGTTTTCCAAGTAAAATTTTGCAGAAATTACCCGTAATTTGTTTTGTTGTCCAGGTGAGACGTGGAACCCATTGAAGCTGCACTACCAGCTGAGGAATGTCCGTGAACGTCTGGCCAAGAACCTTGTCGAGAAAGGCGTTCTGACCACAGAGAAACAGAACTTCCTCCTCTTCGACATGACCACACACCCGCTGACCAACGACACCATCAAACAGCGGCTGGTCAAGAAGGTCCAGGAGTCCGTACTGGACAAGTGGGTGAACGACCCGGGGCGTTTCGACAAGCGCGTGCTGGCCCTGATCTTCCTGGCCCATTCGTCGGACGTGCTGGAGAACGCCTTCGCCCCGCTGCTGGACGAACAGTATGACCTGGCCATGAAGAGGGTACGTCTGCTGCTGGACCTGGAGCCAGAGGCGGAGAGCGCCAAGGCCAACGCCAACGAGTTGCTGTGGGCCGTGGTGGCCGCCTTCACCAAATGAAGCCCTACTGGAAACCAACGTGAGACGGAACTTTAAAAAACACTACAGACCTCTGGGGCTCAGAGCTCTCAGATCTCCCATGTTCTGATATGACGACGACAACGAGGATGATGATGATGGTGTTGGCAGTGATGAAGACGACGATGAAGATCACGAAGCACGACTCTCCCCTCTGTATTGACAGTGCTGTGACCCCTGACCTCTCGGAGTCACTGTCCTGTTATCTCCTGGCCAGTTGGTTGACATCAAGTACCCTGTGGGTTTGTCCCAAATGGCACCCTGTTCCCTAATATAGTGCACTTTTTGAGCGGGGCCCTAATGGCTCTGATCAAAAGTAGGCACTACATAGGAAATGGGGTGCCATTTGGGTTGTGGCCTTTCTGTTCACTGTGAGACCTAGTGTAACTTTAAGCACTTGCGTCAGTAGCTGGCACCCACCCAGGTCTGTGTCCTTCCTTTTTAGGAGGGACTTTTAAAACCGCTAGGTTTTGCTTGAACATCATGGCCCAGACCTACCATGATGACCTGAGATGATCATACAGAACATAAGTCCATTCTTTTTGTCTTTTATTTTGCGTTTAGTCACTTTGAGGAGTTTTTTTTTTTTTTAGACATGACCTATAGATCTCACGTCTGTTTGTTGTTAATAAATGTTAACCATCTCCAAACCATTTTGCACATTCAACACGGGGTATAGAAGAGTTTACTATTTGTAAAAAAAAAAACGAACAGAAAAAACATAAGTTGAATTCTGAGCGCCATTTATTTTGTTCAGGGTACCAACCAGTGCATGCTCTACTCCTGTTCAGTTTTACTTTATGTCCCTCTCTCCATGTACTTAAGAATCGTAGCTTGTGCTTACCATCCGTTTCAGATGGGGGACTATTCTCTGCAACTCTATCATCCTATTCCAGACATTGCACGTCTCCTCTTTGCAGGCAAACTGGTTTCGGATGTACATGTGTGCAAAGTCATGTTTTGAAGAGGTACGGTTTCCAAGAAAGAAATTCTCTCAAATTGGCCAAATATCTATGTCATTTAGTTAGTGTATTGAAAAAAAGATATTGTGGCATATGACTGGGTAGAAGAAACGGGCTAATTGTATTTTATACGTGTCCCTCTCTGGCAGTATAATCTTAACGCTTTTGATTTTATGCCATAATATGTCCATTTTATTTTCTACTGAGCCAATATCTATTGCTTTAATATAATTCACATGATTACGTTCATATTTAGTTGGTCTTCATTCATGGTTTGGGCTTTTATATTTTTTCTATACCTGCTAGTTGGTTGTACTATTCATCACTAGGAGTTGGCCCTAACTACTGTTACAGGGTCAGATACTATTTGATCTGTCTAAAGGTTAGGACAGGGGGAAGGAGGGTTATCTGATCCTAGATCTGTGGTTAGGGTTAACTTCTACTTTGAGCATTTTACTCATCTGGAGGGTGTACAGACAAAGTATGGTGGAGGGATTGGATGGAGACAATTATATAGTATGGATTTCCTGAGAGGAACTGATTATAATATCATATTTGATCAATTAATGTAGAGCGTAATGAAAGGGATCTTCTGTATGCTTTTTTTTACCACACAATAAAGGATGGATCTTTTAAGTGCCTGAATTTAGCACTGTGTAGCGCTCCTTTATCAGCCGCCTTTGTATTGTAATTCCTTGAATGAATTACCAATACTCAAAACAGACGCCTCAGATTGATTGTACTACAACAGTGTATAAAGGAATCACCATCTGACTGAGACATACAGTATAGCCTGTTGTCTGACTTTTTTTTATTTTTAATGAAAACCAAAAACACTAACAATGGATAACTAACTTCACAAGATGCAGTTTTTGAACACAGCTTTTAATGGCACATGTAGTAATTAATGGAAGCAATAATAACTCCTAGGCCTCTGGCCTCACATAACACATTAAAGCACTTTGAAGGCCACTTTGTGTCCATGATCGCCATGTAGTTGAACATGATAGGACACTTGTCCCCAACAACAGATAATCATTTGTTTCATCACACTTTGTAGGATAGTTTTTTTGAGTCTGATCGTCCATATGACTGGCCACAGGTCTGCCAAATGCAGTGGTGTAAAAATACTTGAAAGTACTACATAAGTTGTTTTTTTGGGGTATCTGTACTTTACTAATTATATTTGACAACTTTTACCTTACTACATTCCTAAAGAAAATTGTTATTTTTACTCCATACACCCAGAAGTACATTTTGCATGCTTAGCAGGACAGGAAAATAGTTCAATTCACATACTTAGAGAACATCCCTGGTCATCCCTAGTGCCTCTGATCTGGTGGACTCAATAAACACAAATGCTTAGTTTGTAAATTATGTCTGAGTGTTAGTGTGTAAATTGTAAATTTAAAAAACAAAATCGGTTTGCTTAATATGAATTTTAAATTATTTATACTATTTTACATTTGAGCAATTCCATTTACTTTTGATACTTAAGTATATTTAAAACCTTATTATTTTGAAGTTTTATTCAAGTAGTATTTTACTGGGTGACTTTTACTTGAGTCATTTTCTATTAAGGTATCTTTACTTTTACTAAAGTATGAAAATTGGGTACTTTTTCCACCACTGGCCAAATGTCAAACAACACATGGTAGTCCACTGGTTTTGCCATTACAATTTCACAGGTTCACTGTTCACTCAGCACCAGCCACCTTGGCATTGATTGTGGGCCAGGTCCTGGCAGAGTATCCTCTTGACTTCACCTCAGGTGGCTGCAAATGCACCTCTAAACCACCGAGGGCGAACTGGAATCCTCCATCCCTCCCACAGAATGGTTAACAAAACCGTTGCCCTCGGGCACTGAGGTAGTATTCTGTCTTCTTGTTTCCGTGATCTTCACTGAGTGGGTTGAAGTTCCTCACTTCACTTTGATTATATTCTTGTAATGTGTTGTCAATATTTCCAACAATTTGGATCTCCAGTCCAGGACGTCACCAGTGAGGCAGTCTCCAACTTTACGCAGCTGATGCGCACAGTCCAGAACGGCAGTTAGATCTGGAGAGGAGAGAAAGTAATCGTTTAGTCGGTCAGTTTAACACAGGATAATGTCTCATTTGTGGTAAAGTCATAAGTACAAAATTAAATGGCAGAAATATTAATTACCTTTTCCGGTCATATTGATTTGGCTTGTGTTCTGTTTCTTTTGTTGAGCTCTTCCAGAGTTATGTTGTGCTTGTAGTACAGAGTAGAGTATCCAAGTTTATAAAGCTCTAAGGCTTGTCAGTCAGCAGTAAGATTTCTGCTGAAGTCAGAAGTTAACTTCGTTATATAGCCTTGGTGACGTAAATTCCAGTGGATCCCTTGTGCAAGTCTCGCCTCCTAATCAGCTGCTGTTTGACGGTTATGCTCAGTCCTCTTTGTTATTACAATGTTGTGTGCTGTGTTTCCTCAAAGATTACTTAGCAATCAAATAGGCAGCTGATTGTCATTGTAGGCTAATTCACTTGGAAGTTTGTGGGGTGGGCCTAGAAAAAAGCAATACATTACACTATCCATAAACGAATTCTGGATATTCCTTTGGCCCTCACTGACCATGGGTGCCCAATTACCCAAGTAAAGATGAATTAAGGACTATAGATAGTTACACTATTTTATATTATTTTGTGGAACAAAAAGATACTCATAAATATCTGAAATATTGATTCATAAAATACTAGACAGTTACCAAATTAAATAGAATATTAGAAAATGTAAATTAGGGATATTCTCTTGGTCTCCACTTGAAAGTTAATTGGCACAGTACACTTTCCACTGCAGCAAGCGACAGTCCATATAATCTGTCAAAAGTGATGCTGTGTATGTTAGGAACACCACACCTGCAATCAATAGCATGCTGGGTTAGGACACAACATGTTATTTGATTGATATCACTGGGAGAAAGCTTGCACACTTACGTAAAACAGTTGTCAAAATTAATTGGTTTGCTCAATGTACTCATTGATAGACGGAATAACAACACTGGACAGGAGCATCTGTCCATGTCTTATAAAACAGTTCACCTGTGATTGGAACATACGTCAATTGATAAAATGACAAACGACGATTGATAAGGCTAGATTGTGCAATATTGGCAGGTTGTTTTTAATACATGTGTGTCTTTAATGAACATTACAGAGCATCATTGACCCTAGGCTAGATCCCCAAATATGTCATTTTGTAGGTTTATTTCAGGCCAGGGCACTCACTGCAAATGTTTATGGGTTTTCAAACGATATTACATATGTGTCAAAGGCCTGCACTGGCACCAGATTCAGAACTGATGCGGGCATAATTTCCCTTCTATCATGAGTGTTCTCATATCCCTGGTCACAACAGTAATAGCAGTGACTAACATGTTATGGCTTGTCCTGTATTGTGGGCGTGCCTATCAGATGTGGGGAAGTACTGTACAGTTCTGCAATGAGTGCACCTGTTGTCAGCTGACTCCTGGGTTATATTCATTGATGCACATTGTAGCAAAACGTTTTGCAAAAGGAAAGGAAAACAAGAGTTTCTTATTGGGCAAGTTCAGGTAGTCCCTCCCTGTTTCAGTCTGTTTTCTTTCCGTTTGGTGCCTAAAGAATATGACCCTTGGTTGAACCCAGAGGCCCAATAAACAATTGTTCCAAGGCACTTAGCAGAATTATCTTATCTTTACTTAAGGTCAACTACGTGTACTTTATGACACATCCTAAACAGTGTGTCAGGGAAGATTTTAGAGGATGTTTTCACATTAGATGTGGAGCAAACACGCTTCTGTTTATGAATTATTTTATGCTATCATTTTTTACCTTTAGTTTTATAATGAACTGATGCAAAGGAAATGTTTTTAGTGAATATAAGGCTATCACACAGTATACTGTATCATATTATATACTGTACTTCACAGAACATGGCAGGTAGCCTAGCAGTTAGAACTTTGTGTCACTAACCAGAAAGGTCGCTAGTTCAAACCCCAGAGCTGACAAGGTGAAAAATCTGTTGATGTGCCCTTGAGCAAGGCACTTAACCCTAGAAATGTGTCTTAGTAGCGAGTTGGAATATGCAAAGAATGCATTTCCAATTCACACGTGTGAAATTTAACAAATATAAGCACCCACCTATTTATTATGTGCTGCTACTACAACTCTATTACAAGGTCATTGATAGAGTAATTCAGGCCCTATTACTTCCATAGCGATTGCCAAAATGTATGCATTTTTATTTTTTGGAACTGTTACCAAATGTATAATTTCTAACAGCTCTGTACCGTCTCAAATGTTGTAACAATGTGGAAGGCTCCGAATAGCTCTCCATTGACATGATTGGTTGACGGTAGGTGAGTGCGGCAGGTCCTGTATAAACACAAACTCACTTCCTTGTCAACTTCCTTCGCGACAGCTCTGCGCTGATCGGCGAATCGCAAGAATTCTGATTTATGCAGAGGCCATATCACCGTAAACGCTGCACGGCCAATACAGACACACGGGCC
This sequence comes from Hucho hucho, assembly GCA_003317085.1. Lineage (NCBI taxonomy): Eukaryota > Metazoa > Chordata > Actinopteri > Salmoniformes > Salmonidae > Hucho > Hucho hucho. The sequence continues at coordinate 1,401,913 of QNTS01000052.1, read as the reverse complement.
GGCAGGTAGCCTAGTTGTTAGATCTGGGCTCGTAACCGAAAGGTTACTAGATGGAATCCACTGAGCTGACAAGGTAAAAACCTGTCGTTCTGCCCCTGAACAAGGCAGTTTAACCCACTGTTCCTAGGCCGTCGTTGAAAATAAGAATGTGTTCTTAACTGACTTGCCTAGTTAAATAAAAACATATAATTGACCATGCAGCGCCTTTAACTGTAAGCAGGAACACAATCAGAGAACACCATTTCCCACAAATCAATATAACGTTGACCTCCGGATGCATCGAAGATGCAGCAACTTGCGCCACTGATTTCTAGATCACATGAACAGGAAGAAAGCCTCGTGTTGATTGTACTTCGTCCAGTTCATTTGAAAGGAAGATTTGGTAAACCGCGCAGGTTCTGACAAGACAAGAAATTAGTGATTTGCAGGCCTTTATCTCGCGCCTTCACAGTATCCGCGTACACGACACTCGAGCTCATACAGTGACATATTGCACGTAAGTACTGTATTGTTGTTACTATGTAGATTTGCTACCTGGAGCAAACAATGGTGCAAACCTAAATGCAACATTGTAACCGTGCTGCAAGAACTTTACAAACTCGATTGATCGTGATACATTGTTGCATTATTGGTTAATTCAGGCCTACCTATCCAGAGTATGCGCGTGCTATTTGCTACAGTAGCTCGACGAGCTGTGCAATAATTCGAGCGAATCAGTCCTAGATTGCAAATGGAAATAATAAACATAAAAATTACTTGAACTTACATATTCGGTGGTCACGTGGACTACATCTGGGTCAGCGTGAGGGAACCGTGTATCAGTTTTTTTCTAGGTAGGAAAATGTCCAGTGGAAATGTTATAGATTTCTGTATTAATCGACATCAGTTGTTTACATGATCTATCTAGCTGTAGTAAAGGGTTCTTTGCGGAGAGATAGGGTTCTACCAAGAACCATTTTGATCAGAACCCCTTTTGGAAGACAAGGATCCTTTGTTAGGCAAAGTGTTCTATCTAAAACCTTTAACATCCTAAGAACCGTTTTTGGAAGAAAGGGTTCTTTGATGTTTTTTGGAAGGCATGAAGGGTTCTACATAGAACCATCTATAATGTTTCCCAGCATGTAGGGAGATTTTCAGAATAGTTTGTTTTACTGTAAAATATGTTTTTGCATGTACATTGATTGGTTAATACATTTTATGCTACACAAAGATAAATTACATACCATTTTCTAAACTAATCCAATCTGTTGGTTTTATGGCACCCGTTACTTAGATGGTTGTTCCAGTTTAGATGATTGAGGTAGTCTCAGAATACAATATACCCTAACCTGGCAGTCATTCTGAATGCAGGTTGCAATTGATTAACAATTCCACTTACTGGATATGCTAACTCTGACTGGATTCCAATAGGAATTACACATCACTTTGCAAACCAGCATAATGTGACTTAAGGCCTGATGTGGCCTGTAAACCAGGAGATTCCTAACACCACTGTGTTAAGAGTATAACTAGGCCACGGATAGAACAATGAGACAGACATTTCACCGGATGTATAAATGTGAAGCATCCGGTTGGCGTTTCCACACACTACCAAATATGGTAGCAAGAGGAAACCCAGTGGCCGGCAGTGATGGAACGAGATGGATTTTGGCCGACATTCTGTTAATTTACTCATCGATTAAACATTTGATTTCAATACAGTTTTCTGTTCCCAAAACTACAATCTGTTACGAACAGAGTGGACAACGTTTTGTAGACTTTACCCTTTGCCAAAGTTAGGTTATTTAGAAGGAGTTAAAAGGCAAGTTGAGTTATTGCACACACTCGCTTTTCAGAGTAGGCGTTCCCCAACGGAAATATGCAAATGCATGCTAGAATGCGCCAATAGGATTTTGCTAGCTCGTGCTTGACTCCGCCAACCTCCTTGCTTGTTCTGCCCACTCTGGCTCATTTGTTCCCATTTGAAACGACAGACCTTGGGTATATCTTGGTTTAGTTATACAAATCTTTGACTAGGTCCTCAAAGAAAGGCCTGATGATAAATGTAATGTTTTGTCCTAAATAATAAAATTTTAAAGGCTAGTAAAGCTGTTGGAAACGTTCATAGAGGGTTCTAGGAAGAACCTTTAGATGACAAAATGGTTATTGTTCTTGGTAGAACCACATACAGGGGGCTCTTTGAGGAACCGTACATAGAGGGTTCTAGATAGGGTTCTACCCAGCACTAAAAAGGGTTCCTCTATGGGGACAAACCGAATAACCCTGTATGGTTCTACTTAGCACCTTTTTTCTAAGAGTGCATTTTAGACTAGGTCACTGATTATCATTAATCTGCTAACTACTGTATAATGCATTGCACACAGTAACAAACAGACATAATAAAGCAGATTATCAGAGGATACACTGCAATAGAACAAAATCATGCACTTTGGAATGTAGATTTATTTCTGTAACATTGTGCGTTGAAGTCTTACGAAAGGATGGTATTTATTCAGTCATTGCATCATCTTTTTCCAGGATGCCGAAGTCAAAGGAAGTTCTGTCATCTACTTCTGGCAGTGCCAGTGACTCAGACAGTGAGGCTGAGACGAAGGTAAACAGACACCCCCTGCTCCTGTGTTGTATCCAAAGCCACAAAGTAAAGACATTGTGGTTCCGTCAAAAGAGCTGAAAAGGACACAAATATTTCAAAATGCTCAGATGTACACTACCGTTCAAAAGTTTGGGGTCACTTAGAAATGTTCTTATTTTTGAAAGAAAAGAAAATGTCCATTAAAATAGCATCAAATTGATCCGAAATACAGTGTAGACATTGTTAATGTTGTAAATGACTATTATAGATGGAAACGGCTGTTTTTTAATGGAATATCTACATAGGCGTACAGAGGCCCATTATCAGCAACCATCACTCCTGTGTTCCAATGGCACATTGTGTTAGCTAATCCAAGTTTATCATTTTAAAAGGATAATTGGTCATTAGAAAACCCTTTTGCAATTATGTTAGTACAGCTGAAACTGTTGTTCTGATTAAAGAAGCAATAGAACTGGCCTTCTTTAGACTAGTTGAGTATCTGGAGCATCAACATTTGTGGGTTCGATTACAGGATCAAAACTGGTCAGTCTATTCTTGTTCTGAGAAATGAAGGCTATTCCATGTGAGAAATTGCCAAGAAACTGAAGATCTCGTACAACGCTGTGTACTACCCCCTTCACAGAACAGCGCAAACTGTCTCTAACCAGAATAGAAAGAGGAGTGCGAGGCCCCAGAACACAACTGAACAAGAGGACAAGTACATTAGAGTGTCTAGTTTGAGAAACAGATGCCTCACAGGTCCTCAACTGGCAGCTTCATTAAATAGTACCTGCAAAACACCAGTCTCAACGTCAACAGTGAAGAGGCGACTCCGGGATGCTGGCCTTCTAGGCAGAGTTGCAAAGAAAAAGCCATATCTCAGACTGGCCAATAAAAAGAAAAGATTAAGATGGGCAAAAGAACACACACTGGACAGAGGAACTCTGCCTAGAAGGCCAGCATCCTGGAGTCGCCTCTTCACTGTTGACGTTGAGACTGGTGTTTTGCAGGTACTATTTAATGAATCTGCCAGTTGAGGACTTGTGAGGCTTCTGTTTCTCAAACTAGACACTCTAATGAACTTGTCCTCTTGCTCAGTTGTGCACCGAGGCCTCCCACTCTTCTTTCTATTCTGGTACGAGCCAGTTTGTGCTGTTTTGTGAAGGGAGTAGTACACAGCGTTGTACGAGATCTTCAGTTTCGTGGCAATTTCTCACATGGAATAGCCATCATTTCTCAGAACAAGAATAGACTGACGAGTTTCAGAAGAAAGGTCTTTGTTTCAGGACCATTTTGAGCCTGTAATCGAACCCACAAACGCTGATGCTCCAGATACTCAACTAGTCTAAAGAATGCCAGTTTTATTGCTTCTTCAATGAGAACAACAGTTTTCAGCTGTGCTAACATAATTGCAAAGGGGTTTTCTAATTATCAATTAGCCTTTTAAAATGATAAACTTTGATTAGCTAACACCATTGGAACACAGGAGTGATGGTTGCTGATAATGGGCCTCCATACGCCTATGTAGAAATTCCATAAAAAAATCAGCCATTTCCAGCTACAATAGTCATTTACAACATTAACAATGTCTACACTCTATTTCTGATCAATTTGATGTTATTTTAATGGACAAAAAAATGTGCCTTTCTTTCAAAAACAAGGACATTTCTAAGTCACCCCAAACGGTAGTGTACGTAGATTCAAAGCCGTGTTTTTATATAGCTGCATATATTAGATTTTTTATTTATCCTTTATTTAACTAGCCAAGTCAGTTAAGAACAAATTCTTATTTACAATGACGGCCAAACCCGGACAACGCTGGGCCAATTCTGCGCCACCCTATGCGAATCCCAATTATGGCCGGTTGTGATATAGCCTGGATTCTAACTAGGGTGTCTGTAATGACGCTTCTCACACTGAGGTGCAGTGCCTTAGTCCGCTGCGCCACTCGGGAGCCCAAAGCAGGTTGACGTTTATTGGGATGAGTCATGTACTTGAGGCAGAACTGAGTGATTTCCGCTAGATGGGCCATCTGCAAAGTAAAAAAAGGGCTATATTGTAAAAATTACTGAAAATAAAAATGTGCTTTTTGGTCATCCATTTAAGGTTATGGTTAGGCGTTAGGGTTAGCAGTGTGGTTAGGGTTAAGGCTAGGGTAAAGTTAAATTCTGATTATATGACTTTGTGGCCTTGCCAGCTAGTGACCACCTCAGAGCTGCCTCCAGAACAAGATTCATGACGACAAATTTATGACAAAAAAACGCTAACCTGCTACAGTTCGTATTATAATCAGAGGTTTCCTTTTGTACTTTCAGAAGATAAAGTAAATTTGTATGTGTATGGAAATGAACCCCTGTTGTAGGCCAAGAAGAGAAAGCAAGCAGCACCAGAGAAACCATCAGCTAAGAAACTGAAAGGAGGAGAGAGTTCCAAACCTGGTGGAACCTCCAAGGGAAGTGGCAACAAGGACAAGGATGACAACAAGTTCCAGGTATGGAGATCAGAGCTCTGTGTTGCTGCTCGACCAGACTCCAGCACAGAAGAACACAGTGTCAGTCCATCCCCAGTACAAAAGATGCAACATTAGTTGCATGTCGATATCAGACCTTTTGCATACCATGGATGAAATTTGAGGTCAAAGCATGCTGGTATGAAAAACGACCCTAAAATACACAAAAATAGGCTTCTAGTTTGAACATTGTGGTTTTTGACTCCACTGTCTGAAGTTAGAGCTGAGACAATCAGAGGACAGGCAAGGAGAAAAATCTCTAGCTCCGTCCACCCCGTAGTCGCAGTACTATTTTCCTCCCTCGAGCTGGATGGCAGCTCTCCGCTTTGTCCGTTGATACCAGTGATGTGTGTGGAGAAAGGGTAGGCAAAATGGAGAACGAACTGTTTGTCAAATACATTTTCCTACATTTTATGTGCTAGTCAAGCACATAACCACTATTATTTAGTCTTTAGCTCCTTAGCTAAGGCGTCATTACAACAAAGGTAGTTAGCTACAGCATTTAGTCAACTAAGCGAGAACACTTTCTTGCCTGCACATGCTTTGATCTCCGCAGCGGTAGTAGGCGCGAGCGCATTGACGAGCAAGGAAATGTGCGGTGTTGCGGTAGTTCAGTCCGCCATGTCTGGAAACAGGTACAAAAGTATCTATATCCACAGTAAAACGAGTCCTATATCGACATAACCTGAAAGGCCGCTCAGCAAGGAAGAAGCCACTGCTCCAAAACCGCCATTAAAAAAGCCAGACACGGTTTGCAACTGCACATGGGGACAAAGATCGTACTTTTTGGTGACATGTCCTCTGGTCTGATGAAACAAAAATAGAACTGTTTGGCCGTAATGGCCATCGTTATGTTTGGAGGAAAAAGGAGAGGCTTGCAAGCCGAAGAACACCATCCCAACCGTGAAGCACTGGGGTGGCAGAATCATGTTCTGGGGGTGCTTTGCTGCAGGAAGGACTGGTGCACTTCACAAAATAGATGGCATCATGAGGAAAGAAAATGATGTTGATATATTGAAGCAACATCTCAAGACATCAATCAGGAAGTTAAAGATTGGTCACAAATGGGTCTTCCAAATGGACAATGACCCCAAGCATACTTCCAAAGTTGTGGCAAAATGGCTTAAGGACAACAAAGTCAAGGTATTGGAGTGGCCATCACAAAGCCCTGACCTCAATCCTATAGAAAATGTGTGGGCAGAACTGAAAAAGTGTGTGCAAGAAAGGAGGCCTACAAACCTGACTTACACCAGCTCTGTCAGGAGGAATGGGCCAAAATTCACCCAACTTATTGTGGGAAGCTTGTGGAAGGCTACTCGAAACGTTTGACTCAAGCTAAACAATTTAAAGGCAATGCTACCAAATACTAATTGAGTGTATGTACATTTCTGACCCACTGGGAATGTGATGAAATAAATAAAAGCTTAAATAAATAGTTCTCTACTATTTTTTTCTGTCATTTCACGTTCTTAAAATAAAGTGGTGATCCTAACTGACCTAAGACAGGGAATTTTTACTAGGATTAAATGTCAGGAATTGTGAAAAACTGAGTTTAAATGTATTTGGCTAAGGTGTATGTAAACTTCCGACTTCAACTATATGTTGCTGTTAATGATTAGTAGGCCTATGTTAATTCATCGGTTCTTGATGTGCTGTCGTCTTTATATACTGTAGCTGTATGTCAAGAGTAGGCTGCTAATGATGTGATCATAGTCAGTTCACCAATGACAACAAGGCATGTTGAATGAATGGTAACTTAGAAGTCAAACCTAACTTGATGGATTAGGTCAAGTTCATTTACAGTAGGTCTAGTTCAGTTGTTTCATATTCCAAATAGAGTAAGTTAGACTACTGCATTGTATCCAGTAATTGAATTATTCAGATTTTCTCCCCAAACAAAATTAGGATCATAGTTTACATTGTCACTCCATTATCCACATAAAGACACCTATTATTTAGAAATTGTTACCCCAAAATTGTACATAGAAAAGTGTAATTGAGACCCCCTCAATTTCATTTAGGATCAAACACAAGACTTAAGTGCTGTCTGCATTGTTTGATACAATTTTAGACTCTAGGTTTCAGGAAGTGTCAGTTAATGGTTTAAAAAAAATGCTAAATTCTCCAACTTCCTGAGGGGGAAGTTGACTGACACCCTCCGGACCTCACCCCTAACTAACTGTAGTCCTAAATCAGAGGGAGAACCCTGATTTGTACATTTTAAACATGTTTCTAGTTAGCAACTGAAGGTCGACCAATTACCAAGTACCCACGTGTATCTTTTTTATTTCAGATTGGGAAGATGAGGTATGTGAGTGTTCGTGAATTCAAAGGGAAGTGTCTGATTGACATCCGTGAGTACTGGATGGACCAGGAGGGAGAGATGAAGCCGGGCAGGAAAGGTAAGATCTGTCACAGCAGGACCCTGGCACCTGAGCCCACCGTCATGCCGTCACTCTACAAACACACATCTGGATTTGGAATGATGAATCATTGGTTGAAATAGTTTTATTGTTCTTTCGATGCTTCAAACAATGAGTTAAAACTGTTTATTAATGATTTATCAACTCCATAAGCCCTTTACAAACATTTTAAAAGGATAACAAATGTCAAGTCTTATAACAATTTCTGTGTATTTTTCCACCTCTATACCGAGACACACTGCACACAATGGTACCCAGATGTCATGTTTAACATCAAGCCCAGTGATGCTACTTTTCTGGATTCATTAACTGAACCTAGTTCAGTTTACTTTCCTCTGTCTAACTTTCCTATGTTCCGTGCCCAGGTATCTCACTAAACCCAGAGCAGTGGAACCAGCTGAAGGATCAAATCTCTGAGATAGACGACGCTGTGAAGGCGATATAAGAGGGAGGCCTATGGCTGCCTGGGATTTACCATCCAAAAACCATACATTCTGTTTTTGTTCTTAACTTTGCCACCATTTTTTATATTGTTATTGAAACATTTTTAAAGGAAGAGACCCACATTTTTTAAGTGACTGACCAAGACAACATTGTGTATATTTTAAGCTTTAAGTTTCTGTTTACTTCTTCTTGTGCTGTGTTTGAAAACCCAATGTATGTAATGCTTGTTGAGTGCTTCAGATGTAGCTGTATGTGTGTGTTTGTGTCTTATTGGGTTTGCTATAATAAGTAATCAATAAAATCCATTTAAAGGGACTACATTTTGTTGAAATGTTTTTACTATTACAGTAGTTTGTGTCACTTCTGTATGTCAGCTTGTAAATGCGGATTTTTAACTGTTCTCCAGATATATCCTGATTTCACCATATCTATTAAAAGCATATTTACAAGAGAATGGTATACATATAGATAAAAGAGGAACCAAGAGGCAATATCCTGATTTCACCATATCTATTAAAAGCATATTTACAAGAGAATGGTATACATATAGATAAAAGAGGAACCAAGAGGCAATATCCTGATTTCACCATATCTATTAAAAGCATATTTACAAGAGAATGGTATACACATAGATAAAAGAGGAACCAAGAGGCAATATAATATTAATATTAATTGGCAGACTCCGAGGTCCTTTCTTCTCCTGCTCATCTGCTTGTGACCACCAAGTGGCACCAAATCCAACAGAATCTATCTTGCTCGTAGATTGGTAGGAGTCTCCTCAGTCGTTAGGACCCAGATAAGGAGTTTAGTGCTCCGTTGCGGTGTGAGTAGAGTCGTAAACGCACCCTCCAATGAGAAGTTCGTCAGTCACTCACACGGTAAAAACCTGCGGAATTAGAAGAGTTCTACTGCCGGTATTCTTGTCAACAATGAGAGAACTTCACTTTAAGGATTGCTTTTGGGTGAGTGCAAATGTGATTGCAGAGCTATTTGTTTTTAGAGATCTAAATCAGATTTTCATGTAATAAGTTAGGCAAATGTGTTCTTTCTTTTATACGTTTGTAAACACAACATACGCCCACACAATAATAGAACAGGTATAGCTATGTCTATTTGTTTCGTAATTTAACTTTTAGAATATTACATACTGCATGGATTTGGTTCTGGTCCTTTTGAAAACCTAGTAATGTCTATAGATGCTAATCAGAATGGCAGGGTTTAGGAGTGTACCCCTACAGTGTAGGCTATATCAATGCAGGAAATGTAAAACTTGTAATGTATTTGAGGTTTAAAAAGTCTTCTGTAGTTGGTCATTTCAGCTGATTTGATTTTACCATACGTAAACTGTAAACTGACAAAAACGTCCGTGAATTGTAATCTACATAATTCATATTTGCTGTTGCTGCAGGGTTATTTTCCTGCTGTAGCAAATTGGCTCAAATTAAGAGTCAGTAAGGTACAAATTAAAAGATTACATCTGTAGGCCTACTGTATCTCTCAAATCACGTGTGGTTACAATTCTTATGTCATTCTCTCATGCAGACATACGTTACAGGTAACTTCAACTGCAGTTTAGCACACAAAACACCAATTTATTCATGCTCACAAAATACTTATATTGCTTCATTACTGTTTTCTTTATTGTTTCCGTTTGATGTCTTGTGTGCTTTCACCTATTGGGATTCTTTTACATTATGGATTATTTTGGTTGGAGCCCTTGGGGGTCTTCTCTCTGAATTTTTGCAATGAGTTGTTTCCTTTTTGATAGACTGTTAAAAGGCAATGCAGCGAGGTGTATAGGGGTTCGATTGACTAGTATTGGGAGGCTGTGAGAGACACTCCTTGCTGTGCCGTGATTACTTATTGCTTTTCCACATTCCCAAAATTGCCAGAACGGGGATATCACCGGCACTGGGGGTTATGACAGTATCATCCAGCACCTCAACGATGGCAAGAAGACATGCAAGGAGATAGAAGACTTTATGAAAGCCAGGTGAGAAACCATGTAAGATATCGTCCAATAGAAACCATGCATTGAATCCTCAGACTACACTGTTAAAAATGAAGTGCTTTGTAACACTAACTAGTGCCAACTGAACTGCCACCACCTTAAAGGAAATCTGAACTTTGAAACATATGGTTGTGAGGGTACTGAAACATTCATTGGGGTGTTTCAAATCCTGTCTAGTAGGGTTGAGCGGTATCCAGATATTCATAACATTATACAGTCCTTCGCTCATACTGGGAATTAGAGTATTACTGGCTTAGTAAGTGGAGTCAAAAATGCAAAAAAGCTTATTGAGCGTCTAGTACCAGAATGCTAACGAATTTAGCACAAGTAATAGCAAATTTCCTTGGAGGCTGATAGCTAAATATGCTAACAAGAGCAAACGAAAATAAACAAAGTGCGAATACAGTCAATCGCGCTTATAGAGTTATCAATATATAGGTAAGAGCTACCGAATGATATTTTTGGTGAGTTTGGACATTTACAAGCGAGCGTGAACGAGAGACATTGTGCAAATGAACAAACGTTTGACGCGTGCTTGTCTGAAGGAAGAACAGTACTGACTCTGAAGCAGGATGTGTACACACTGTACTCTGCTCGGAGAAGAGGGAGGTGGAGCAGACAGGCCAAGAACGGAGAGGAGAAAAAAACGAACAGATAACTCACCCAAAGGGCCTTGACTTCTCAAACAAGGAAGAAAGCGAACACTATAAATTAGGGGTCGCGTTAATGCAGAATTCTGCATGTTTCACGCTGGATTTTTTTTACTCATAAGAAATATCTTGCTGCGTTTTATAAACAAAGATCTAGAATGCTTCTTGTAATTTCTGCTCGGCATCAGACAACTTTTGTGCCTCAGTTGCACTTTCCACTCGGATGAGAATTCACAAACAGGCATTCTCTCAGCAGACAGCGCTCTGACTAGGGTGACCACATTTAAAACACCCAAATGCGTGACAAAAGACTGCTTATGTGAGCAGTAGCACTTAAACAAACCTTGTACAATACTTCAGCCCAGGGCTCAAGTCATCCATTGTATTAATGTCTCAGACCTGAGTCTTTATGTTCAGATGGTGGCACATGGCATGGAAAGTTGTTCAGATGGATTGAATGACAGTACAGTTGAGATGATGATATGATTGACAGCTGACAATTCAGTTGGCATTAGTTTGTGATTCTTGTCTTCGCTTGCTTTGGTAAGGATCGTCAATAGGCGCTAAAGCAGTTAGCATCTATGAATGGGGTAGGCCAATGAGCAGGCTAAATTTGCAGTGGCTATTTACTGTAGCATATAACATGTGGGTCATACATCAAATAATAGATCAAGCTCATGAAGTTACTAGGCAAACAAGCCAGCAGTATTAACTGAAAAGCCTGCCTTCATTTAAAACAAGTGCACTAAAGGTGCAAGACTGCAAACAATGACATGTGGCATCATGAAAACGGATCACTTAATCAGAATTGCTGTTCGACTCTGACTATTAAGCATTAGTGGATGCACTTCGACGCAAAACCCATGGTCTTATTGAGTGAATTCCTTTTCTGTTTCCTTCCTTAATGTGATAACATTTTGTACTCACATTTTCATTGACACATACTTCCTTGGATTGTTTTGGAGAGTTTAATCAGAGAGTTTAATCTGAGCGTCTGGTGTGCTTTCACCTGAGTTCGTGAAGGACCCACAAACTTGGCCGTTTTTTTACTCGACCATAGAGTTTGCTGGAGGGCACACCTTCCACGAATGCCCCCTCTCCACCTCCATGCCTCAGACTGGGGGGGATTCTGAACAGTACGGCAGCACAGTGTTTGTATCAGGACTCAGATGCAGACAGTTAGAATCACAGATGTTTAATAACAAAACAGGGGGCAGGCAAACTACCGGTCCAGGGCAGGCTGAGGTCAGTAATCCAGGGCAGAGTCAGTAAGGTACAGAACAGCAGGCAGGCTCAGGGTAGGCAGAGGTCAGTAAACCAGGGCAGTGTCAGTAAGGTACAGAACGGCGGTCAGGGCAGGCAGAATGATCAAAACCGGAAGAACTAGAAAACAGGGACTAGAGAGAACAGGAGTACGTGAAAAAACACGCTGGTAGGCTTGACGAGACAAGACGAACAGACAAACAGAAAACACAGGTATAAATGCACAGGGGAAAATGGGCGACACCTGGTGGGGGGTGGAGACAAGCACAAAACAGATCATGGTGTGACAGTTTGAAGTTCACATTTTGCCTTTAATCTAAACCTTTGCCTTTAAATAGGGGGCCCAAGTTCATCATACGGTACGTGACTGTGTGGTTGAGTTGGTACAATTCCAAAGAAATTGGAGGTTCGGGGGTTCAATTCCTGCTTCTGCCTTTCCAACTTTCACTCCATAATAAAGATGGAATTTCACCCCCCAAAAAATCTCCCTAGGCCCTATTCAGACTTGAGATAAGTTGATTCAACATGACTTAAATCCATGTTTTATTGAGTCCATGCTAGGTCTACTTATCTCAAGTCTGAATCGGGCCACTTGTGCTCAGTGTAACAAGGGTGGTTCAGCACAACTGTTTACTCCTGAAGACTGGCTGAGAGAATTAAGGCAGTGTTTTGACAAGCAGGAGACCCGGGTTCACATCCACCTCACATGAATACCAGTGATGAAGGCCCATTTTACACATTACCTCTGCTATAACTTAGATTGCCCTAAACATTTTGATTGTAACATTATTCATCATCATCTTACAATGGATCCTGGCAAAAGTAGCCTATAATTAGTGCCACGGTCTATCCTAAGAAAAGTATTCAGTTCCCAGTGTCTTCTTTAAAATGTTGATTAAAATATTCACTGAAAATCATCATCAATCAAATATTTATGCTATAAACCATTTGCAATTTAAAACCATTTGATTGGATGTGAGACAGTCTGCAAACACATACTTTTTATGTGTTGTTGCTGCCGTTTACATGCACTGAAACATCAAAAAGTGTTTTTACAACACTCACTCAAGACACAATTATTCAGATTAAAGAACCACTTCGGAGTATGTCCGTTTTGAAATACAATCAGTGTATCATAACACTTGGGTCTACATTCAAACACCCTCCAAACACCAGATCTCGGCAGAGGTGCGCTACTTTTCATGGTTTTACTGCACAATGGTGGATTGAATCTTTCTATTTTATTAACAGTGTACTACAGAGAATATACTCAGGAAAAGAGACTATGAATGCTGTCATTCTGTATAGGTGACAGCTCCCACAGATTCTGCTGCCATGTTGTTGTCGTTGTCTTTTTTTATTTTCACTGAATATCAACAATGTTTTGTTGTGGGCTGACCTTTTCAAAGGGCATGAGGATTCATTCCACAATACAGAAGTAAGATAAGAAAGTCATTTAAGTGATAATGCCAGAGAAGCCGGTGTTTGGAGGATATATTGGCACGGGTGTTGTGAGGCCCGAGATGAAGAGGGAAGTGGTTCCAAGTAGAACTATTTGGGGTTCCAGGTGGAACCCTCTGTAGAGAAGGGTTCTACATGGACCCCAAAAGGGTTCTTCAAGGGGTTGTCCTATGGGGATAGCCAAAGAACCCTTTAAGGTTCTAGATAGCACCTATTTACTATATAATACACCACAACATTTGAAGGGGGTGAATTTCCCCATAATCTAAATATAAACCTTTCCTGACCAACTGATACAGCATATTTCACCAAAGTTCATATTATGAATAATTTCTATGTTTGATTTTATTGTCTCTGTAACGAGTGCGCTGAGAGTCGGGAAGCAAGTACAGGGAGTGAGTGTTTTAATAAACAAACAAAACAACTAACACAAACAACGCACAGAAATGAAACCGAGTCAATAACACCTAAGGAAAGAACCAACGGGAGTGACAGATATAGGGAAGATAATCAAGGAGGTGATGGAGTCCAGGTGAGTGTCATGAGGCGCTGGTGCGCTTGACGATGGTGACAGGTGTGCGAGATAATCAGCAGCCTGATGACCTAGAGGCCGGAGAGGGAGTATATGTGACAGTAGCCCCTCCCCGACACGCGGCTATAGCCGCAGGACTCCGACAAAGGGGACGAACCCGGGGATCAGGAGCGGACCGGTCACACCTGCAGAAGCGCGGCAGCCTGTCGAGACAGCTGGGGTGCGGGAACCCCCCCAAAAAAGCGAAAGCAGTTATGGTGGAAGTTGTCTATATTTTAATTTTCTTTATCTCATGGACACTAGGGACTTCCCTTCTATGGTGCATTGTGGTGCAAATCTTCAAACTGTTCTCTCACGCACATATTGTAGATAACATTTGTGAACTGTTTACCTTGTTGAATGCACCTCTGAAGAGATGTGTTTGGTCATCTTTCAGAGCATCCATAGAGGAGAAGTATGCCAAAGAGCTACTGGGTCTCTCCAAGAAGATGTGTGGGTGCAATGAGATGAAGTAAGTCAGTCTGTTGTTGCCGATGTTATTCGTGCTGTAGTCGATATTGCTTGCCATCAGTCAGACACTGTAAAAATGTGTACAGAAATCATTTTAAAGGCCTGCTATTGAAGGTAGAGATGCCCTTGTAATGGGATTTGTTGAAATACCTGAAAAGCCATCACATAACATGTTTAATAGCCTGATTACCCTGGTGCCAGTCTGTCTTAAACAAGACAAGTAAATGCAAACTTACAGTGCATTTGGAAAGTTTTGACACCTTTTTTCCACATTACAGCCTTATTCTAAAAATGTATTAAATAGTTTTTTTCCTCATCAATCTATACACAATACCCGATAATGATGAAGAAAAAACAGGTTTTTAGAAATGTTGTTGATATTGCCTGGCATGCAGCTTTCAGATGGCACACTAGAAGGCTGTGGATCTGCCCACTGATAGCACCGCCTGAAGTTGACCAAACCATTTGTTTTGCGTGTTGTAAGATGGTCTGCACTCTTCTTTGACTACTACACAGTGAGATAAAAGTACGTGTTAATGCATGAGCGTCATTAGTGCATTTGTGTTACACGATTTAATTGCTGTTGGGCCTTTTTCTGTTGAAGGATTCTGTCAGTGGTTTGAGTGTCCATCCTGTTTCAGTTTGGTCACATGCTTCACATGGTTTTGTGGTTAAGGCCTTTTTCGGTGTGGGGTGTGGGGGGGGGTCTAAAACCGATTAAATCAAACTGCTCATTCTCTTCTTTCTTAATGATTTTTCTGTTATGTGAGGTCAGGTTGTTTTGCATAAATTACATTTCTTAATTTCACATTATTTGTGTTTTTTTTTTTTTTAGCACACTGAAGAGATCGCTGGATGTGTTCAAGCTGCGTAAGTATTGCAGACACAACAACGTGTCTGATGATAGCTGACTGTGCTATGAGTTGGTATTTCCATGTCCACATAACTGACTCATTCACTCAAACCCTCCTTTACAACATAGAGACTGAACATGTGAGTTCGTCCCACCTACAACTGGCACAAACAATGAAGGATGAGGCAAAAAAACTAGAGGACTTCAGGGAGAGACAGAAAGAGACAAGGAAAAAGGTACCGTTGCATTCTATCAATTACTTAAACCCCTGAAATAAATGTAGGAAATTAAAAAAATCTTTAATTACTTAGACCTAATAATGCATTGCTAATACTGTGCACTCTGCTTAATAGTGAGTGAAAATGCACACTAATTGCAAATCATGGATATTTAATCTCTATCGTCTTAGGTACAATATAATATCTTTGACACTTCTTCTTTGCAGGTAGAACAACAGATGGATGTCCTACACAAACAGAGGGCCACTCAGTTCAAGAAAACCACGGAGGTAAGCTGGAGAACTTTCCTACATTAATAGTCAAACCACCAGTTATCATCCCAGAAGTGATAATCCGTTACCTAAAGTCATGTCTAGTTTCAGTCATCATGTTACCAAAATGTGAAACAGACTATTGTAATATATGTAATCCTTCCTCTGAAAAGTGGGAAATGTATCAACAGCCATGAGAAGTGAATAATGGGGGGAACCTCTCAAATAAATAGGAAGTTGCATTATATGTACTGGGGCACCTCGAATGAATGGGAAGTTATTACAAGTTAGTACATTTGATTATTACATACAGTGCCTTCAGAAAGTATTCACACCCCTCAAATTTTTCTACATTTTGTTGTGTTACAGCTTGAATTTAAAATGGATTAAATTGAGATTTTTTTTTGTCACTGGCCTACACACAATACCCCATAGTGTCTTGCGATGGAGGTACCATGTTCATCCAAGTCGCACTTGTCCCACTCTTGAAGAAGACTTCTGCTTTCCATGTTGAATGTTTTCAGTTCTTGCCCTTTTGGTTTTGAACTTGACAGTTTGTGTTCCGTCACTGGGCCGATGCTTTCACCTTCTCGTTGTGCCTGTTGGTATCTCTGCTTTTGAGAAAGGCATGATGGATCTGGTTTCTGTAGTTGCTGCATACACAGCAGAGACTGCCGTTGACCAGGATATGTTGTGCATCGCAGTTGCGCAGTTGCTCCTAATGAGTCCGATTTTCAACTCCTCTGAACATTCTCTCATCAGTGTTTCGATGTCTATCGGCATTCTGGACAAACTGTCAGCGTCAATGTTCTCTTTTCCTGGACGATATCTGATAGTAAAATGTAAATTGGCGAGTTCTGCAACCCATCTGCACTCTGTTGCGTTCAGCTTGGCAGTCGGCCAGACGTAGGTAATGGGATTGTTGTCACTGTACGCTGTGAAGGTCGGTGCATAGTACAAGTAGTCGCGGGACTTTACTGTAATTGACCAGTACATGGGCTAGAAACTCACATTTTACTGAGTGGAGATGGTCGTTTTTCTCAGGTGCCGTCAAGGTCCGAGATGCATAGGCTATCATACGCAGTTTATTTGTCTTGTTTCTGATACAACAGTTCCTAAACCTTTTATTTGATGCGTCTGTGTGAAGGATAAACGGTTTTGAGATGTCTGGGAAACCGAGTACAGGAGGCTGTACTAAGAGGTCTATCAGCCGCTCCATTATCTGTTGATGCGTATCAGTCCACGTCATCGATTTGTGAGAGGGCAATCCTCTTGTTTTCCCCTTTGTCTGAATTTGTTTTGCTTTGTTGTGTCTACCTGTAACTTCTTCAGGAGGCCTTGTGAGCAGGTTGTAGAGCGGGCTAGCAATGCGTGGGAAGTCTTTGATGTATTGCCTATAGTAGCTCAGCAACCACATGGATCCTCTGAGTTCTCCTACTGTACTTGGTATTTTGTCCTTCAGAGCTCTGACTGCTGCAGTATCAGCTGGATCGATTTTGCTTCCCTCGGCAGACACTATTCTCCCTAAAGAGCGAACCTCCTGTGAATATCTCACACTTGCTAGGCTTCAGGTTTATCCCATATTCTCTTAGTTTCTGTAGTACTTTTCTAAAGATGTTGATATGGTTCTCAAAGGTCTTGCTGAAGATGAGGTTGTCGTCCAGATACAGGATACAGTTCTCATCATTCAAGCCATCCAAACATTCCTCCATACAGCACTAGAAAGGCTGCTGGTGCATTCATGAGTCAAAACGGAATCCGAACCCACTCATACAGTCCCCAGGGGGTCACAGTCTGTCATGGGCTTGCTTTCCTTTGCAATGAACCCTTGGTGATATGCTTTTCCCTGATCCAAGAGGGAAAATCAGGAATGTCCTCCAAGGCTGTCCATGATATCCTGTACTCTAGGTATTGGCTGGCGGTCAGGGTGAGTCTTCCTGTTCAGCTCCCTGTAGACTATGCACAGTTGTAAGCTATCATCCTTTTTCCTTACACATACAGTGAGGGAAAAAAGTATTTGATCCCCTGCTGATTTTGTACGTTTGCCCACTGACAAAGAAATTATCAGTCTATAATTTTAATGGTAGGTTTATTTGAACAGTCAGAGACAGAATAACAACAAATAAATCCAGGAAAACGCATGTGAAAAATGTTATAAATTGATTTGCATTTTAATGAGGGAAATAAGTATTTGACCCCCTCTCAATCAGAAAGATTTCTGGATCCCAGGTGTCTTTTATACAGGTAACGAGCTGAGATTAGGAGCACACTCTTAAAGGGAGTGCTCCGAATCTCAGCTTGTTACCTGCATAAAAGACACCTCTCCACGGAAGCAATCAATCAATCCGATTCCAAACTCTCCACCATGGCCAAGACCAAAGAGCTCTCCAAGGATGTCAGGGACAAGATTGTAGACCTACACAAGGCTGGAATGGGCTACAAGACCATCGCCAAGCAGCTTGGTGAGAAGGTGACAATAGTTGGTGCGATTATTCGCAAAAAGAAGAAACACAAAAGAAATGTCAATCTCCCTTGGCCTGGGGCTCCATGCAAGATCTCACCTCGTGGAGTTGCAATGATCATGAGAACGGTGAGGAATCAGCCCAGAACTACACGGGAGGATCTTGTCAATGATCTCAAGGCAGCTGGGACCATAGTCACCAAGAAAACAATTGGTAACACACTATGCCGTGAAGGACTGAAATCCTGCAGCGCCCGCAAGGTCCCCCTGCTCAAGAAAGCACATATACATGCCCGTCTGAAGTTTGCCAATGAACATCTGAATGATTCAGAGGACATCTGGGTGAAAGTGTTGTGGTCAGATGAGACCAAAATTGAGCTCTTTGGCATCAACTCAACTCGCCGTGTTTGGAGGAGGAGGAATGCTGCCTATGACCCCCAAGACACCATCCCCACCGTCAAACATGGAGGTGGAAACATTATGCTTTGGGGGTGTTTTTCTGCTAAGGGGACAGGACAACTTCACCGCATCAAAGGGACGATGGATGGGGCCATGTACCGTCAAATCTTGGGTGAGAACCTCCTTCCCTCAGCCAGGGCATTGAAAATGGGTCGTGGATGGGTATTCCAGCATGACAATGACTCAAAACACACGGCCAAGGCAACAAAGGAGTGTCTCAAGAAGAAGCACATTAAGATCCTGGAGTAGCCTAGCCAGTCTCCAGACCTTAATCCCATAGAAAATCTGTGGAGGGAGCTGAAGGTTCGAGTTGCCAAACATCAGCCTCGAAACCTTAATGACTTGGAGAAGATCTGCAAAGAGGAGTGGGACAAAATCCCTCCTGTGCAAACCTGGTGGCCAACTACAAGAAACGTCTGACCTCTGTGATTGCCAACAAGGGTTTTGCCACCAAGTACTAAGTAATGTTTTGCAGAGGGGTCAAATACTTATTTCCCTCATTAAAATGCAAATCAATTTATAACATTTTTCAAATGCTTTTTTCTGGATTTTTTTGTTGTTATTCTGTCTCTCACTGTTCAAATAAGCCTACCATTAAAATTATAGACTGATCATTTCTTTGTCAGTGGGCAAACGTACAAAATCAGCAGGGGATCAAATACTTTTTTCCCTCACTGTACGACTGGGGAAGAGTAGGGAGAGTTGGACTTGTCCACCCAACCCTGTGCTATCAGGTCATACAAGTAGTCTCATCTCTTTTTATAATGGCTTCGGCACAGACAGGTAGGTTCGTGCAACAGGATCACTGTCTTTTAATTAAATGCTCAGATTCAGATTCTCATTGCAGCCAATGTCACTGTCTGATTTGGAAAATGAGCTTGATTCCTCTCAACATTTGGTGAATGATTTGCTGCTGCTGTGCGTTGAGGTGGCTCAGATCAACAGGAGGATCCCATAGGTCTTCAGTATTTTCACTCTGTTTGAACTCTGTTGACAACGGGGGGGTTGATTACAGTTCTCCAGCATGGTGGCGGGATAGACTGACTTTACTTCCTGCACAGTGCCAATTACAGTTGCCCTGTTAACATGTCATCGTCTGTGACATCCTGAACATCAATGATGACATGTGGAGATGCGTCTTTTCTTCGCTTTACTAGAATCTCACAGAACTCAAGTCCTTCCGCCCACTGAGGGTTTACAGCAGGCTCAAAGATCAGTGTGGTGTCCTCTTTAACAGGCTTTGTCTGCACTCGACATTGAACCTGAACAGAGGTGCGTTTTGGTATGTTGATCTTCTCTTTTGTAGTTTTCACCAGGTACTTGTATGACTGTTCAGCACTCACTATATTAACGCCTGGACCTTGTTTTTCGTAAGACTTGGAAAGGCCATTCTCACGGTCTCATTTAACTGTTCTGTGCATGTGCCTCCTGGCTGTTCGCTGTTGTTGATGATTTGCTCAATCACATTCAAGCCCTTCATCGCGAGCACTGGGATGTTGCCTCTGATGCCAGTTTGAAAGTCACTTCTATCCAACCTACATAAAGCATATTCATTCCATTGCCAGGTACTATCTGTAGTGAGTCAGGTGAGTCAATTATATCTGAAACATTTCTCAGGCTAACACCAGGTAAGTTTTCATCTTTCCACAGTTCATCAATGATACACACCTGAGACCCAGTGTCCCACAAGGCTTGAGTTCTCTGACCCTGTAGATAGCGTTCAACAAGGCACTGTTTTCCTACTAAGGCAGTTAGAGTAGAAGGTGGGTTTACCTTAGCAGAAGTATTTTCTGTTACATTCGTCTCTGTGTGCAGTATTTTCGGTGTTCAGCCCAGTGTTCATTTTGCCATTCTCTCGAACAGTAGAGTGTTTTCTTACAGGATGAGCACTGTTTCAGTGCATGGCCCTTTTCTCTCATTCCACAGGTTGTACAGTGTTGGGATGTGTCTGTGTGACTGATTACTCCCTGTTCCACAGGGGCAACCTGTCTTCGTTTTAAAGGAACCTCTTTGGTTGGCCTTGTTCTTCTAATCCGACAGCCTGCCTGGAAGTGGTCGCTGCTCCCACATCTGTAGAAGTGCTGGCAGTACTCCTCTGATCTGCTCTGTTGGCAGTGGAAGCACGTTCTCATACGGGCACGGTTTGGGGCTGCATAGTGTCGCTGTGGTGCATATCTCTGCTGGAACTGTGCTGTTTCTCTCACCGGTGGTTCGTATCTCGGCTGGAACTGGGATACTTTACCTGTGGTTCCTATCGCTGTTGATGTAACTGGACGGTTTCTGTCATCCGTCCTAGACCACGAGCTGGCCAGTGCTGCTGTGGGGGGGCCTTGTGCTTTACAATGCCTTGTCATGTTATCCTATTCTCTGCTTGGTGGTGGGGGATATTGCTGCGGTATGAACACAGGTTGTTAAATGGATTCTCTGATTTGTGAGACTTCAGCACTCAAGTTCTTTAACACCACCATATCAGACCTCAGTTCTTTTTTGTCCTATGGTACCAGCGATTGACAGAACCAACACTGTGGTAGTTGACTTCAAACAAATTACATTCATGTTTTAGACTTTCATGTTGTCAGTCAGTCAGTGAAGAATAGCATAGTCAGTAAAGCGTTTTCACACGTTCACACAATGTGTAACCCCACTTCCCCTGTTATTCCATGTTGTTAACCAAAGTCAAAGAAGACATATGAGCAAAAGTGTCGAGACAAAGAAGAAGCAGAACAGAACATGAACCGAAATGCAAGCACCAGTAGCGCCAAGCAGCAGGCAAAGGTAAGCTTCAGAGAAACTGCCGAGGGTCTAGTGGGAGTTCCGCCCCCGGACCACACATTGCCCCGGAGGCAAGGTTTCAAACCTTGACTGCACCACTTTCCATTCTATGTCCTTCTCCTACATTTGTATCAACACACCCACACAATCAGACTGAGAATTTTAATGGCAAAAGGAGGCTCAGAGAAATAAATGATTATTTTCATGAAATAAACACAGTGATTTATTATACATACAGTGATGATTTAAACATGTCATTAAATACTGCTTTGGGGCTTTAAAGAAGAAACAAAAACGCTAGTTACACTAAATTAGCTGAGTGAGCCATGAGAATCTGTTGAGCTAAGGAAATTGCAGGCCTATTTAGACCACAGGAATTAGGCCTACATTGACTACAGGAAGAACAAGGCTATCTAGCTTGTACACAGTTTATGAAATGGACATTTTTCAATAAGACATCATACTTTTACTGTATACTTAAACAAAATAACTAAAGTAACGACCTGAACACAAGGAAGGGTCACATAAAGTACCTCAGTGTATTTCTTCTTTATCATCTTTCAGCTATTTGCAAGAACACATCAAGCAAAATTGAATGCAGAGGTAGCTGGTAAGAATGACAACATATTATCCTTTTGGCTCTTATCCACCATAAACAGGGAAAACCACATCACCACAAATCATAATTTAAGTTATGTGCTGATAGTTTGGTCTCCAAAGATGTATATTCTCTGATTGAAATCCCAGACAGGCTATACATGCAGAATGTGGCTATGCTGGGAAAAATCAGGGAGGACTGGCAGAAAGAGCATGTCAAAGCATGTGAGGTAAGGGCCAAAAAGCATCATAGTATTTTGTTGTTTTGTTAGTGAAATACAAGAAGGAAACCGCTCAGGAATTTCACAATGAGGCCAATGGCAGCAGTTAGTTTAATGACTGTGATAGGAGAAAACTGAGGATATATCAACAACATTGTAGTTACTCCACAATACTAACCTAATTGACTGAGGGAAAATAAGGAATCCTGTACAGCAGTGTTTCCTAAACTCTGTCCTCGGGGACCCCAAGGGGTGCACATTTTGGTTTTTGCCCTAACTCTACACAGCTGATTCAAATTATCAATGATTAGTTGATTATTTGAATCAGCTGTATAGTGCTAGGGCAAAAATCTAAACGTGCAACCTTTGGAGGACCGAGTTTGGGAAACCCTGCTGTACAGAATAAAATGTTTCTAAAGCATGCATCCTCTTTGCAACAAGGCACTAAAGTAATACTGCAAATAAATGTGTTCTGAATAATTGTTCTGAATACAAAGTGTTATGTTGGGGCAAATCCATTACAACACAATACTGAGTACCACTCTCTATATTTTCAAACATAGTGGTGGCTGCATCATGTTATGGGTATGCTTGTAACCTTTAAGGACTGGGGGTTTTTCAGGATAAAAAAAAAAAATGGAATGGAGCTAAGCACAGGCAAAATCCTAGAGGAAAACCTGGTTCAGTCTGCTTTCCACCAGACACTGGGAGATGAATTCACCTTTCAGCAGGACAATAACCTAAAACACATGGCCAAATCTACACTGGAGTTGCTTACCAAGAAGATGAGTTACAGTTTTGACTTAAATCTACCTGGAAATCTATGGCAAGACCTGAAAATGGTTGTCTTGCAATGATCAACAACCAATTTGACCGTCCTTGAAGAATTTTGAAAAGAATAATGGGCAAATGTTGAATAATCCAGGTGTGGAAAGCTCTTAGACTTACCCAGAAAGACTCAATGCTGTAATCGCTGCCTAAGGTGCTCCTACCAAGTATTGTCTCAGGGTTGTAAATACTTATATAAATGAGATTTGTTTTATGTTAAATAAATGTGCTAACATTTATAAAAACATGTTTACACTTTGTCATGAGGGGTATTGTGTGTAGATCGGTGAGAAAAAACAGATTTAATCCATCTTGAATTCAGGCTGTAACAGTAAAACGTGGGGGAATGAATGCTTTTTGAAGGCACTGTATATCATTTAGTGCTCTGTTACATCCAGGTATTTGAGAAGCAGGAAGTTGAGAGGATCAACACTCTAAGGAACATGGTGTGGACTCATCTCAACCAGCTCTCCCAACAGTGTGTCACCAGCGATGAGGTAAAGTCACACTTCAAATGCTTTATTTCCTAGGGACTCATCAAGGTGCAATCTGCAGTAGTTACTTACTGGTATTCAATGTACATTTTTTGTAAATGATACCCAAAGAATAGCATGAAGGCTTGTGGCTGTAAGTGACCTTCCATATTGCTTGTTTCTGACTTGTTCGTCTGTGTGTTCAGCTCTATGAGGAAGTGAGGAGGTCTCTTGAACAGTGTGACATACAGGAGGACATTGAACACTTTGTGAACCTCAGACGGACTGGGGACAAACCACCAGGTACAGTTCCTCACTCTTTACAGATCCCCTTTGTCATCCAAAGAAAACAACAGGCACATACAGTACATTATAAGTCATCTAAGGACTACAATGAAAATCAGACTGACTTTTTTGTGTCATCCTCCGGGTCCTCCTCCTTGACAGTCTAGTTGTTTATTGTAGTTTTACTCACTACTCACCCCCTGACCTGCTCTGTCCTCACTTCTCAGCTCCTATTCTGTATGAGAACTTCTACGGCAGTCAGAGGGTCCCCGCAGCACCATCAGCCACCCAAATGGCTCCATCTATCACCAGGTGAGAGCGGTTTTATCAATAAATGTTTTTTTTTATCTTGAAATGGGAACACACACAGCAGATTATGATTTTTCATCATACATCTCATCACAACATGTTGATTTTCTATTTTGTCTGTTTTGTGAAAATCAGGAGACCATTGCCTAATCCAACCAATACCGGAGGTAATGTTAAACAATTACTGAAATATATAGACATTATGACAAAGTTGTCAGATATAATCCATCATTGAAAATATGAATGAACTGTTCTTTGTTTTCCTTTTAATGGCCTGCCACTGTCTGTCTGTTTATTTATTTGTGTTTTGACTTGCTCTGCTGCAGGTGATTTGATCCCCTCAACTGTATTAGATCCAGATCAAGGCTACAGTGTTGTACAATACTAGCACACTGGTAAGTAGTGTGTTCTTCAGTATTACAGCTTCAGTCAAATGACCACTGTCATCACAATAGGTTTGAGCCCACCTAAAACAATGGTTTTATTCTTTTTTGTTGTTGTTACTATTCGTTTCCAGTTATCTATGGATATTGATATTGACTGCCTGGTGGAATGCTGAGTGTGGATCCCTTCAATGTTGGAAATAAAGACTGGACTTTGCTTTCCTAGTCATTCAACTAACTACCGAAATACCACCAACGCTGACGTTAGTACAGCATGTTTGATTATGTCACCATTGTGGTTTGATAGCTGTGTTTATAAACAGTAATATTGTCATAGCTCATATACAACACATGTCAATTGGTAATATATTTAGTTTTGTACAGTCTAAACCAGGAAATAGTGTTAAAGCAATAATAAAAGGGATCACTTTATTTGTTATTATTATTTAAAAAAAATATTGGCCCATCCACCACCTCCCCTCTTCGGAGGACCAAAGTAATTGGACCAAAATGTAGCTTCAATGTACATCTACACACATCTTTCTTTTCTTCAGTAGTTACATAGCTGACATACATCACATTCGGATAGACAGTACCCAAACGCATACGGTATACATTATATATTGTGTTTTTAGTCATAACTATTATAGAACATGAGCTTTTAAACCCACCCCTCAGCTACTCTCAGTCCATCCCACCTATTTCCATAAATGTCCCTCTTATGATTTCCATGTGCCATATATTTTTCAACTGTGCTGTGATGTTTCACATAAATTCTGAACCTACTCTAATCGCATAGTATCTACAGATTGTAAGTAGAAGATTTATATTTTTACTAAAAGTATTATTATGTTGTTGATAGATTTACTATTGCTTTCCAAATCTCCCAACTGTGCTATTTGTAGGGTTAATTTTAGGTAAATGTGATTTTTCTGCCATTCCTGAACCTGTGACCAGAAACAAGCTACACAGGGGCAATACTAGAATAAGTGGTCTAATGATTCTGTCTCTTCGCAGCAAAATCTGCAGAGCTGAGATGGTTGTATGCCCCATAGACATAGCATTCTGTTGGTGGAAAGAGTTTTGTAAAATAATTTCAGTTGGGAAAATGTTTTAATCAAGCGTTGTTTTTTGTGTCTGTTTATAAACCATGTGCCATGGAATTGGCACATTAAATCTCTTCTCAACTATTTTGTAACCTGTATGGGGATGCTGTCAACATTTTGGTCCTCAAATGAAACAGGAATATCTTTTATATTTATGAATATTGTTTTGGCAAATTTTGGTCTTTTAATATAGGGCAGACAAAACAAGTTCCCGAATGTATGTGTAGGAATCTTGAATGATGATCATACTCTTGTTTGAATAACCTGCTACTACTACTGTACTGACAGTATTGACATGATGAGCGGGACACTCCCCTGCAAGGGCATATACAGTAGGTGCCTCCCACACATATCCTGCTCAAGGCTCTGAGGAAGCTGATTCATGTTTGTCTCATCAATAAATCTATATGATGTACGCAAAAACAGAGTGCTCCTTTATCTTTATTCTCCCGGATAGTCACCAGTTGAAGTATACTGGGGTAAGGAATGTTTTTTTTCTGAAGTTCCCTACCTTCTCCCCCTTCCACTTGCCTCCTTAATTTTTTTTGCAGTAATGCTGCAATCAGTTGGTTGTCATTTTGGATAGCATTTTTGTTAGCTGCATATGTGAAATAACTCCACCTTTCCTATTCATAAGATAATTAACAAAGATCATTCCTTTTCTTTCTATAAATCATTTAAATTTATATCAATTAGTATATTTGAGTTGAACCATAATATTTGTTGTAACATTTGTTGTGTTTTCTGGAGGAAGAAACTGGAATTGCAACCAGCTTTGAAAGGCTTGTTTTAGAAAGTGGGTGGGTGCGTGGGTGGACAGCAGGAGAAAGAATGTCCATTGGGGGAGCAGCAGGTTAGGTAAGTGAGAATTGGGGGTGTGGGAATGTCCATATGGGGAGTAGCAGGGGGATGGGGAGCAGGTAGCTGTCTAGTGGTGGCTATTCAGCAACCTGATGGTCTGAGGGTAGAAACAATTGGCCAGTCTTTCAGTTATTGCCATGGTGCTCCTGTACTGGCCGTATCTGTGATTGAAGCGGGGAGAACAGGCCATCGCTTGCTTGGGGACAGGCCAAATTTCTTCAGCGTCCTGAGGTTGAAGAGTCGCTCTCTTGCTTTCTTACGCTAGACCATTTCAGCTTCTGAGATGTGTACGCCTGGGAATTTGAAGTTATTGACCGTCTCTTCGGCGGCCCTGTTGATGAGGTTGGGGGAGTGTCCATCCTGGTTCATCCTGAAGTCCACAATCAGCTCTTTTGCTTCGCTAACGTTGAGGGAGATGTTGTTTACCTGGCACCACGCCGTCAGAGTGCCTACCTCCTCCCTGTAGGCTGTCTCGTCATTGTTGGTGTTGTCAGCGAACTTGATGATGGAGTTAGAACTGTGTGAGGCCACGCAGTCGTGGGTATACAGAGAATACAGGATGGGACTGAGGACGCACCCTTGTGGGGCCCCCATGTTGAGGATCAGTGTCGAGGAGGTAATGTTGCCTACCTTCACCACCTGAGAGCGGCCTGTCAGGAAGCCAGGACCCAATTGCAAAGGGAGGAGTTCAGACCCAGGGCCGTGAGCTTTGTAATGAGCTAATAGAACACTATGGTATTGAAGGCTGAGCTGTAGTCGATGAACAGCATCCTCACATATGCATTCCTTTTGTCCAGGTGGGTAACTGCAGTGAGCAGTGCAATGGCGATTGCGTCGTCCGTGGATCTGTCAGGGCGGTAGGCGAATTGAAGTGTGTGTTGGGGAGGGAGGAGGTGATATGGTCTTCGGCCAGCCTGTCGAAGCACTTCATGATGACAAAAATGAGTGCTACTGGTCGGTAGTCATTCAGTTAAGTTACTTTCCTTTTCTTGGGCATAGGGATGATAGTGGACATCTTGAAGCAGGTCAGTGATCGAGGCCTGAGATTGAAAATATCAGAGAATACAACAGCTAGCTGGTCTGCACATGCTCTGAGGGCACTGCTAGACATGTTATCCGGGCCGGCAGCCTTGCGAGGGTTAACACATTTGAATGACTTACAGATATCCTCAGTAGAGACTGGATGTGTAGCCCACGTTGTCATTTGGGGCTCTCCTCGGCAGCTCAGGGTCATTGTGCTCCATTTTCAATTAACTGAAAGTGAGAGGTTGTAATCTGTATACAGGGAAAATGTCAATTTTTGAGGAAGGGGTGAGATATTCTTACTAATCTACTGGAGAACCAGTTTGGGTTTAACTTTTGCATGACTGATGCTTTTAGTCAAATATCCATTGCTTTAAAATGTAATAATATTTGCCCCCCCAAACTCATATTCATTATATAAATAAGCATGTAAAATGTTGTCTGGCTTGCCATTCCAAATGAAGTGAAATATTTTGCTCATATCATTTAAAAAACTAATTGTTCGTTGTGGGCAGGGCCATAAGTAAATAGGTAAACTGGGATATGACTACAGAATTAATCAGGGTGATTTTTTTCCCACAAATAGTCAGGCATTTCACTTTCCACTTTTAAAGTTCACATGCAGCAGCTACTCTTCCTGGTGTTGAAAGCGTTCCACAGGGATGCTGGCCCATGTTGACTCCAATGCTTTTCACAGTTGTGTCAAGTTGGCTGGATGTCCTTTGGGTGGTGGACCGTTCTTGATACACATGTGAAACTGTTGAGCGTGAAAAACCCAGCACCAACTACAATACCCTGTTCAAAGGAACTCAAATATTTTGTCTTGCCGATTCACTCCCTGAATGGCACATATACGCAATCCTTATCTCAATTGTCTCAAGGCTTACAAATCCTTCTTTAACCTGTCTCCTCCCCTTCATCTACACTGATTTGAAGTGAATGTAACAAGTGACATAGATTACGAAAGGTATTTTGTTGGGATGGGGGAAGAGGGGGGGTGGGCAGGGGTTGGTGCTGTGGGATTATTTAAGATACTCTTTGAAGACTTAGGGTTTCAGATGTTTTCAGTAGATGGGCAGGGACACTGCTCTCCTAGCTTCAGGGGGAAGCTGGTTCCACCATTGGGGTGGCAGGTCTGGACAGAGAAGAGCTAGGACACCAGACATGACACCAGACTGTCCAAAGCATATTGCAACTTTTCAATACAAGGGCTAATTTTGTTTGTTGATTCGTACATGACTATAGAACAATACAGGTGCATGATCTAAAAGTCTTAAAGTTGCTTGATGAAGTCAGAATGACTTATGTACAGTTGAAGTCTGAATTTTACATACACTTAGATTGGAGTCATTAAAACTCGTTTTAGAACCAATCCACAAATTTCTTGTTAACCAACTATAGTTTTGGCAAGTTGGTTAGGACATCCACTTTGTGCATGACACAAGTCATTTTTCCAACAATTGTTTACAGACAGATTATTAGTCTGGTTCATCCTTGGGAGCAATTTCCAAATGCCCGAAGGTACCATGTTCATCTGTACAAACAATAGTATGCAAGTATAAACGCCATGTGACCATGCAGCCATCATACCACTCAGGAAGGAGACTGTCCTGTATAACACTACTGCCAGTGCTAAGATTTGGCATTGCGTTAGGTTTGTTAAAATAGAGCCCCTAATATGGATGCAAAGTGTTCAGCTTTCTGGCAAACTCTTTGAGATAGGTATATTTCTGTTTTCAACTGAAGATCTCTTCCTGTTTTCTGCTCAGTGTGGCATGGCATGTGGCTGTGGTTTCATAGTCTGTCATTCACAAATAAAGAAAGTGAGACAGATCTCCGACAGATAATATCCAAATCATTGGGGTGGCAGGTAGCCTAGTGGTTAGAGCGTTGGACTTGTAATCGGAAGGTTGCAAGGTCAAATCCATGAACTGACAAGTAAAAAATCTGTCGTTCTGCCCCTGGCACTGTTCCTAGGCTGTCATTGAAAATAAGAATTTGTTCTTAACTGACTTGCCTAGTTAAATAAAGGTAAAAAAATGAAAGATTTTCAATTAAATTAGTCACCTTAAGAGCTAATATTGCAGTATACCAAGTATACACTTATCATATCCTTGAAATAAAGTAATGTCCATATTTGGGCCTTTGTGTTTGAGCAAGCCTCAGCCACACAAATACAGAAGTGGGTAAGAAAAAACAGTGATAGAATCAGCAGAAATTGGAAGTCACACAAAATAACGTTTCAACACACTACTGTCCAAAACGCCAACTGGTGGTTAAAACATCATAACAATTCTTTCTTAACTGTGATGTGTGGGAGAGTTTTGTCACAAGAGAAGATCATGATGGAGTCACCTCCATGTTTTTTTTATTTTTATTTGTCCTTTGTTTAACATGGTGATGTTATTGAGATTAAATATACTTTTCAAATGAGACCAGTCACTGTGTGAGGTCAGTGTTCATAAATATTGGTATGTTTTGTCACGCAAGTGGTCATGGAGGGGTCAGTGTATTAAAGCAGAGGTATCTAACCTGGGTTGTGTTAGCGCACACAAGGGTACATTTTTCAAAACGTTTGAACTGAGCGTTTTATATTGTAGAAGTCAAGGTAATCCCTCCCTGTTTCAGTCCGTTTTCTTCCATTTGGTGCCTAATGAACATGGACCTAAAGAGCTTTATTTTATATTCAGGAAATCAACGTGTAAACGTAACCACACTACCAGAACTCACAAAGGCATGTGTACACAGTACACTTAGCACCTTCGAACCTAAAAGGGTTATTCGGCTGTCCCCATAGGAGAACCCTTTTGGGTTCAATGCAGAACCTTTTTCACAGAGGGCTCAACATGAAACATAAAAGGGTTATACCTGGAACCAAAAAGGGTTATCCTATGGAGACAGCTGAAGAACCCTTTTCGGGAAACACTTTTTTCTTAGAGAGGAAAAACAAAATAGATTTGTATACCCTCTGTGTGCATGGCCACTTCTTTTCTGTGGTATCTAAATGTCAAGTAAATTACATCATAGTACAAGAAGCTAGCTAGTGGGGTTAGATCCCTTGATAGTCATTAAAGCAATATTGTGTGTTTGTCACAGACGGAGAAAGTCTTGGGTTACAGCACTGGGCACAGCTGTTCTCATTCGTTATTGTTTGGAGATGTTCTATTCTATTCTTAAAGAAATAATGTTTGGGCAGCACCAGTGGCATAATTGCAGGAATATTTCAAGGATGTTTACTAGAAGCAAACACAAACCTATTACACTTTTGTTTCTGTCTTTTGGAAAACAAAAACATTAAACACTCACCAAAGGATGTCTGTTACATTCCGAGTGAGGGAGCCACGAATAAATAATTTTTTCCTCAAACATATATTCAACATGAACACCAAAGATAGTTTTATTTGATGTTTGGCAACCGTTATCATTGGATAAGAAATATGTTATTTTGTTTCATGATTTACATTTCGTTATACAATCGCCACCACCCTCTTATCCTTAGGTCATCCATCTGTCCCATCTATCCACCCATCTTGTCTCAGGGACATCTCTATAACTGAGGTCTCCAATGAGAAGTCACAGTGGTCAGGAGACGTTCAACATCTTGATCAGTTCTTTTATCAACTGGATGGTCTTCTCATCTACAGTTGAGAGACAAAGAGGGTAAATAATACCATTAGCCACTACACAGGGCTAAACAGGGCTAAACACAGAGCTAAATGTTTAATTTCATGAACACACCCAAAAATATATACAGCATTTGAAATTAGAAAATGAGAGAATGATACAAGATGAAAAGGAAGGAGAAAGACAGAGAAAGGGTAGAATATTACCTTCTAGATTCATCCTTGGGTTCTCTGGAATCTTCTCCAGTAGTGAGTCCAAGAGCTTCCTCAGGTGTTTAAAGATCACTCCAATCATCACTGGGGCCTGGGGGAGGGGACAGGGCGGGGCCAGGGAGGGGCCCGAGATCAAACAGAGCCTTGCTTGCTACAGTATGCTCAACAACTACAAGGGTCAGTTTCTTGGACCCAGATTAAGCCTAGTATTGGACTAACGAGCACTTACAATGGAGATTCTCTATTGAACACTCATTTTCAGTTCAGAAGTAGGCTTAATCTGGGTCCGGGAAATTGGCTACAATAGTTTGATTTTCTTTCTTTGTCTATCCTAATGTCTCTGCTGTATCAGTAACACAGCCCTCTAGTCATTCATGACACATACAGTATAATAATACACATTTAATACAGCTGGCCCAGAAATGAACTCTGACCTGGAAGTGGATCCATTCGACCAGAGATATGAGTCGTTCACAGTGCTGCAAGTCGATGTCCCCTCCGAACAGTAGCATAGGGAATGGAGATATCAGGGTTGTGTCCTGCAGGTAGATCAGAGGAAGAGTCCAAATGACATTAAAACATCAATAGTCTGTTACATCGGATTAGAAAACACATTTAGTACTTCAATTTATTGGGGCCTCCCTAGGAGTAATTAGAGGTTGCCCCTAACCACTGATACAGGGTCAGATTTTTCACTTCCTAAATGATTATGGATAGGATTGAGGGAGTTTGGTAATCTGATCCTAAATCTTAAGGGCATCTTCTACCTCAGTGCCTTCCTGAGTAAGATGGACCCACCATAGAGACAGATACAAAAATTGTATTGATGGTCTATTAATAGATATACAGATAGATAAAAAAAAAGTGAGAGCGATAGTTATCTCTATCCATCTGACTTTCTCCTGGAAGAGCAGGCAGCGGTTGAAGGAGGAGGGGTGGACGTGAGCCTTCCCCTGGGAGGTTTCCACAGAACAGGCCACCCGGTCCAGCACATCCACAGAGGGCGTGTAGAGGATCCGCCCCACACTGTCACACAGCCCTCCCATCACCACCGCGTTCAGTACACAGATCTGAGCCTTACCCAGAGGGGTGAGGGGAGCCTGGGCCCCCCCCGGGTCAGACCGGTCCCGGGAAGCTGGTCCTCGACCGGACTTAGAGGAAGAAGAGAATACGACCTGGTCCATCATCCTTATCAGCTCCTGTTTGATGTCCTGATGGGGAGGAGATCCAGGTGAATTTCAGAGATGGAGTCAAGACTGGAGCCACCAAGATCCAAACCAAGACTAGACATCATCTCTGGTAAATGTTCTCACTAACCACTCTAAAGGTCAGATCACTACTTACACTGTATACCGTATCAGTTACAAACATGCTCATTGTTACAAGCTACATGATGATGTAAGATATACAAGATGAGAAAAACATGCACAAGTTTGTGTGAGAGAGAATAGAGTAAAGTAG
This sequence comes from Hucho hucho, assembly GCA_003317085.1. Taxonomy (NCBI): domain Eukaryota; kingdom Metazoa; phylum Chordata; class Actinopteri; order Salmoniformes; family Salmonidae; genus Hucho; species Hucho hucho. The sequence goes on along the minus strand of QNTS01000052.1, from coordinate 1,369,120 downwards.
ACATGCTGTTCGACCCCCCTCCCTACCTGCTTCTGCACGGAGAGACACTTTGAAACTTTGAACGCCTGCCTATATAAAGTCAACTGACATTAACTCCTGAGGTGTTGAACTGTCCTCTATAGCCACCATGGCTATTTTTTGACCCTGTTGGTAATCTTTGAACGTTTGAACGTCTTGAATAATGATCTGTCCTCAAATCTCCACCCGGTACAGGCAGAAAAGGACTGGCCACCTTGGTTCCTCTCTAGGTTTCTTCCTAGATTCCTGCCTTTCAGGGAGTTTTTCCAAGCCACTGTACTTCTGCATTGCTTGCTCTCTGGGGTTTTAGGAATGAGTATCTGTATAGCACTTAAAAAAAGGGGTTTATAAAATACATTTGATTGATTTGATATATTGACTGAGTACCTTGGTGATAAGGGCAGTGCGAGTCAGGAAGTGTTTCCTGCAGTAGGTTGTCTTGGCTCGATATCCCTCACTGCGTATGTTCTTCCACCTGCGTATGATCTTCCACCTGTTAGCAAGACATTTGTTTGGATAAAAGCGTCTGCTAAACGGCATATATTATATGTTATAAGGAACCAAGATGTTGGATGAACAGTTGGAAGGGCATAGAAACAATCCACTCATTCAGTTAGACTATATTACTCAGTAGACTATATTACTCAGGGTCCTGTTCATTAGGCACAAAATGGAGGAAAACTGATTGAAATGTAGAGGTACTGAGTGAACCTGCCGAGTAAGACACGCTTGTTTTCATCCGCCGTTGCAAAATGTTTTGCTACCGTGTGCCCTAATCAACATGTGCCTGCATTAGCTACCTCTGAATCTGGTCATTCATACTGTTATTAAAAGAGCTGACTCTCCAAGTAAGCGTTGTAGATGGCCAGGTGATCAGTTGGTAACAGCCAGGGCTGCCTTAGCCAGGTTGGCCTGATCCTTCTGGTTCATTCGTGTGGCGAAGGGAGACTTCTCCGAGATGGCTGCCTCTATAGTCGCCTGGAATATACAATTACATTCAGTATGGAGAATACACTGGAGACTAGCCCTATTCAAAGAGCACCTTTTATACCCAGAGCTATACAGTTTTTACCGATATGAGTTCCAACACACTATTTCATATTTTTATAGATATCACAGTATTGCAGAGAAAGTAACAACATATAACTGCTCATTTTGCAATTCAGACATAATTCATGTCACAATTGACGGGTGTAACTTAGAATTGGTTCCAGGCAGCCCAAGATGGTGCCGAAGATGAGCATCTTGCCATTTATGGGCAGGGTGGCAACCAAGAGGGCTGAAGGCATGACCCTCTGGTATGCACGCCCCAATCCCCTGGAACAGGCACACAGCGTTACTCACTGACTGGGGCTGGGGCGCATCCAGGGCTCTGCACAGGAAAACCTATGGAGAGCCGTACTCACACTGCTGTAGAGGGGACAGAATCGGAACAGAGGTCGTTTGGGGTGAGATCATGTGTTTGTGTTTAAGTTGTAAGACAGTCATTATTCTATACCCATGTGTAAGTAGTTATTTTTGAGTATGGGTCTGTGGATGCAATTGCATTTATGGTTACTTTGTGTGTTTTTTTAAATTGTGCGCCTCTGATTTAAAATAATTGTTACTGTACCACGATATGAAGGCACAGATCCTCCAGTGAACCCTCTGGTATGGAGAAATCCATGAAGGCCAGAAACCTGTTAGAAGGAACATTCACAATCAGGTTGTTACTTGTGGAGCTGCTGACCTCAATAGGGCTGTAGAGGGTAACTTGTTCCGGGGTTCACAGAGAGAACCTGACCTGGATTTGTGGTAGAGGCGGAAGCAGAACCCGTTCCGTACGCGTCCTGCCCTGTCTTGCCTCTGGAGGACGCTGGCCTTGCTGAGAAACGTCTCCACCGGGGAACTCATCTGGCTGCTCTCGTGATACTTGTTTTCTTTAGTCTTTCTGGTATCGATAACGAACACAACATCAGGTATGGTGACTCCAGTTTCCGCTATGTCTGTGGACAGCACAATCTAAAATAAAGACAGGGTAATGTAGGCAATTGTTGTTTCACTTTTTTAATTCATAGCAGTATCTCAGTTCATCACTGCACTAGAGAAATAAACGCCAGTATCTTTCTAACTCCAGCAGGGGGCACTGTAAACGCAGCTGCCTGGTCCTTGGACGACAGTATCGAGCTACCAGTCTGAACCTGAGTAGGGAGACATAAACCAATCTGCTAATGCTATTTAGCAGTTGTGTTTATCCAAAGTGACTTACAGTCATGTGTACATACGTTTTCCATACGTCTGGTCCAGGGCATCAAACCCACTATCCTGGCATTGCAAGCACCATGCTATACCAACTGAGCTACAGAGAACTAATCTCACCATGAAGGCTATAACCTTTGTATCAATAAAATACAGTGCATTCGGAAAGTATTCAGACCCCTTCCCTTTTTCCACATTTTGTTACGTTACAGCCTTATTCTACAAAGTAATAAGCCGAGCTGGTCCATTGGAGCAAATGCCTGTCCCAGACTCAGAGATCTCTTCATGTATATGATCCACATCTTTTGGTATTCCGCCACTATTGTTCCCTAATCTCACTTCTAGTCTGTCTACGACCATCTTTACTTGGTTTCTCCTCCCCTTCTTGGCACATTCTTCAGGGCATAGATTATATTGGGGGCGTAACCATAGCAACGATACAAAAAAATAATACTGACATTCATTCATAATGCAGGTGCATGTCCAAGGACACCCGCAGGACGAGGCAACGGCCTCCCTCAAGCCCACAATGCCCTAGTTACACACACACAATGGCCTCCCCCCAAGGCCACATTGATTGTGCTCACCTCTCCGAGACGCACAACACATGCACCGGAAAATCCCCCATAACAGCTAAAGTGATCTTAGGTCAGGACCCAGGCCCCACCAGAGCTTGAGACTTTTACTATGAACTCCTGAAGAACACACACAACACCATGAGTTACGTATTGGTTCCTGTTCTAGATCACTGTAGTGCAGAACATGGATCAGTTCTGAATTATTGAACAGCAGTGTAGAATAGGATAGCACAATGATTGAGTACAGGAAATAACAAGGCATTTCTACATTTACCAGATGCTCTTATCCAGAGCGACATTACAGAAGCAATTAGGGTTAAGTAACTTGCTCAAGTGTATATTGACAGATTTTTCACCTAGTTGGCTCAGGGATTCAAACCAGCAACATGGTTACTAGCTCAACACTCTTAACAGCTAGGCTACCTGCCTCCCATGTCCATAGTGTTTTCAGAGACAAATCAGTTACTTGGCTATCTAACCCTGAGATCCAAAGCAGCAGGTACTATAACAAGGCCCCTCTTACCCAGAAATCTCACCCCTGTCTGTCATAGTACCCCATCTCACCTGGTGCTGCATCTTCTTCCCTCCTTTCAGAGTGACGTTGATGTTGACCTCCTCCTCCTCCAGGATCTTCTGGCTGTATTCAGTCCTTCTCCAGCACATAGCCCGTCTCTTCCACTATGTCCTCCAGATGAAACACCTGACGATGGAGGACAGAGCACTTCAGAACCATAGAAATAGAGTTATACTTCCTGCTTTACTGCTATGGCGACACTCAAAATGGCTGCCAGTCCACCCATTCTGGAATTTTTGACCTGAAAGGGGACATTTTGCACCCGATAGGGGCTGATGTGTTCTGACCATATAATTAGAATGAATAGAAAAATGCATTTTAAGTATATGGTCAGAACACACCAGGACAACGCCATACAGTATCATACAACAGAGCATGTGAGAATCACACTGCAACTACACTGAGCGGTGAAATAACATTTTATATCAGGACAACAACAGGCAGTACGTGGGATGGGATCAACATACAGTATGTACTGACTAGTATGAAAGGAGAGGGAGTGAGAGAACTCACCTGTTCTTTACACAGGTTGTAGAGGGACAGGGTAGCACGCTGCGCCTGCATGCCGTCCTCAGTCTAGATGGTGGGACAGACCCCAACACATCATCCAGCTTCTGAACACGAACCTTGGGGGAAACAAAAGCAGTTTTACTGTAAGACAAAACATAATCACCAAACATGCCGTTACTATCTACCTTCCGGACACTAACCCTGGAGGACGGATGTGCGGGCTTCTCTGACTACCAATGTTGAGGTTAATTCCATTTAAATTCAGTAAAGTAAACTGAAATTCCAACTCAATGAAAAATCATTAAAAAGCAGAGTTGACTGAATTGAAATTGACCCCAACCCTGCTGACTCCTTTACCAACATGCCAGAGCTCCTGAGATTGGATGCCATCACTCACTTGCACTTCCAGTATATCCCTGCAGGAACCAGAGACTTGCCGGTCCAGCTGCGAGCCGTGTAGTCAAAGTTGAAGATTTCTTTGGGCTTATTCTTTTTGCTTAGGGCGAGACAGAAAAACCACAGACGAGCAAAGAATTAGACGTATTAATATAAAACTGCAATACCACACTCAGTTATACTATAATCATTTATGTATGCGATTTTACTACACAACTGAGTATGCAACTGTATGCTCATTCAGTATGTCATCAAAAAATTATACTTTTTTATTTAACTAGGCAAGTCAGTTAAGAACAAATTCTTATTTACAATGATGGCCTACCAAAAGGCAAAAGACCTCCTGCGGGGACGGGGGCTGGGACAAAAAAAAATATATATATATATATATATATATATATATAAATTAGGACAAAACACACATCATGACAAGAGAGACAACATAACACTACATAAAGAGAGACCTAAAACAACAACATAGCAAGGCAGCAACACATGACAACACAGCATGGTAGCAACACAGCATGACAACAACATGGTAGCAACACAACATGGTAGCAGCACAAAACATGGTACAAACATTATTGGGCATAGACAACAGCACAAAAGGCAAGAAGGTAGAGACAACAATACATCACGCAAAGCAGCCACAACTGTCAGCTGAATGGTAAAGAACATCTAGCCGCTTGCGAGCACCCTTACCTGCCGATCTATAAATTATGTCTCCGTAATCTAGCATGGGTAGGATGGTCATCTGAATCAGGGTTAGTTTGGCAGCTGGGTTGAAAGAGGAACGATTACGATAGAGGAAACTAAGTCTAGATTTAACTTTAGCTTGCAACTTTGATACGTGTCGAGAGAAGGACAGTGTACCGTCTAGCCATACTCCCAAGTACTTGTATGAGGTGACTACCTCAAGCTCTAAACCCTCTGAGGTAGTAATCACACCTGTGGGGTAGGGGCGTTCTTCTTACCAAACCAGTATAAGACTATCCTCTCCATATAAATGGATGAGAGAGCTTCCTACTGCCTGAGCTATTTTGTTGATGTAAATTGAGAAGAGCGTGGGGCCTAGGATTGAGCCTTGGGGTACTCCCTTGGTGACAGGCAGTGACTGAGACAGCAGATTTTCTGACTTTATACACTGCACTCTTTGAAAGAGGTAGTTAGCAAACCAGGTCAAAGACCCATTAGAGACACCAATACTCCTTAGCCGGCCCACTAGAATTGAATGGTCTACAGTATCAAAATCAAGTCAATAAAAATAGCAGACTAAGTGTAAGGGGCCAGGAGAACGCTTAGGGCAGGTAGGGCACAGGCCTGTGTTGATGGAGGACGATAGCACCCAGCAACAGTCAAAGAGCAATTTGAAAGTTTAATGTTTAAAAACGGCAAATCAAACTGTTTGGGGACAGACTTGGTGGAGACAACCGAGCACTGAAGGTGATCCTTGGTAAAAAACTTCCACTCCCCCAACTTTGGAATATCTGTCTTGCCGAAAAAGCTTATAACCAGAAAGGTTAACATCAGTATTCAAAACACTCTTCCTTAACCACGTCTCAGACCAACACATCTGGATTGGAGCTGTGAACCCACACTTTCAATTGATCAATTTTAGTTAATAAGCATTGAGTGTTAATGTGCAGAAAACTCAGGCTGTTACAAGAGCAGAAATCAGTGAAGCAGATATCAGAGCACAAGTCAGAATTGGGGCTAGCAACAGTAGATGGGCCAGGGTGTACATGCACATTTCCAGATATCATCAACAGTAATACAATCAAGGCAGGGAGAGCTCAGGGATCATACGGATCATAATGTATTACTGTTATATTCACATGTTCTTAAGTACTGGTGACAAATCATGCATTCCGATTCTTGCATAGATTGTAATGGACACATATGTGATGTGTGTAAAATACTTTTTTGAATGTTTTACTGATTATGATGAGCTAATGCTCAGCTATATTTTTCAGGCACTGAGCGCAGCCATCTTTGACTTCGTTTATTTGCATCTTATAGTGAATGGCATTCTGGGATTAGGGAGTTTGTGCCAAGTCAAACATAAATAAACATGGCTGCCATCATAAAGAATTTAGCTGCTGTTAGATTAGCTGATTTCTTTTCTAAACAACATTACATTAGTCTCTTGTGCTCACCAGAGATGTGGTACATTGTAAACTAGTCTAGCTGTTAGGTCGCTAACTTGTGTTTTGTTTGTTGTCAGCACAACCTGTTATTTAGACTGGTTTATGGAATGGCTGTGGATGTGTTCCGTGTGACGCTTGGATGATGAAGTTTGCATTTATTTTTTACAGTAAGGTCAAATTGAGGAATAAAGTTTAAGACCTTCATTTTCCATGAGTACAAATAAATATTTAGATAGTGTTTGTTGCATCATATGTTCTGTTGCTACTGTTCCAATCACAAATACGTGATTGTATGCGTCAAAGGGTTAACAAAACCCTAACAATGTCTTTGGTTTCATAATCTGTATGTATTATTGGCAAATTTGGAGTATAAATATAGTTTTTAATCTTACAAACGTAGGATGAAACCTAGCAATGGCGCACTTTCACATCGGTTCGATGAATGCTAACGTCAGGCTTTTGCGGCACTATCAAAACCCTCCCCTATTCTGAAATCATGAATGAATTACAAACTAGCTAGCTAGCTACATATTTGAATCAAGCTACAATAAGCTATTCAATTGGATAATTTTCCTGCTTGCCCAATCAAACAAAAAGTATACCTCAGGCTACACTCTCTCTCGCACTTCTGATCTGTCAAAAACCCATCATACACGGTCACACTGTAACTACTGCCTACACCTTAGCTAGCTAGCTTAGCTTTCTACTGCATCGATAGATTCCCAAGAGAGAATAATTTAATAATAATGTTTTGCTGACTGTGGGAGCTGGTTCAGACTTTTTGACCCTGAGCCAGAGAGCGTCTCCATCAGCGATTTCACAGACAGCACAGACACCGATTCAGACGAGCTCACTGAAGTCAAGACTGAGCCCCTTGAGGAGGCAACCAAGGAATACCACCTGTTAATGGTGGATCTGTCAAATACGGTGCTTCAGTCAGTTGCGAGTTCAGGTGCAAGTCCAACGAAGGGAAGCCATGCTTTTCGCTTTTTTACCCCGAGGAGATAGTCAAGAGACATGACCAGATGAATTAACTCACCAATGAGTAATGTGTAATGTGTGCATGTTTCTGTGACTGTCTATCTGTCTGTGTTTGTCTGTGTAGGAGGAGGCACAAGTAGACTGTGTATTAAAGCCAAGTGTGTGTGAATGTGTGGCATGAGAGAGAGAGAGAGAGAGAGAGAGAGAGAGAGAGAGAGAGAGAGAGAGAGAGAGAGAGAGAGAGAGAGGGGATGTGTAGCCCATGCAACCCAGCTAGCTATGTAGCTAGTAACTTATGGGACCTGTGTGTGTGTGTAATGCATGCATTTCAATGAGTGCAGGTTACAGAATGTGTAGTCAGTGTGTGTTACTGAAAATGTGTTGATACTACTTGTATTGGCTAGAATAGATTATGACGATAACTGAACGTTAAAGAATTATATATTGTTATTTGGAAAACATTAGTGCTCATTGGCAATATCGCTGGTTCCATGAACTTCTGCAAGGACACGATCATCTTCAAAAGGAGCAAACAAACAGAAAAGAAACATCAGAGGACTTCATATTTCGTTGATCGCCAGCACATCTGTTCCTAGGTCGTCACTGTAAATAAGAACTTGTTCTCAACTGACTTGCCTAGTTAAATAAAGGTTGAATAAAAAAACATCTGCAGAGAAACATTCAAGTTCCTACATGTGTAAGTTTTCTTTAGAGTAATACAACTTGATGTTTTCTGTTATTATTGTGGCTGCAACAGTATTAAAAAGTGAATGAGGTATTTAAGAAAGAATGAGTAGTAGGTTGTATCATGAATATAAATCAAATACATTGTGCCTTTCATAACATATTAAAGGCATGTTTTAAATGATTTATTTTCTGATTTCAGAATTTCTACAAAAAACTGACTGCAGTGATAGTTCTGCAATGAACATGGTCTGGCTCCAAGGAAGAAGAGGTGTGGTGGTCGTCTTGCCAGCAAATGAGTGCTGTCCTACGAGGACATTCAGCGAATCGTCCACTATGTCAACAACTTCGCTGATGTCCACGGAATGCTCCACCCAGGATGGACCCCTGGATGCTACCGACATTCTACATTGTAGAATAATAGTGAAGACATCAACACTATGAAATAACACATATGGAATCATGTAGTAACCAAAAAAGTGTTAAACAAATCTAATATATATAAATAGCCACCCTTTATTATTCTACAATGTACAAAACAGTAAAAATAAAGAAAAACCCTTGAATGAGTAGGTGTTCTAAAACTTTTGACTGGTACTGTACGTGTGCACATATACATATACGTGCACGTGTATGCGCGACAATGATACAGACAGACACTATGTCTGTATAGCAAGATGTAATTTATATGTAGCTTGTGTGTGTGTGTGTGTGTGTGTGTGTGTGTGTGTGTGTGTGTGTGTGTGTGTGTGTGTGTGTGTGTGTGTGTGTGTGTGTGTGTGTGTGTGTGTGTGTGTGTGTGTGAGTGAGTATGAATGAGCGTTAGTGAGTGAGAGAAAGAAGAACACGGACACTCATGCCAATGGATTTCCTGTATTGTGTTCTAAATGCCAAGCGTCACGTCTGGAGGATACCTGGCACCATCCCACGGTGATGCATGGTGGTGGCAGCATCATGATGTGGGGATGTTTTTCAGCGGCAGGGACTGGGAGACTAGTCAGGATTGTGGGAAAGATGAACGGAGCAAAGTACAGAGAGATCTTTGATGAAAATCTGCTCCAGAGCGCTTAAGACCTCAGACTCGGCCGAAGGTTCACCTTCCAACAGGACAACGACCCTAAGCACACAGCCAAGACAACGCAGGAGTGGCTTCGGGTCAAGTCTCAATTTCCTTGAGCGTCCCAGCCAGAACCCGGACTTGAGCCTGATCTAACATCTCTGGAGAGACCTGAAATTAGATGTGCAGCAACGCTCCCCATCCAACCTGACAGCGCTTGAGAGGATCTGCAGAGAAGAATGAGAGAAACTCCCCAAATACAGGTGTGCCAAGCTTGTAGCGTCATACCCAAGAAGACTCGAGTCTGTAATCGCTGCCAAAGGTGCTTCAACAAAGTACTGAGTAAAGGGTCTGAATACTTATGTAAATGTGATATTTCCGTTTTTATTTTTAAAACAATTGCAAAAATTTCAAAAAATCTGTTTATGCTTTGTCATTATGGGGTGTTGTGTGTAGATTGATGAGAGGAAAAAACGATTTCATCCATTTTAGAATAAGGCTGTAACGTAACAAAATTTGGAAAAAGTCATGGGGTCTGAATACTTTCCGAATGCACTGTATGCGCTTGGTCTCTGGTTATGAATGGGGTGCTGACAGACAATCGTTGATAGATATTTATAGAGCTCCAATCAGGATGACAATTGATTACTGGTGTATAGTTTATGGAACAGAAGCTGTACAAAATCCAGGATATAGCTTTAAGGGCTCCCGGGTGGCGCAGCGGTCTGCAGCACTGCATCTCAGACCCTGGTTCGATTCCAGGTTGTGATTAAGAGTCCCATAGGGCGGCACACAATTGGCCCAGCGTCATACGGGTTAGGGTTTGGCCAGGGTAGGCCGTCATTGTAAATAATAATTTATTCTTAACTGACTTACCTTGTTAATTAAAGGTTAAATATAAATAAGGATATGTATTGGTCATTTAAATCAAAATCTGTATGTGCCTTACTAGTGGAGGCAGGTGAGATGCCTTTGGATATACGGCGTAAAACATTGCCATTAGCTGTGCGGTTGAGCATCCCACCGCTACTGTTCTAGATGACAGTAGCGGTAGACAGTAGCGGTAGACAAGGCAATGGTTTTGGTTGGACAGTTGGAAAGCTTGCTGATGAGAGTGGTTTGAGGGAGTTAGAGGTCGGCCCTTCTGTGGTGATAGGGGATGTTCCTCCATGGTTGCTCCCAGATCCTGTTGTTTAACTAACCTTGGTAGAGAAAAGGAAAGATTGGTCAGAAGTCAGTGATATAGGGAAACTGGTTGACTATTACATTGGAAGATGTTTTTATGCTTTTTTACCGCTTTTCACAGATGGATCCAAGGACCCAGATAGTGGGCGCACAGGAGCAGGCATTTACGTTCCTGAATTGGATGTGCAGATATGTAGAAGACTAACAGATGAACTGTCAGGATACTCAGTTGAACTGTTGGCGATAATAGTTGCCCTCCAGTGGGTGGAGGATGTACAACCGGTTAGAATTATAGTATGCTCAGATTCTCTATCTGTATTGAATAGTTTATCATCTGGTAAATTTAATAGGAGTGACCTTCTATTGGAGGTATTAATGTTATTATGGAGAATTGAGCGAATGGGTGTAGTAGTGAGATTCTTCTGGGTCCCAGGACTTTCAAGTGTGGAAGGGAATGAAATTGTAGACCAGTTAGCCAAAAGAGCTCTTGGGGATTGCTAGGGCGCTAGCGCCCCGACACTACCCGGTGAAATGTGAGGCGCCAAATTCAAAATCCAAAGGTTGAATTATTAAACATCCACCAATATACAAGTGTTCCATACTCATCAAAAGCTCTGTTTCTTGGCAATATCACAGCGTTGTCACAGATTTCAAAAAGGCTTTACGGCGAAAGCACAACATTTGATTGTTTGAGGGTAGCACCTCACATACTTTTCCCATAGCCATGAATTCATTAGCCAGCTTGGCACACACATAACACATTTCACAGCGAAAACAAATCAATTACCTGTTGAAGAACTTCTGCTGAGGTCTTTATCCATAAATCTCCATTTGGTTTGCGCATTATAATCAGAAACTACAGCGTCCACTACTCCATTGAAACGTGACTAGAACTCGTTCATCTTAAACCTATAAACTTGTCCAAGAACAATCAAACATAGTTTTAAATGTATCCTTAGGAACACTTTTACGTATATTTACTATAATAAATCAACCGGAATATAAACTGAGCTCTAAAGACGGTAAAAAACACAGTGCGCGCTTAGCGGAGCGCGCATCCACTCCTATAGAGTTCCAAAGAGGCACTTCCTTATTCCCTCTTCTTCTCTGCTCTAAAGCATCTATACAGAATCAAAGCACTTTCTCGAGATTGTTGACATCCAGAGGAAGCGATAGGTACTGCATTCATATGCCCTTTTATGGGCATTTTCATGAGGGAGGGGTTCCAAATGAGGCACTGTGAAAACCACTTTTTCCAGGACAGAAATTCCTCGGGGTTTTGCCTGCCATATCCGTTCTGTTTTACTCACAGACAAATGGTTAACAGTTTTGGAAAATTCAGAGTGTTTCCTATCCAATGGTATCAAATATGTGCATATCCTATTTTCTGGGCCTGAATGGGAGGCATTTTACTTTGGGCACGCCAGGCTCTCCAAAACGGTCACCTCGTGTGCTCATCCCTAAGAAGTTAAACGAGATATGATTGATATTAGTATGTTCCACTGGGTAGAGGTGAGGCCAAATGTAAGATCAGAGCCAATCTGATAGATGTGCGGCAGAAGAGATGGGACTCCGAGCACAAGGGTCGGCATTCATATGCCCTCCAAAGAAAGGTTGGTGGACCAAGATTCATATGTCAGATTAGGAAGGAAGAGTTGGTGTTTGCTCAATTGTGCTTAGGACATTGTACATTGAACTCATCATTACATCTGGTTGGCAAGCATGTGAATGGTTTGTGTCTGGAGTGTATGGTAGATGAAACGGTGGAGCATGTGTTGTTATATTGTTGTAAGTATGCAGAAGAGATGTAAAGATTGAAGTGTAGGGTCATTGAGGTTGAATGGGGTTGGGGGGTTTGGAAGGGACTTTGGGGATGGGGAAGGGTCTATTACAAGTTAGTACGGCTGTTTTTAATTTTCTCAGAAGTACTGAGTTAGGTAGGAGGATTTAGAAATGTTGTAAAGTGATTGACCACACACTCCAACACAGTAGGTGGCGGCATGCACTTTCAACATTGGTTTGCGGACTGTAGTTCTATCATAGAAGAAGAAGAAAACCAGATGCGCACAATGCGAGACTTCCGGGAAAGCTTGCGAAACAGACAAACAGATCAGACCAGGGTTTGGGGTTTGAGAAGTCAACGAGAGAAGTACAAATTGTTCATGAGTTGTTCATTTTCTCGACATCTAAAGGCACAACCAAGATATAAGCCAATGTATTAAATATCTGAACATGTTATTACTCCAATCTTGCAAGACTGACAAAGGGACACGTTTTCATTATCGTCAAAAACAACATTATATCGAAGCAGTGCCTTTTGAGTTGACAGCCTGCACATGCGCAGTTCGGCGTGAGACACCCGATGACCGACAAGTGCGAAAGGGGATTTGTGTTGGAGAAGCCGTTTTTATCCTATCGTCATACAGTGCCGTCTTTGATAATTCTGTGGCTAGTTTTATGAATAGTAAAACCAGTCTAAAATATTTCCCCCGCGTTATGACTTGATCGTTTCCGGATGCTGTGCAGGAAGTGACATTGCTGATACATTTGCATTGTGGGATTTGTGTGCTCTCCTCTTGCAGTCATGGCGGATGCCTTTGGTGACGACTTGTTCAGCGTGTTCGATGAAGAACAAACAACTTCAACTAGAAAGAAACCAGCGGTACCTGAGAAGGGGTATGTGTGCTATGGGGTTTTAACTCCGTTAGGACGATTTTCAGTTCAAGTAGTGACATAGACGACTATCAAAATGAGAACACGCGCAGGCTAACCGCAGCTAACGTTAGACCTCCATGGTTATGCTACAGTATCTAGCTAGCTACAGCACATTGCCCACGTTTACCCCGGCGTTGTGTTTCATCCCAGACCCTTGGTAGTTAGATTGTTGTGTGTTTACTACCTAGCTAATGAGAAACTCTCCCAACGTTTTATTTGTTGAAAATGGGAAATATGTTAGTTATGTAGGTTGCAGTCCGGTGCGTCAACTGTTTATTTTACCTGTTTATTTTACCTGGTAGTGATTAGTTATTTGATAATTTTTTTAGGTGGTGATATTGTCCTGGATTTCATAACTGATCATTTTGATTGGCGGGTCTATGTTCCTTAGCTATATGCTATTTAAGTTTAAATATTCATGTATCAGCCAGAAATTGCTGAGGAATAATATCTACCAACATATGGGGCTGCAGAAAGTCTACTTGTTTCTGTCTTAAAGTAACAGTACGTGAAATATTCCCTTCCATTAGGAAATCAACCAGTAAAAATGGCAAAGGAGGAAAGGATGAGTTCTATGCAGCCAAGAGTAAGCGGGAAGCCGACAACAACGGGACAGATGAGGTGGTGTTTGGGAAGAAGGCCAAGCTGGAGACTCTTTCTACAGAGGAGATCAAGTAAGATTTACTTTGAACAAGGCTAGATTTTTGTGGCTAGGGTGGTCTTAGCCCAATATTAGACTATAGGAGCCTAACTTTATGTTCTGTTTAAATGGTGAATTGGCTCTGAAAGCCAAAATATCTAAACGTGAATCGATTCTCAATTGTGGTACGGTTCTTGAAACATAAATACCTTTCATATCACAGAAAAATAATTTCACGAATGCAAAATACACACTTACTGTACACTGGTCAAATATAATTGTATTGGTCACATACACGTTTTTAGCAGATGTTATTGCGGGTGTAGCGAAATGCTTGTGTTCCTAGCTCCAACAGTGGAGTAGTATCTAACAATTCAATGGTTTTAACTGGTTATAACAGTTGCAGCCGACTGTATTTTTTTGGTGACAACACGTTTTGTGGTGTATGTCTTAAAGTCCAATTTTATTGGTCACGTACACAGGGTTAGCAGATGTTAATGCGAGTGTAGCGAAATGCTTGTGCTTCTAGTTCCGACAGTGCAGTAATATCTAACAAGTAATATAGCAAATTCACAATGACTACCTTATACACACAATGCAAGAGGATGGAATAAGAATATGTACATATAAATATATGGATCTGCGCTGGGCCGTGCGGCATAGGCAAGATGCAGTAGATGGTATAAAATACAGTATATACATATCCTACATTACTCATCTCATATGTAAACATTATTTACTAGTGACTAGTGATACCTTTTATTAAATCCATTTATTAAAGTGGCCAGTGATTTGAGTCTGTATGTTGGCAACAGCCTCTGTTAGTGATGGCTGTTTACCAGTCTGATGGCCTTAACCTCTTGGGGATTGCTGGGGCGCTAGCGCCCCAATCCCGACACTACCAGGTGAAATGCAAGGCGCCAAATTCAAAATCCAAAAGTTGAATTATTAAACATCCACCAATATACAAGTGTTCCATACTCATCAAAAGCTCTGTTTCTTGGCAATATCACAGCGTTGTCAGATTTCAAAAAGGCTTTACGGCGAAAGCACAACATTTGATTGTTTGAGGGTAGCACCTCACATATTTTTCCCATTACCATGAATTCATTAGCCATCACGGCACACACATAACACATTTCACAGCGAAAACAAATCAATTACCTGTTGAAGAACTTCTGCTGAGGTCTTCCTAAGTGTCCAACGAAGACAATCCATGGTTCTTTTGTTANAAAAAGTCATGTATTTTATCCATAAATCTCCATTTGGTTCGCGCGTTATAATCAGAAACTACAGCTTCCACTACTCCATTGAAACGTGACGAGAACTCGTTCATCTTATACCTATAAACTTGTCCAAGAACAATCAAACATAGTTTTAAATGTATCCTTAGGAACACTTTTACGTATATTTACTATAATAAATCAACCGGGATATAAACTGAGCTATAAGGACGGAAAAAAACACAGTGCGTGCTTGGCGAGAGCGCGCGTCCTCTCCTATAGACTTCCAAAGGGACACTTCCTGATTTCCTCTTCTTCTCTGCTCTAATTCATCTAAACAGAATCAGAACACTTTCTCGAGACTGTTGACATCCCGAGGAAGCGATAGGTACTGCATTCATATGCCCTTTTATGGGCATTTTCATGAGGGAGGGGTTCCAAATGAGGCACTCTGTGAAAACCACTTTTTCCAGGACAGAAATTCCTCGGGGTTTCGCCTGCCATATCCGTTCTGTTTTACTCACAGACAAATGGTTAACAGTTTTAGAAAATACAGAGTGTTTCCTATCCAATGGTACCAAATATGTGCATATCCTATTTTCTGGGCCTGAATGGGAGGCATTTTACTTTGGGCACGCCAGGCTCTCAAACGGTCAAGTCGTGCGCTCATCCCTAAGAAGTTAAGATAGAAGCTGTTTTTCAGTCTCTCGGTCCCAGCTTTGATGCACCTGTACTGACCTCGCCTTCTGGATGATAGCGGGATGAACAGGCCGTGGCTCGGGTTGTTGTCCTTGATTATCTTTTTGTCCTTCCTGTGACATCGAGTGCTGTAGGTGTCCTGGAGGGCAGGTAGTTTGCCCCTGGTGATGTGTTGCGCAGACAGCACTACCCTCTGGAGAGCCTTGTGGTTGAGGGCTGTGCAGTTGCCGTACCAGGCCATGATAAACCCCGACAGGATGCTCTCGATTGTGCATCTAAAAGCTTGAGGGGTTTAGGTGACAAGCCAAATTTCTTCAGCCTCCTGAGGTTCACCACACTGTCTGTGTGGGTGGACCATTTCAGTTTGTCCGTGATGTGTACGCCGAGGAACTAAAAACTTTCCACCTTCTCCGTTACTGTCCCGTCGATGTGGATAGGGGGGTGCTCCCTCTGCTGTTTCCTGAAGTCCACGATCATCTCTTTTGTTGAAGTTGAGTGAGAGGTTATTTTCCTGACACCACATTCCGAGTGCCCTCACCTCCTCCCTGTAGGCTGTCTCGTTGTTGTTGGTAATCAAGCCTACCACTGTAGTGTCGTCTGCAAACTTGATGATTGCGTTGGAGGCGTCCTTGGCCACGCAGTCATTGGTGAACAGGGAGTCCAGGAGACGGCTGAGAACGCACCCTTGTGGGGCCCCAGTGTTGAGGATCAGCGGGGTGGAGATGTTGTTTCCTACCTTCACCACCTGGGGGTGGCCCGTCAAAGTCCAGGACCCAATTGCAAAGGGCAGGGTTGAGACCCAAGGTGTCAAGCTTAATGATGAGCTTGAGGGTACTATGGTGTTGAACGCTCTTTTGTCTGCTTTCCATAAAATAGTGCTGTAACATGGAAACCCTAACCCTACCAATGTGTGTATCAATTTAACCTTCTTTTTTTTCTCTCTCTCGATAAGATAAGGCCCTTATGCTTCCAAAACCGTACCCCAGGCGATGCGTGTTAATGTTCAGACCGAGTGCTGTGGCTCTTAACAAAACTCCCCTCCCTCCTTATGTAACAGTATAGCTTCCGTCCCTCGCCCCTACCTGGGCTCGAACCAGGGACCCTCTGCACACATCGACAACAGCCATCCTCGAAGCATCGTTACCCATCGCACCACAAAAGCCGCAGGCCCATGCAGAGCAAGGGGAACAACTACTTCAAGGTCTCAGAGCGAGGGACGTCACCGATTGAAACGCTGTTAGCGCCCACCCCGCTAGCTAACTAGCCATTTCACACCGGTTACACTTACAGAAGGTGCTTTCGTCCGTCCATTGATCTTATGTGTGATGTAATGGAACTGAGTCACGATCAACGGCTACCTCCGGATTAGATATAGATACCCCTGCAGCACGGGTTCTTATCCGGCCCACTGCTATTTCTGCAAACTCGCTTTCTTTCATCTCTACCGACTGCCACACTCCTTAGAAAAAAAAGAACAATCTGGTGAGGCAAGATTAGTATTATTGTCTGGTGTTATTGTTTTGTTTTAGGCACAATTAGCTTCATGGCTATATGATCTGCAAAGAAATGTGAATTCTTCTCATGGTTGGTTAATGGATTGAATACTGATGAATGTGCAACTCCCATTTTCAGTCTTGCCGACTGCATGCCCAAGGTGAGGGTGGAGCCGGTTGAGACAGTGGAAGGATGCAACCACGAGGTAAGAGCGTTCACAGGACTTTTGAAATATTAATTTAATGACTTCATAAAAAAACATTTTTGTATGAAACCTAGGTAGGCCTATATCTCAATATTACAACTTTGTTCCCTTCATTGAAAGTCTGCTTTCTTTACCTGAACAGGTGGCCCTACCAGCCAATGACGAGTACACGCAGCTTAAGCCTCGTGTGGGGAAAGCAGCCAAGGTACTGTAACGGTACATCAGTCCACTGATTGGATAGGGATACTTTGAGAGCGCAGTCTGAAACTCATGGCCTTCAACATTGCCTTGTCAAATGACTCCAGTCCACCCATCTGTGTTCCTGCTAACATCAAACTGATCTCTTTTGCAGGAGTACCCCTTTGTTCTGGATCCCTTCCAACGTGAGGCCATTCTGTGTATTGATAACAACCAGTCAGTGCTTGTGTCTGCCCACACCTCTGCAGGAAAGACTGTCTGTGCAGAGTGAGTTTGATATGCTGATACCCTTTCAGTTTTAACACTACTGAGTTTGGCCGAACTAAGTCAAGCTGGGATGTACTGTGCAGCACAGTATGTATCGGGTTAGCAAGATGGTGTGGAAAGAGTATGAGTGTGTTCAGATGTTTTGCGTGTTTGTGATGAGTGAAATACTGGATTGTTTTCAGCAGGGTTTTAAGAAAAAAAATTCCATCCAAAACGGTATTTTCAGTATGAACTTAAACAACGAAAACCAAATATTAAGTATGAATGCATTTTTTAATACGATCGTCTTTGAGAATTGACAATCACTAAATACAATTTAAGTCGGGGAGAATCAAAATGGTGCATTCAGGAGTATTTTTGTCATGGCCCCCCCATTGGTTTTGTTCTAATTTTCCACTTATATAGCATAAGCAATTACAAAATGTGTAGAATTGCAGGAAATTGTCACTGCAGCCAACAGGAGGACCTCTAAAATGTTAGGGCGCGACTGTGCCGTTGGCTTCGCCCCCCCCACCAGAAAAAAGCCTCTTACTCACTTTCCCTCCCTCTCCCTTCCTCATCCAGGTATGCCATAGCTCTAGCTCTGAGGGAGAAGCAGAGGGTCATCTTCACCAGCCCCATCAAAGCCCTGAGTAACCAGAAGTACAGAGAGATGTACGAAGAGTTCCAGGATGTTGGCCTGATGACCGGTGATGTCACCATCAACCCCACCGCCTCCTGCCTCATCATGACTACCGAAGTATGACATTACAGCTTCCCAACAATCTCCACTGTGTCTTTAGGCTGAGCTAGAATATGACGAAGTTGTACTTACATTTTTCTCTAGTGATATTAGTATGTCTAATTGAATATTATCGGATACATTGACATTTCATTTGTTTCTGTGTTTCAGATCTTGAGGAGCATGTTGTACCGAGGGTCAGAGGTCATGAGAGAGGTGGCTTGGGTCGTCTTTGATGAGATCCATTACATGAGAGATGCCGAGCGTGGCGTGGTGTGGGAGGAGACCATCATCCTGCTTCCTGACAACGTCCACTATGTCTTCCTGTCCGCCACCATCCCAAACGCCAAGCAGTTCGCTGAATGGATCTGCCACCTCCACAAACAGGTAAAAACATTCGATGTGTATAGGCTACCACGGAGCAACCTTAACCCAACAGCTAGAGGCCTCGTCAAGGGGGTTGAATCTGTCGGGATGACAGTTAAAAGGTCCCAGGTTCATAAAGACCTGGTTGGCACTACCCTACAATGCATTTCCCTTACCCCTGCCCTGTCTAGTGATCAGCTGCTCTCTCCTTGGCCGTCCAGTCTCATTCCATTGCCAGATCAACCTCAGTCAGCAGAAAGGCAAGGCCACAACACTGGCCTCTCCATTTCGATGGCTGAGAATACACAGCCAAAAATATCCCTTGTCTGCTTACATGTGTATCAAGCATCATTTGATTCCATTCAGTTGTTTAACGTGTCTTCAGGGATTGTGATGAGGTGCTCATACAATTGACGTGTACTTGTCTCCTGTACGCATATTTTGTGTTTTAACTGTATAGACATGCATCAAGCGTAATTGTTTGAATGAAAGGGTTGGGATTGTCATTAGGTGCTCATGCTGTTGACTTCCTCCTGTCCCCACGCAGCCCTGTCACGTGGTGTACACTGACTTCCGGCCCACCCCCCTGCAGCACTACATCTTCCCAGCAGGTGGCGACGGACTTCACCTTGTGGTGGATGAGAACGTAAGGAAATTCACACAGCTAGAGGTTTCCTCTGTCTTGACTAGGGACCCTAATACGTTACATTCTGCCTTTACTACACACACACAGAGATAATGCACAGCCTGTCAGTGGAAATATATCATTTAATAGATGTAGCAATAAAGATAATCTAGTGCTGTGTTGAGCATTGCTTGCCTCACTCTATTGACCATGGCTGGGTTTCCCAAAAGCGTTATAGCACTAAGATAATCTTTAGTCAATTTAGTTTAAATGATCTTAGTGCTACCATGCTTTTTGGAAACCCAGCCCAGATGGTTTACATTGCCGGGAACAAACAGAAATCCTCTCACTTCATTATTTAGGTTTGGTTTACAATGTCCGTCAGTGACTAAACATGGTGTTAGGTATTAGGCTAAACGTACAATTAGTAGCTTAGACTCACACCTCCCAGGAATAACCGATGTGTTGAGTTGGGCCAGGTGCATAATATCCACGATTCCGACTCATGATTTGTGATTAGAATGCATCCCGACATATTTCAATAACCAATAACATGTGGCGAGAGTTTATTCTCATCGGGTACTAAACACACAACAGTCTCACTACCAAGGGTACTGGGAATAAAACATGCTGTAAATAAGTGTTATCCTATACCACACAAGACTCACCTGAGTTGTGGTTAGATCTTAGTCAGTTTGTTGCAGAATGTGAAATGAGGCCAGTTAGGGTTGGTTGTTGATCCTTTGCTCGTCTTGTCTCCTCCAGGGAGAGTTCAGGGAGGACAACTTCAACACGGCCATGCAGGTGCTGAGAGACACTGGTGACTCTGGAGGCAGCAGCGGAGGGGGCAAATGGGACCCCAAGGGACGCAAAGGAGGGACACGAGGTGTGTGTGTGTGTGACGAAGACCGATAAACCATGGTGTTATTTTAGAATACCAGAAGTATTTATGTGAGTAGTTTTGTCTGGAGATTCAGTGTCATCTAAATTAGGGTTGTGAAATTGTTGGTTTTTTTCAGCGTGGTTGTGTTTCTCTTTAGGGCCATCCAACGTGTTTAAGATTGTTAAAATGATCATGGAGAGGAACTTCCAGCCGGTCATCATCTTTAGCTTCAGTAAGAAGGAGTGTGAGGCCTACGCCCTGCAGGTGTCCAAGCTCGACTTCAACACAGGTATAGTTATCCCCATAATGATATACAGTTTAACTCTAACGATACACCCTGCAGGTGTCCACGCTCGACCAATAGCGGTAGCTACTCCTTCAACGAGTGACATGGGTAACACCGTGCCCTAATGGGAATTCATTAGGGCACACCTCAGCCAAGCGCTTTTCAACGGAAAAGGGGTGTTCCTTTTTGGAGAAGTTCAGGTAGTCTCAGGTAGAATACCACCATGTACTCCCTGAAAAGGTGGGGCAGGTATAAGTCATGAAGCTTGCTACGGGTGTTTTTAATCATCGGCATCACTCAAGTCATTCAGTGTTACGTGTACAGTTAATAGAAAACATGTCTCAATGTTCTCTCTCTCCTTGGGGGGTGACTGATGAATGCTAACTAAATTCACTGATGTGAACGCACATGCCACTCAGAAATGCATAGCATCCGTCAATATAGCACCCTATTCCCTATATAGTGCAATTTCAGACATAGCCACTAAAAGTAGTGCATTATATTGGGAATAGGGTGCCACTTCAGATGCAGTCACTAATAGTGAATTATATAGGGAGTAGTGTGCCACTTCAGACATAGCTACTAGAAGTAGTGCATTATATAGGGAATAGGGTGCCACTTCAGACATAGCTACTAAAAGTAGTGCATTATATAGGGAATAGGGTGCCACTTCAGATGCAGTCACTAAAAGTAGTGCATTATATAGGGAATAGGGTGCCACTTCAGACAGCCACTAAAAGTAGTGCATTATATAGAGAATAGGGTGCTACTTCAGATGCAGTCACTAAAAGTAGTGCGTTATATAGGGAGTAGGGTGCCACTTCAGACAACCACTAAAAGTAGTGCATTATATAGGGAGTAGGGTGCCACTTCAGACAACCACTAAAAGTAGTGCATTATATAGGGAATAGGGTGCTACTTCAGATGCAGTCACTAAAAGTAGTGCATTATATAGGGAATAGGGTGCTACTTCAGATGCAGTCACTAAAAGTAGTGCATTATATAGGGAATAGGGTGCTACTTCAGATGCAGTCACTAATAGTGCATTATATAGGGAATAGGGTGCTACTTCAGATGCACTCACTAAAAGTAGTGCATTACATAGGGAATAGGGTGCCACTTCAGATGCAGTCACTAAAGATAGTGAATTATATAGGGAGTAGGGTGCCACTTCTGACATAGCTACTAGAAGTAGTGCATTATATAGGGAATAGGGTGCCACTTCAGACAACCACTAAAAGTAGTGAATTATATAGGGAGTAGGGTGCCACTTCAGACATGGCTACTAAAAGTAGTGAATTATATAGGGAGTAGGGTGCCACTTCAGACATGGCTACTAAAAGTAGTGAATTATATAGGGAATAGGGTGCCACTTCAGACAGCCGCTAAAAGTAGTGAATTATATAGGGAATAGGGTGCCACTTCAGACAACCACTAAAAGTAGTGAATTATATAGGGAATAGGGTGCCACTTCAGACAGCCGCTAAAAGTAGTGCATTATAGATTTGCCACCCAATACTTGACTAGACACTCTGTGCCAGTAGGTTATGCAGCCTGTGCTGATTCGTTGCAAGATGACCCTGGGCTGCAGATCGAATTGGTTAGGCCTAACTGTGAAGAACACAGGTGTCAGAGTCCGCCCTGCGTAGCTGGCGAATCTTCACGCTTTTGTGTGGGATTTCGATTAAGTCAGTTATGTCCAAGAACACCAAGTGCTCTCTTTCCACTGGGCATTATGTGAACGATCTCTCATCGAGTTGATATGAATATGGGTGTTGTACTTTCTCAGCTGTTTGTCGATGTTCTGCTGTTCCACTTACGGCTGTACTGCCCAGTCAGTCTCTAGATGGAGCGGATTGATAAAGATGGAGCGGATTTCTCTTGGCTTGACTGGAGCCAGGCCCTTGGCAACAGAGGTTTCTATCCCCCCATCCTGACCACAGGAGGATTCTGTTTGTAATGGAGTTCACTTCAGCATGTGCTCCAGTTCAGAGCAAATATTTTGACGTTGTGCGCTTCTCGCTCGCTTTTTGTTTTTTATTTTTTGTAAGATGTCCTATTTACACAAACAAACAATCTGACTAAGCCTTACATATAGGATGTGTTATTTATACTGAAGATTTTACGAGAATTCCTCAAGACCCGTCTGTCTAGACTGTGCTAGTGCTCTCGTTTGAGTGAAGTGGCTATATTATGGAAAGTCAAATACTTTTGTTTTCTGTCTTGCTCTCTTCTGAACCTTAAGCCTGTTTATCACAATACATGAGCATTTTGTTTTTTAATAAGCAGCAGCACTGTTGTGGGATAAGACGTATTTTCGTGTTAGTAGTATTTATAGGAACAGAGCTGCTGGCCTGTCTTCAGGTTTAGGCTAGCTGTTATGTCTCTGTGGTGTAAGAGGGTGGTAGTAGCCTAATTGGAGCCACGTTCCGCTCCCCCTCCTGACTCGGTCTCTCAATCTCTCTCGCTCTCTTCCTTTAATGAACTGACTGGGGTTTAATCTTTTATGACACATTTCTTTCCAGGCTGTGTTCATGGAACTGTCAGTCATGGCTTACTACGCGGCTTATGCTGCCTGCACGGCTTACTCTGCATGCAAGGCAGCTGTGTGACACTGGATCGGGCCGCTTGGCTCTGGACTAGAGCTTGGACGATAAACCCGAAAATGACCGACATTGCCTTCCTCTTACCCGTCTGTCATTTTCTGTGATTTTTGAGACAATATTCTGGTAGATTGTTCTAAAACCATTATTTGGTCAACGATAATAGCACGAATTAATATATTGCATAGGCTATGAAAGTATCTGCCTGGGCTTGTTTCGCTGTCAGCTGCGGACTCTCACTCCCTCTCCCCACTGTGTGCCCGGACGTGGTAGAGATGCATTCTGAGACGCACAAGCATATAACCGTTGCTCAAAATGCTATTGTAGGAAAAATTTAAATTTTAAAGCAAATAACATTGTTTTAGTTAGGGGACTTACCGCTTTCTGTGAGTATATTATGTATTTTTCTCCTTTTTTAATATTGAGTTCATAGCACCACTTTACAACCGGAGTAGTTAGACCCGTGCGGGGAGCGCCATTTGCAGTGAATATGCCTGCAACAAGTAGCGCTGTAAAGTTTTTGTAGGACATTATCCTAGATTTCTAGCTGTCTAGCAACAATATCATATTTAGTTAGCAATCTAGCTAAGATTTTTGAGTTTGCTCTTCCTCAGGTGGTGAATAATATAGCCGTTAGACCAATATGCACAAAGATGTCATCAAATTCTCTGAAGAGCCAGGTTGCACATCAAAATATTTTTAATCATAGGTTGCCATCTAAGTTGTCTGACTTGGCACTGGAGAAAAAAAATTCTAGATCCCTGCCACTAATGTAAAGTATGGGCTGGCGTGTTTACACGTGGTCTGCGGTTGTGAGGCCGGTTGGACGTACTGCCAAATTCTCTAAAACGTTGGATGCATCTTATGGTAGAGAAATGAACATTCAATTCTCTGGCAACAGCTCTGGTAGACATTCCTGTATTCGGCATGCCAATTGCACACGCCCTCAACTTGACATCTGTGGCATTGTGTTGTGACAAAACTGCACATTTTAATGGCCTTTTACTGTCCCCAGCACAAGGTGCACCTCTGTAATGATCATGCTGTTTAATCAGCTTCTTGATATGACACACCTGTCAGGTGGGTGGATTATCTTGGCAACAAACTTGTGCACAAAATGTGAGAAATAAGTTTTTAGTGCGTTTGGAACTGTTCTGAGGTCATTTTATTTCAGCTCATGAAACATCGGATCAACACTTTACATGTTGCGTTTCTATTTTTGTTCAGTATATAATGGTTATCATCTGCTGAAGTCACTGTTATATAAATAGTATATCAGACAGATGGCCTTTATAATAAATGGTCATACTTTTCTGATGCTGACCTGGTTACTATCGATTGCTGGTGTGGTCATGCTGACACCGCTAGTTCAATGTTACACACTAGTCAGGCGCCTCTTGTGCCCGTAGTCGCATGGCGGTTGTGTGTTTAGCGTGCGAGTGTTTCTGTTTTGAGATCTCCGAGCCAAAACAGTATCCGCGTGTATATTAAATTACTCTTGAGATGATGGTGACTAGTTTGTGTGTGTGCGGAAATGTATTTGTGTGTGTATGTGTAGGCCTACGCGTGTGTGTGTGTTTAGTGTTTGTTTGGGCCCAGTGCCAAAGAGCTGATGTAAGCCAGTGGCCTGCCCGTAGGCTGTGGTTTGTTTGCTCTCTTCTGTCATTCTATCCATGTGTTTTTACTGCTACCCTGGGACTGTCCTCACTCTGCAGTGTAGGCCTTCTCGGGGAGCAGCGGACCGTGGCACAGCCTTACTATGGCCACTTACAGCAATAACCTGAGGAACCATTACTCAACTAGAGAGCCAGCCCTGGTTAGGCCTACATCTGTGACAGGCAGTTGGGTGGAAGGTGAGGAGAGGCACACTGACGCACATTGGCTTACACCAAACTCGTTCCATGAGGGCAGAGTGTCTGATTGTGTATATCCTGTCTAATTAACACCTAGGCAACCAGGTTAGGGGGGTCCCTACAAATGAGTGTCCTTGGTTGATCAATTAAGTACAAGGGAGGTGTGAAAGTGCAGACACAGCCCTCCGTGGAATGAGTTTGACACCTGTGGCTTAGTCTTTGTGGTGTGGAGTATATGGAAATGATTCATGATTCACACAGAATGGGGCTGAATTCTGCATCTCTTTCTCAATCGATTTCTATTACACCATTGCGTTGTGGTCGGCTGATGGTTGAGAAGCTAAGACTTTACACATCCAAACGAATTTGTCTTCCAATGACGTTGGATCCATATCAAGCATGTGTACTTTTCTGTATTTTTCCAAGGTATTCAACTTTGGCCTCAGACAGAACAAAACACACTCCCTGCTCTGTCAGAAGTATAACGTTTAGCTTCAAGTGGCTCCTCCATCGGTCAGGTGGCAGAGGGCACAATACACAAGTCTGATTTGTTAACTAAATGTGGAAATGAATATATGTTTTTCCAGATGAGGAGAAGAAGCTGGTGGAGGAGGTGTTCAACAACGCTGTGGACTGTCTGTCAGACGATGACAAGAAGCTGCCTCAGGTGAGTACTTCTCATTGATTTATTTGAAAATATACTGAACAAAAATATAACCGCAACATGCCACAATTTCAACAATTTCACTGAGTTATAGTTCATACAAGGAAATCAGTCAATAAATTCATTAGGCCCTAATCTATGGGTTTCCAACCATCGCCCCTGGTGAGACGAAACCGGGACTCGTCAGTGAAGAGCACTTTTGCAAGTCCTGTCTGGTCCAGCGACGGTGGGTTTGTGCCCATAGGCGATGTTGTTGCTGGTGATGTCTGGTGAGGACCTGCCTTACAACAGGCATGCAAGCCTTCAGTCCAGCCTCTCTCAGCCTATTGTGGACAGTGTGACCACTGATGGAGGGATTGTGCGTTCCTGGTGTAACTCGGGCAGTTGTTGCCTTCCTGTACCTGTCCCACAGGTGTGATGTTCGGATGTACCGATCCTGTGCAGGTGTTGTGACACGTGGTCTGCCACTGCGAGGACGATCAGCTGTCCGTAATGTCTCCCTTTAGCGCTTTAGCGCGGACATTGCAATTTATTGCCCTGGCCACATCTGCAGTCCTCATGCCTCTTTGCAGCATGCATAAGGCACATTCACGCATATGAGCAAGGACCCTGGGCATCTTTCTTTTGGTGTTTTTCAGTCAGTAGAGAGGCCTCTTCAGTGTCCTATATTTTCATAACTGTGACCTTAATTGCCTACCGTCTGTAAGCTGTTAGTGTCTTAACGACCGTTCCACGGGTGCATGTTCATTAATTGTTAATGGTTCATTGAACAAGCATGGGAAACAGTGTTTAAACCCTTTACAATGAAGATCTGTGAAGTTATTTGGATTTTTACGAATTATCTTTCAAATACAGGGTCCAGAAAAAGGGGAGTTTCTTTTTTTGCTGACTTTATTTTGGAGGTTCTAAAAGTAGCTTTTTAAGAGGGCGCTGTAAAAGTTTCCACACTCTCTTTGTGGCTCCTGCTGGTGGCTTTGATTACACACACACACACAGTATTTTAGTTTCCCTTAATGTTTTAATTTCAGGCTGTATTGGATTTGTTCTTCTGTGCGGTTGTTTCTCATAGTGTAGTTTCATTAGACTCAGCGGTGGTCGTTGGTTTGTAGAGTAGTACAGATGTCAGGAGAAGGCTGCTATGCTATGAAAGCCTGCTCCGCAGGCTTGTTAATGGTCACGACCATGTGGGATCGTGGCTCTGCTAGGGTCAGAGGAGGACAGGCACATTCTTTCTATTGTCCTTGAGATGGATTGCTGCCTCATGCTAGTGTGAGCAGCTTTGGTATACATTTGATCTTACTTGATTGTTGTATGGCTTCACTTTGATTTCTATTGTAGATTGTGCCAGCTTTGGCTTTGTTCTGCTGTCTTTGGCATATCTTTGTGCTATCATTGACAAGAAATGTGTTATTAATCAAATGTCTGATTATTCTTGCTATGCGTTTCCAGGTGGAGCACGTCCTGCCTCTATTGAAGAGAGGTATAGGGATTCATCATGGAGGACTGCTCCCCATCCTTAAGGAAACCATTGAGATCCTGTTCTCTGAGGGGCTACTTAAGGTAGGCCTGTCTGGAGCTCACCTGGATCTCACTTTGAATTATACCAACCGTTGTCACTCACCATTCTGTGCTGGCTGTTGTTCCCAGCAACTATTATGGATGCATAACAAGGCCAGCACAGCTCTGCTCATCTCAGCTCTGTAGTGTGAGAAGGCTATAACCCGAAGGCCTTGCTTTGCGTTTCAATAGGAGTAAGTATGCTAAATGTGGTATTATCCTCTCTCCACAGGCCTTGTTTGCCACCGAGACTTTTGCCATGGGCATCAACATGCCGGCCCGCACTGTCCTGTTCACCAATGCACGCAAGTTTGATGGCAAAGACTTCCGATGGGTAATGCTCCTTTAAAAAAAGCCTACTGTTACTTACTTAGCTACTACTTCATCATTAGGGATTTAAAGATTCACCGATCGGTCCCGGTTATGAGTGCATCTGTCCTCAGGACCACAAACCATCGGTTAGGAAACCGATTCAAACATTTGAATCGCTGGTTCACTAAAATGTTTTGCTCATATTACTATACCTTCCGAAAATACCTCAACTGCTCCCTCTCCTTCAGTGTGGAACTAAGCATGTAATTGTCTTGACACTCATTGATCTACAAATCAGTTTGCATGCCGAACAAACCCAGGCCTAGTCAAACTGCGCGCTGTGAGCAGCTTCTCGCGCTGACCAATGAGGTTGGCCTATTCCGTATGTTGCACACCTTCAGCATACAAAATGTTTGTAAAATGGCTTGCGCAATATTAGGCTTTATTAGTTGAGTGACAACCAATGTAATTTGCTAAGTAGTGTTTTGGAATCAAATACGCTGTTGAAAATAGTTTTACCTGAATGAAAGTAACCTTAGCTACTGCCGGGGAGACAACTCTCACCTGGCTATAGCCTACATGCTAATTGGGGCAACTCATGATCTCCATCAGCAGCAGATTTGAATTTAGAATGGAAAATGTCAGCCCATTGAATCACATCGAACCGAATCTCATCAATTCGTTCTACTAATCAAACCGAATTACACTGGATCGTTTCAAACTAAAACGTATTGTTCCTGTATCTTATCGGAGCCCATGTATGTAGATATGTATCAAATGGTTTTGAAAGGGAACGATGCACATCATAGTATTCCCCTTCCAGTCAATGAAGTGTCCAGTTGTTCTCCTTCCAACATTCTCAATCCCTCCTGTTTGACTGGCCAAACCCAGGACTGTCACGTCAGTGAAGACAGGGTCATATCATTATGTCAGTGACTGACTGACTCATGGGGGCATTTTATTCATTACTCAGTTTCATCTAGGGCTGTTACGGTGACCTTATTACCGCAACACCGGAGGTCACAAGTCGTGATGGCAGGCAAATTCCACGTGACCGTTTAGTCACGGTAATTAGGGGCGGCAGGAAGCCTAGTGGTTAGAGCGTTAAGCCAGTAACCGATAGGTTGCTAGATCGAATCCCCGAGCTGACAAGGTCAAAATATGTCGTTCTGCCCCTGAACAAGGCAGTTAACCCGCTGTTCCTAGGGTGTCATTGTAAATAAGAATTTGTTTTTAACTGACTTGCCTAGTTAAATAAAGGTCTAAATAAAATGCTGCTGATGGTTATTAGTAGCCTACCAAACTTGCTAACTGCCTGGTACTCAGCACTCTATTGTCCCTCTAATCACTCTGACATCAATGCAAATGCTATCGAAAAATCTAATCAAACACTTCATGAGAGCCCATGAGCTCATGTTGCGCAACATTTCTATAGACTATGCAATTGCGGGAGAAAGCTGAGTTTCGATGGCCTCTACTAAAAAGAGGAGGATCCCATGATATTTCTATAGGCTAGGTCTACTATATTTCTCAACTTTCCTAATATTAAGCACATTGCTTCTCTTTACAACAGGGGTATAGTCTGGCTGGCACGGGAAAAGCGTCCTCCATTTGCTATTTAAGTGCATAGATGACCTGTATTTTCTTCCCCTGCCCCCATTTTGAGACCGGTGCATGATAATGGTTCATTCTAAATAAAAACACATTTCGCACATGCCTTCAGAAAGTGCCCGTAGCCTCTTGGGGATTGCTGGGGCGCTAGCGCCCCACTCCCGACACTACCCGGTGAAATGTGAGGCGCCAAATTCAAAATCCAAAAGTTTAATTATTAAACATCCACCAATATACAAGTGTTCCATACTCATCAAAAGCTCTGTTTCTTGGCAATATCACAGTGTTGTCAGATTTCAAAAAGGCTTTACGGCGAAAGCACAACATTTGATTGTTTGAGGGTAGCACCTAACATATTACCATAATTTCATAAGCCTCCACGGTTCACAGAAAACACATTTCACAGCGAAAACAAATCAATTACCTGTTGAAGAACTTCTGCTGACGTCTTCCTAAGTGTCCAACGAAGACAATCCATGGTTCTTTTGTTAGAAAAAGTAATGTATTTTATCCATAAATCTCCATTTGGTTCGCGCGTTATAATCAAACTACAGCGTCCACTACTTCATTGAAACGTGATGAGAACTCGTTCATCTTATACCTATAAACTTGTCCAAGAACAATCAAACATCATTTTAAATGTATCCTTAGGAACACTTTTACGTATATTTACTATAATAAATCAACCGGAATATAAACTGAGGTCTAAAGACGGTAAAAAACACAGTGCGCGCTTGGCGAGAGCGCGCGTCCACTGCTATAGACTTCCAAAGGGAGACTTCCTGATTTCCTCTTCTCTGCTCTATTTCATCTAAACAGAATCAAATCACTTTCTCGAGACTGTTGACATCCAGAGGAAGCGATCGGTACTGCATTCATATGCCCTTATAAGGGCATTTTCATGAGGGAGGGGTTCCAAATGAGGCACTCTGTGAAAACAACTTTTTCCAGGACAGAAATTCCTCGGGGTTTCGCCTGCCATATCCGTTCTGTTTTACTCACAGACAAATGGTTAACAGTTTTAGAAAATTGAGTGTTTCCTATCCAATGGTACCAAATATATTCAGACCCTTAGTACTTTGTTGAAGCACCTTTGGTAGAAATTACAGCTTCAAGTATTCTTGGGTGTGACGCTACAAGCTTGGCACAGCAGTATTTGGGGAGTTTCTCCCGTTCTTCTCTGCAGATCCTCTCAAGCGCTGTCAGGTTGGATGGGGAGCATTGCTGCACAGCTATTTTCAGGTCTTTCCAGAGATGTTAAATCGTGTTCAAGTCCGGGTTCTGGCTGGACCACTCAAGGACATTGAGACTTGTCCCGAAGCCACTCCTGCGTTGTCTTGGCTGTGTGCTTAGGGTCGTTGTCCTGTTGGAAGGTGAACCTTCGCCCGAGTCTGAGGTCCTGAGCGCTCTGGAGCAGGTTTTCATCAAGGATCTCTCTGTACTTTGCTCTGTTCATCTTTGCCTCAATCCTGACTATTCTCCCAGTCCCTGCTGCTGAAAAACATACCCACAGCATGATGCTGCCACCACCATGCTTCACTGTAGGGATGGTGCCAGGTTTCCTCCAGACATGACACTTCAGGAGTTCCATCTTGGTTTCATCAGACCAGAGAATCTTGTTTCTCATAGTCAGTCTTTAGGTGCCTTTTGGCAAACTCCAAGCGGGCTGTCATGTGCCTTTTACTGAGGAGTGGCTTCCGTCTGGCCACTCTACCATAAAGGCCTGATTGGAGTGCTGCGGAGATGGTTGTCCTTCTGGAAAGTTCTCCTATTTCCACAGAGATTGGCCGGGTGGTCAGCTCTAGGAAGAGTCTTGGTGGTTCCAAACTTCTTCCATTTTAAGAATGATTGAGGCCACTGTGTTCTTGGGGACCTTCAATGCTACAGAAATGTTTTGGTACCCTTCCCCAGATCTGGCCTCAACACAATCCTGTCTCGGAGCTGTACGGACTATTCCTATCGTCCTCATGGCTTGGTTTTTGCTCTGACATGCACTGTCAACTGTGCGACCTTTTATATAAATCATGTCCAATCAATTGAATTTACCACAGGTGCACTCCATGTTGTAAAAACATCTCAAGGATGATCAATGGGAACAAGATGCACCTGTGTTCAATCTCAAATCTCAAAGGGTCTGATTACTTAAGTAAATGTAATATTTCATTTTTAACCTGTTAGGGAAACGGATCGATTTTGACAACATCCGGGGAAATGCAGAGTGCCAAATTCAAATGACAGAAATAGTCATTTTAAACATTCATGAAAATACAAGTGTTGCACACCATTCAAAAGCTTAGAATCTTGTTAATCTAACAGCATGTCAGGTTTCAAGGGCTTTACGGCGAAAGCAGAACATTTGATTGTCTGAGGACAGCGCCCCGCGCACACATTCAATTAGCATAATTTCATTACCAGCAGAGGTGTCACACAACTCAAAAATAGCGATTAAATAAATCGCTTACCTTTGAAGGTCTTCATCTGATGGCAATCCCAAGCGCCCCAGCTACACAATAAAAGGTCCTTTTGTTCGATAAAGTCCCTCTTTATATCCATAAAGCTCCGTTTGGTTGGCGTGTTTTGTTCAGTAATCCACCTGCTCAAAGGCGTTCATCCATGCAGGCAAACAATATCCCAAAAGTACCGGTAAAGTTCGTAGAAACAAGTCAGTTTCTTGAGCCGCACACCCTAGGTGCTCAGATGCAACAATGTTAATGTCCAACATTTCGACAGCCAAGCTGTCTTCATCAGGGTATAATGACAAACACTGCGGGGTGACTCGTTTATATAGTGTCAAAAGACACACACAGGTGTCTGTAATCATGGCCATGATTACAGACACCTGTGTGTGTCATTGGTTAATTGTCATATATTAAAATGACTTTTTAAAATGTAGATGTTTCAAAGGTCTGCATCAGTGGCTTGTAGGCAATACGTGGAAGCCAGGAGACGCGGAATGTGTTTGCTTGACAATCACCGGCTGACAATCACAGCCCAAGTTTCATCACTCCCTGGAATGATTAATAGCCATCATTAGGTTTGGATAAACACAATACACGTGTCTCGATCTGGGTAATCCCTGCTATGTTGCAACCAGACCGACAGATGAACCCAGGGTTAACGTGATGTAGTGCAGAGTTCTCTGTCTGACTTTTCATCTTGAGGCTTCCTCATCACTTACGCTGTGTGTTTGTGTGACGCCTTTATAACGCCGTGGCGGGAGCCAGGGAAGCTCTGACAGAAGATAAACAATACGTGGCTGTTTATGTGAGGAGCTGGGGGCCACAGGGCTGGTCGTGAATCAAGCTGTTGGGAATAAAAGGGCTCGATTATTACCCCTTTGGCTCGGGGATGGGGAGAGAGAGACAGGAGAGCGATTGCTTGCTAGATAGAGGGAAAGGGGTTGTCCAAGAGGCTTACGAGGAACATCTGGTGTGGGAGAACTGATGCCAGAACACCACGCATGCAGTCAAGGCCTTCCTTCCTCCTCTCCCTCTGTCCCTCCCTCCATCACAAAGCAAAAGGGAGAGATCCAGGGTCTCGCTCTGTCATGGTGTGTGTGAGTCTCTCAAAGATGTAAGGAGAGAGTACATCCCCGTGCCAGTGTTAAACTCAGGACCAAATGTTATAGAGCACCAACAATGCCCAAGAGATTAGGATTGAATCTGCTTGACAAAGGCATAAAAGGAACTGTTTGGATTAGCTCGTTCGTGGCAGAGCCAGTAATGTTTATGTCAAATGGAATCTGGTGATTTTTAATCAGTGCCATGTGTGGCAGGCAGCTTTAGTAAAGCGGAGGGTTTATAAGCCAAGTGGCAAATCAAGCCGTTGAAGCTCTTCTCCACGTTTAATGTTCTGAAGAGGTGTTAGTGCACGTTGCAACTAGTGCTGGCACAATTACCGTATAACCGACGGTTATGGATGACGACCGTCATGAAAATAAAATAACCGTCATAACCGGTATAAAAAAAAATTCTATAAGAATAATTATTCACACACATACAAAATGCATTCGGAAAGTATTCCGATTTTTGGCCCAACGCTCTAACCTCTAGACTACCTGCAGCCCCACACGGGAAAGTGTTTACTTTAAACAACCCAGCAGCGGTGCAGTTCTTGACACAAACCGGTGCTCCTGGCACCTACTACCATACCCCCACTTAAATCTTTTTGTCTTGCCCATTCACCCTCTGAATGGCACACACACAATCCATGTCTCAATTGTCTCGAGGCTTAAAATTCCTCCTTTAGCATGTTTCCTCCCCTTTGTCTACACTGAAGCGTCTACACTGAAGCGTCTAGCTTTAAGAACAAACCACCGCTCACTGTTCTGGCTTTGTTTCAGAAGAATGCATTTCACATCTAAAAGAGGATCGGCCTTATTTGAGTAAATGAATCTGATTCCGTACACATTTCTAATGACGATTAGGCCAAGTAGTTGACCTTCTGTCATTGGTACTAGCTACACAATTCCAAACTACTTCTCCCACGCAAAAGATGTCCGTGCATGTGTGAATATTGACGTGGCTGCTATTTGTGTGTCTGAGTGAGCAAGCATGTGTTTTGACAGCTGTGACTGTTATTAGTGACAATATTAATGTGCGCTCTCTCTCTGTTAGATCACGTCTGGTGAGTACATCCAGATGTCCGGTCGAGCTGGCAGGAGAGGGATGGACGAGAGGGGTATCGTCATCTTCATGGTGGATGAGAAGATGAGCCCTGCAGTGGGGAAACAGCTGCTTAAGGTACTGACTGAACACAGACTGCACACTGGGGCTTTGAATAACAGCTGTATGTGTGTCATTTTCATACAGAAGGATCATCCTCATAACCTTTATCCGTGTGTATGTACAGTACGTCAATACACACATGAATGATTCGGATGCCTGCGGTGTTGGCATTGATCTGATATCCAATTTTTTTTTTAGAGGTTGTATAACGCGTCTTAGTATGTACACTAGATGAGTCCCAGAACACCTAGAGGTCCAGTTGTGAAACACTTTCAGCACCAGATCAGTTACTCTTGAATCTTGCACTAATCCTAACCCCTGCTGGGATGACGTCACAATGGTCCTCGGGCCGAGACATCTCCCCTAGTGTTTTTTAAAACGACGCAGTCCTCCCCTCCACACACTGTCCGAGTGACATACAGGCTCGATGAATGATTGCACAGAGGGGGGTGGAGCGGGAAGGGGTTTACAAGCACAACCTGAGCCAAGAACCCTAGTATTCTCCTGAGCCGCAGTAATGGAGTGAGTCGGTCGTTTTGGGGTTCTCTACTGGGTCACAGAGCTACTCCCCAACCCTCGGATCATTTACACGCACGCACACACACACACATACACACAGAGACAAGGACAGATAGATATGCCTGTGTAGAAAAACACTTCTTCTAAACTGTAGCTCATTCCTGACCTTCAGGTCATTTGCAAGTACACGCTCACTCAGCTGCAGCCAAACACTTCTAACCTATAGGGAGTCCTTGGGGTCTTGACATAATCAGGGATCTATCGGCTCTTGGTTTGGTTAACTGACTCCCACGTTCAAACCTCAAGTCTTTAGGGAGTCTTAATACAATCAGGGACCCTCTGGACCCTTGGAGCCTTGGTTTGGTTAACTGGCTTGCAAGCCTGAAAGTGCAAACCTTTCTTTCCAATAAGGTGGTCCTGTAGTGTAGAGGTTCTCTCTGGGGAACAGTCTGTCCTCCATCTCTTCCTGCTCCCTTGTGTCGTTGGTCCTGGGTTGAGGCCCATTAAGGCTTACACAGCACCATCTTTCACAGACAAAAGGGCAGTTTGTCTTGGAATTAACCAGTGTTTTCCACCTTTCCACAGTTGGCTATACTGCCGGTTACACAATCATTTTCAGCCAGATACTTTTTCCACTTAAGTTAACTAGGCTTTTTTTTCAGAAAATAACTCAGCTGAGCCCCCTCCTGCTAAAATGAGTGATTATATCAATTAACTAGGCTACTTTTAAATTCGCAAGTTAGAAAATAAGTCTGCAGAGCCCTCTCCCGTGAGAATGATGAGTGATGTGCGATTTATAGATAGGACAGGTGCCTGTCAGTCACAAAGTGAGTGACGACAGGGAAACACTGATGGTTTGACCGTCTGCTGTCTGTTCCTCCTCCTCGTACCTGGGGGTGTGTGTGTGTGTTGACGCTGTGGTGGTTGAAGTCAAATTTCTTTACACGGAGGGGCAGAGCATGATGCTCCTTCGTCTATGTGAGTCAATTTGCACGTCCCATATAATGTGGGAACGATGAGTCGAAATCCACTTTGCCTATTTTCTGGCAGATTCATTTATTTTCTTTCGTGTATTTCATATGCAACCACCACGTGCTGGTGCGTAGGCTATTACTGTACTTGGACGAACAGCAAGCTTGACTAGTTTGTAAAAGGTGTCAAACTGACTGAGGTCGATGTCATTTATCCTTGCCATTTATAAATCATTGAACGTAGTTTATATGTTTATAAATTATATATGCTTACTGTTATATGCTTACTACCCGGGGGGTCCTGGATGGTTACTTTTTCTATTTAGCTGGCAACTTCATGTGTTTGTGGAAAACACCGGCTAACACATGACAGATTAATGGCAGAAATGGATTTAAATGAGGCATCTGGCTGCTCTGGAGTAGATATCATTTATCTTCTTACTGTACTGTTGTAATCGCTTTCTGGAGAACACAACTGAAGTATATGTTTTGATTGCGAAACAAAGATTCGGAGAAACTCAAACTGCCCTTGGCTCCATAGACAAGTGGTCTCAAACATTTCCTTGGGTAATGGATAACTTTTCTGTCGTACGGTGATTTCACAATTTGGTCGGTCCTTATGACAGGGTTATCCAAACACTCCATTTCAATTCACTCAATTGATGAAGTAATCTGAAATTCCAATGTTCCTCATTGAAAAGCATGACTTGGGTGTCTTGTCCCATACATTCACTGAGTTACTCCGCTTTCCTTGTGACATGACAGTGTGTCTTTTTGAATAATCAGCTGAATGACCGTCTTCCTCTCCCCTGCTTCACCTGAGCTACAACATGGTGCTCACCCTGCTGATCTGTCTAAAACCTAACCTCCTCTCTCCTGTCTTCTCCTTTCTCTCCCCAGGGCTCGGCAGACCCTCTGAACAGTGCCTTCCACCTCACCTACAACATGGTTCTCAACCTGCTGCGAGTGGAGGAGATCAACCCAGAGTACATGCTGGAGAAGTCCTTCTACCAGTTCCAGCACTACAGGGCTGTGCCCGGGGTCGTAGAGAGTGAGTACAGAATACAGGCCTACTTACTCCAGTCCTATATTTGGTTCTCAACCTCTCCATTGGTTGGGAATTCCCCTGCTAGTTGTGCTTTATTCAAGAGAATAGATCGGATTTGATTCAGTAGACTGCTCTGTTGATTTGGTTTGGCCAAATATAGTACGAGCAAAGCTTTATAAAGACATGTTTGATGTTGCTGGTGTATTATCGATCCTCTTAACTTTAGTAGTGTCATGTTGACTCAAGCCAAATGTATTTTTCTAAATTACTCTACCATTTAAGTCATGTCTCCCGCCCATTCTTGACTTTTCCTGAATACGTTTGTTTAAAACACTTTCATTGTTAGATTCTTAATATCACAAAAATGTGTTTATAAGCAGTCAGCTTGAAACTATATCAAAACTAATTTCACATACATACATACATACATACATACATACATGTTTCCCTCACTGTATGTATTTGATCCCCTGTTGATTTTATACGTTTGCCCACTTACAAAGAAATTATCAGTCTATAATTTTAATGGTAGGTTTATTTGAACAGTGAGAGACAGAATAACAACAAAAATCCCGAAAAACGCATGTGAAAAATTTTATAAATGGAATTGCATTTTAATGAGAGAAATAAGTATTTGACCCCTCTGCAAAACATGACTTAGTATTTGGTGGCAAAACCCTTGTTGGCAATCACAGAGGTCAGACGTTTCTTGCAGTTGGCCACCAGGTTAGCACACATCTCAGGAGGGATTTTGTCCCACGCATCTTTGCAGATCTTCTCCAAGTCATTAAGGTTTCGAGGCTGCCACCCTCGACAGATTTTCTATGGGATTAAGGTCTGGAGACTGGCTAGGCCACTCCAGGACCTTAATGTGCTTCTTCTTGAGCCACTCCTTTGTTGCCTTGGCCAAGTGTTTTGGGTCATTGTCATGCTGGAATACCCATCCACGACCCCGTCCATCTTCCCTTTGATGCGGTGAAGTTGTCCTGTCCCCTTAGCAGAAAAACACCCCCAAAGCATAATGTTTCCACCTCCATGTTTGACGGTGGGGATGGTGTTATTGGGGTCATAGGCAGCATTCCTCCTCCTCCAAACACGGCGAGTTGAGTTGATGCCAAAGAGCTCCATTTTGGTCTCATCTGACCACAACACTTTCACCCAGTTGTCCTCTGAATCATTCAGATGTTCATTGGCAAACTTCAGACGGGCATGTATATGTGCTTTCTTGAGCAGGGGGACCTTGCGGGCGCTGCAGGATTTCAGTCCTTCACGGCGTAGTGTGTTACCAATTGTTTTCTTGGTGACTATGGTCCCAGCTGCCTTGAGATCATTGACAAGATCCTCCCGTGTAGTTCTGGGCTGATTCCTCACCGTTCTCATGATCATTGCAACTCCACGAGGTGAGATCTTGCATGGAGCCCCAGGCCGAGGGAGATTGACAGTTCTTTTGTGTTTCTTCCATTTGCGAATATTCTCACCAACTGTTGTCACCTTCTCACCAAGCTGCTTGGCGATGGTCTTGTAGCCCATTCCAGCCTTGTGTAGGTCTACAATCTTGTCCCTGACATCCTTGGAGAGCTCTTTGGTCTTGGCCAAGGTGGAGAGTTTGGAATCTGATTGATTGCTTCTGTGGACAGGTGTCTTTTATACAGGTAACAAACTGAGATTAGGTAACAAACAGATTAGGAGCACTCCCTTTAAGAGTGTGCTCCTAATCTCAGCTCGTTACCTGTATAAAAGACACATGGGAGTCAGAAATCTTTCTGATTGAGGGGGTCAAATACTTATTTCCCTCATTAAAATGCAATTCCTTTAACATTTTTCACATGCGTTTTCCTGGATTTTTTTGTTATTTTGTCTCTTACTGTTCAAATAAACCTACCATTAAAATTATAGACTGATAATTTCTTTGTCAGTGGGCAAATGTACAAAATCAGCAGGGGATCAAATACTTTTTTCCCCTCACTCTGTGTGTGTGTATATAAAATGATAATAATAGTTAGCCTAAAAACGAGATTAAATTGAGTCTGATGGGTGAGAATATTGTCAAATTGTGTATATAAAGAATCTGATTAGCAGTGCACCTTGGAATTGACACAGAGGCAGGTAAACAGAGCGCCAAAAAGTACGACGTTTTGATCTCTGTATAGTATCAAAAATAGCAGATTCTGATTCCAAATCCCCTATCCTTGCCAAACAACGAAAATGACCCCGTGAGCTCTATTTTAAAATGAAACTTTGGGCGGAATCACCGCGATTCCACGAACTTGTAGACACAGTAATTTTAGCGATAGCGTATATTAAATATACAGAAACATTCCAATAAATATATCATTCATCGGTGTGAGCTGCTATTTTTAGCTGCTAGTTCCATACCGTGACCAGAATTACTAGAACTGGAATCCCCGCTCTAGTGATGTGCAATCCCATTCTAGTAATTCTATTTCGATGTGTCTGACTGCCTTTCCTCTGATGTCCACAGAGATGGCGAAGCTGGAAGAGATGTATAACGCCATAGAGATCCCCAACGAGGAGAGTGTGGTGACCTACTATAAGATCCGCCAGCAGCTGGCCAAACTGAGCAAGGAGATAGAAGAGTTCATCCACAAACCAAAATACTGCCTTCCCTTCCTCCAGCCTGGCAGACTGGTCAAGGTTAGACCAAATACCACTCATACCACCAACTCAAATACTTTACTATGTAGCACTGCCCAAAAGACAAAAATGTACACCACCATTCTTAGTCTTCGTGTGCTGTTCCAAAAGGGACAGCAGATAAAAATGCATTTTTATTTTCAACTTAGTTTTTCGTGAGATAGGGAACAATATGAGCGTTTGTTGTACATACAGATGTGCCTATGACGTTGAACTATTTTCCAGGTCAAAAACGAAGATGCTGACTTTGGGTGGGGCGTGGTTGTTAATTTCTCCAAGAAGTCAAATGTCAAGGTAATTTTGATATGTTGAATGTTACCAGAAAGTATCGGTGGAAACAGCCTTTTTTTTGTTTGTATTAAAACTGAATGCATTGTAGATACACCTTGTGTTATAGCTTGTTTTTATAGCATGTGTTTTGTGGCTCTGTGTTATGCATTTGTTGTCCTTCAGGTTACCACGTAATGCTTAGTGTTGCACCCATGTTGACTATATGTGATTGTTTCCCCTCCAGGCCATTACGGGTGACGCAGACCCTCTATACGTGGTAGAGGTGCTGGTCCACTGCAGTAAGGAGAGTGTGAAGAACACAGCTACAGAGGCTGCCAAACCTGCTGCCGCTGGGGAGAAGGGTGAAATGCAGGTGTGTACGACGTGACGCCGTCAAAAATGGCTCCCTATTGCGGTGGTTCCTTTTTTTGGGGGGGAACTCTGGCTTTCAACTTACTCTTAAGTTGTAATAGTAGAATGCACAAAGTGCAATTTCGAAATTGGGTGTTGCAGACCTTGGAGAGCTATTTATAACTTGTCAGAATGTCCAGATCTAGCCCATGTCAGCTTCAAGTTTTTAGCTCTTTTGTTGTTGTTGTTGCCCGTAGATATTGTCATGTTTGAGTCACTCCTACGTCACTTGAAAACACATTAGACATGGCAAAATGTGTAGAATTGCAGGAAATTGGCTTTAAAATGGCAACAAACAAAAAATATCCACCCCATGGTAAAATGTAAAGAATTGCAGGGGGGAAAAGGCGTGGTATGTTCCCCAATGATTGAAGGGGGGGAACCTCTGCCCTAGTGCACTACGTTTGACCCTATATGGCCTCACACAGAGTCAAAAGACCTGATGGGTTGCTAATTCAGACAGCCAATGCAATGCTGTGATACAATAATACCACTGGACACTATGTACTCCTGGTTTGGTGGTCTGCCGCAGGATGGAATCCAACATTGAAGTGGTTCTTTCTAGAATGTAGACCACACACAAGTCATTTATGGGAGGGGTTACTACACTGTAACTGTCCTTGAGACTGAAGGAAATCAAACATGGCCAAGTCGTTAATGGTGAAACTGCTTCTGTGCTGTGTCCTAGAGCTTCCCTTTAACTTAAAGCAACAACAATGTAATGAAATGGAACACATATTATATTATATCTCTATGGCAACATCTCTTGTTTTCAAGAGAAATTAGCCGTCAGTTATCTTATACAGTATCTTCATGCTCACATTGAAACACCATGAATGGTGTGGTTGGGATCGATGCCCCTCGTTGAAAATATTAATTTTCCTTTGGTTTTGTAACCCTCCATATAATATCAACACCATT
This sequence comes from Hucho hucho, assembly GCA_003317085.1. Taxonomy (NCBI): domain Eukaryota; kingdom Metazoa; phylum Chordata; class Actinopteri; order Salmoniformes; family Salmonidae; genus Hucho; species Hucho hucho. The sequence goes on along the minus strand of QNTS01000052.1, from coordinate 1,328,308 downwards.
TAAACTTTGAGACTTCTCTCAGTTTAGGTTCATATCCAGTCACACACACACACACTCTCTCTCTCTTAGTTTATGTTCATAAGACTTCAAATACTATTTGAACCGAAGTTTGCCAAGTACCATGCATTAAAACGGCTGCTTATTTTGCTGCCTGTGCATGTTTCCTCCATTTTGCACTAGTCCCTTTAGAGTCTGTCTTGTTATTTAGTGCAGTCCTCCTGTCCTAAACTCCTCTGTGAGCTCTGTCTAGATCTAGATGACTTTAGCTGCCTGCCTGTCTCTCGTCTCGTATTATTCTTCCGTATCTCGGAGGAGCCTTTAAACCCTAGCTGGAATGCTGTCGCTCCTGCTAAACGCGTTACGATGAATCCCTCAGTCAAAGCAAAGCCTCTCTTTCTCTCCCCTCCCCACTCTCTTCCCCTCCACTGCCAAAGTACGGCAAAGTCCCTCTCCAGAAGCTCTTCTAGCTCCTTTGTAGCCTGTGTCGTCTATCTGGCAGTGTGTGGACTGGAGGGATCTGCAGACCTATATCCAGTGGCCTTTCTTGCATTAAAAAGTACTGGCTAGGGGATCAAATTTGATTTAAATGGAGAGGTTGAATCAGGTGTTCTGCAGTTTGTGCCAATATACAGATCCCGTAGACTTGTAGACATAGCAGCAGACAGGATTGCGTCTTGGTTCTGTATATGCATTTAAAACCCTGTTAGTTAGTGTTCAGGATCTCTTGCGTCAGTCAATGATGATCGCTATGATGACCGCTACAATGCTTGATACTTAGTAAATAGATACATATATGTTTGTATAGTAACTGTATGCATAGTGATGTACTGATATACTTATCCTTTTGTATTGCTTCTGATCAGGTGGTTCCTGTGATGCTCCACCTCCTGACCTCCATCAGTTCAGTTCGTCTCTACAGCCCCAAAGACCTGCGGCCTTATGACAACAGACAGAGCATGCTCAAATCCATACAGGTGAGAACCCTGTGGTATCAATATACTACTCGGTATCATGATACTTGGCCTGGTATCATGTCATCAGTAAAATGTTGGTATTGTGACAACCCAACTCTGAAAATAGGCACGTTTTCTTGCAGTTTACACCAATATTTATTTATTTTTCCGTGCAAATTTCTTTTCACCTTTTTGGGCCCTCGCCAGTTTGCATTCCTGGAGAACACAACACAATGATGAACATTTATCATCAACATTTTGGTTACCTCATGATTCCATATGTGTTATTTCATAGTTTTGAAGTCTTCACTATTATTCTGCAAAGAAAAACCCTTGAATAAGTAGGTGTCCAAACTTTTGACTGTTACTGTAGATCGAATAAATCTATTTGTCAACGGCGATCAAAGGCTTTCTCATGCATCATTCTCTGGTCCCGTCTCCACCACACAGGAGGTGCAGAAGAGGTTCCCAGACGGCGTTCCCCTTCTGGACCCCATCGATGACATGGGCATTAAGGACCTGGGCCTGAAAAAGGTCATCCAGAAGGTGGAGGCATTCGAACACAGGATGTACTCCCACCCCATGCACTCTGACCCCAGCCTGGAGGCAGTCTACTCCCTCTGCGAGAGGAAAGCCCTGGTGAGGATGGGTGGGGTGGTGGTATTTGGCATGGCTGGTTGGTTCATGTCCTGTAGGGCCACACTGCCCAGTGTATTGCTGGGACCATATAATGTTCTGTCAGTAAGTAATGATTGATAAGCTTGTCAGTGGGGCTATGAGTATTTTGTTTTGTGGATAGGTTGGGGTTCAAGAAACATCGACTTTGACCAAAAATATTTGAATGATTGTGAACGTTGTTTTTTCCTGTTGAAGTTAATCAAAGCTTCTGTACTAAATCCTCCAAGCGCCCACACCACGGCTTGTTTTTTTCTGTCACTTACGTAGATCTAGCCTAAATCAGAACAATTGATTTTGGTCTCTTCCTGTCCGTCTGAGCTGGAAACGGTCATGTACTGACAGAAACAGGCATAGGGTGTGGTGAAGTACAATATCCGATGGAAATGAGATCGCTCACATTCATTCATCTAATTTTGGCAGAACATTCAGCACCAACCGACTGTGCCTCTTTTAATTGGCTAGCTCTGAAATGCCAAGGACGGATATATTTATGAAATGAGGAGTAAAGTTAATATTTGTGTGGCCAAGTACCTGTGAGCGGATGAGTGTTAAAGAAGCACTATGGAGAAATTGCTCCGCTATTTCCTGTTTGCAAAAATTAAGAATCCGCCTAATTTCAGTTTGTGACAAAACAACCAAGTATAGTGTATAGAATCATTGTACCATCTAAACCGCTGTGAAATATATTTTTCATAACCAGAAGTATTGTAGTTTCACTTGTTTGAAGCTGATGTACCAAACCAAAAGTAAAAGACACAAAAACAAAACTTAAGAATGGGAATCATAGAAATAGCGCACATAGAACAGATCTACTGCTTCTTAGAGAGAGACAGATCTATAACACCTTTCTATGTGGATCTGGTTGGGAAGCCCAAAAAGGAAAAATGTATCCAAAACCATCCATTCCTGTAATTTACAGTGTTAAATAACACATGTGAAAACAATATTTTTTATGAGCAAATGTTTCATTTTGTCATAATGTTGGTAGCAACATGTGGAAAACTGTTGTAGCTCAAATTGACTACAAAACCCATGTAATACTGTCTATGGGCTTGCTGGGTGGCTACATACAATAATACAAGTACATTTCAGCATGTGAAGTAGGTAGTTGGCTGTAAAATCGCTTTAACAAACTGCACTATTAATTTAGGAGTCTACCATCTCACCAGTTCAATCTGCAGATTGATGTGCCTCGCAGAGTGGAGCCTGATTTTCACAGCGGCAATGCAAAAGGCACCATGCAATGCACCCTGGACTGAAAGACAAATAGGAGAAATGCGTTGGGCCCTCATTCCAGAGAAGACAACCTCCCCGCGTTATGACATCGGACAGTATTGAAATCGGACGTGTATGATAGCTGTTTTCGCGATCCAAAAGTCGCATTCCTATTAACTACCAGTGTAGTGAGAGCGACTTAATACCAAATGGATTTCTGCCTGGTTGAATGGCACTTACTCAGATACACATGAAAACATGAAATGACCCTGGAATCGATTGAACATCGCTCAGAGATGCACAAAAACAATATAGCATTCAAAATGGGTGAATCTTTCCGTTTTAAGTCCCGCGCTGTACTGGGTTGGTTATAATATTTTCCATTCCCTGCTCCTACAACTGGCCTAGGTCATGACCTTTGTGACCTCTTGTGTTATCGCTGTGTGTGGGATGTATTACATGTCTGTGTGTGGGAAGGGATAAAGCACTATAAACCAGATTACACAGACACAGTGTTTGAAATGGGCACGACGTGAGATTTATACCTGCTCAAATCCTCTGCCTGGCCTCTGGGGTTGGGCCACTGCACAACTGATCGGCCTGCTACAGAAGGAAAGACGGACAGACATACACTTTCACTAGTAACACAAAGCTGGTTCTATTCTGGGTGGTTTTTCTGGGTTGAGTAGAATGAAAATATATGCACTAACTACTGTATGACTGTTTTCACATATAGACTTTATAAGTACTGATCTTAGTCCTCTTTAAAGTGAACTCTGAGGTAACAAAAAAATCCAAGTAACTGTTCTCTTTGTAGACATACTGCCCCTGCCTTTGAATGAGGACTCTTTTGCCAGTTCACTTCACCTATTTTGTGGTCCGAGTCCTCTTTGCATTCACATTGCTATGTTTAGAAGGAACCAAGATATTTTTTCCAACATTCCCTCAATGCACTCTGCCGTTCCATCAGAATGTGTTATTGGACAGCTAGATATGCCCACTTACGTTTGGAAGCTGATAGATTGCTTTTAGTTAAAAGATTATACATAATTGTCATCAGAAGATAATATTAACATTTTTAATATTGTTGGTAACTGAATAAGTAACAGAAGAATAACTGCAGATGAGTTAATGCTGTAATTGAAAATTGTACACCCAATGTAGGCTACTGGCCATAGAATAGATTTTGTAACCTGTTGTAATTCTGTTGTCTTTGCACCACTATTCAAACCCCACAATTGAATGATCAACTTGTGATGCTCTCTTAGCCTATAGATCACATATTGCAAACAAATAATCTGAACCAAAAACGTTCTTTCTGTGCATCCTTGACAACCGCTAATCAATATCCAAAGCTTTTTTCCACAAACCTTCTTATTTATGGCACCAGTGGTGTTATGGCAGTGGAAACGGTGTTGCAGTAGTCTAGTGTGTGGCGCGGGAATAATGACAAGTGAACCGAGGGAGCTTTGAGTTCACATTGTCTTAAAAAAAAGGGAACTGGACCGCAGAATTCAAGCGAACTGAACTCGGACCACATCTCGAGATGGTCTCGGTTTGGTTCGCTTTGGGGCACTTTTGAGGGGTCTGAGTTCCTTTTTGGAGTGTTCACACTGCGTAGAAAACGAAGCGCACCGCACTGAGTTCACAAAAATGGTCTGTAAGGGACATAGTTTGAATAAAAGCGTCTCTTTGAATAAAAGCGTCTGCTAAATGACAAAAATGTCAATTTAAATGTTGGTTAATCAAAGCTGCAATGCTCCGGTTAAAAACGTACATTGAAAAAAAACATGTAGGCCTATCGAATATCCAGATATTTCAAACCCCATCCTTACCTTACCCACACTTTTACTTTACCAAGTGATATCACTCTGAGCCCACATCTCGTTGCCTGTATACTCCACAACATATGTAAACAACCTCTGACTAGAGCTGGGCCGACTGAGGTTGCCTAGTACTGGTGTTGTCCAGTTGCCCCGTCTTGTCAGTCAGACTCTCCCTGCAGCATGATATAATGGTGTTGGGTGAGCCTGTAATTGGATAATGGTTTTAAGCAGGGACAGTTGGTCACTGTGTGGCGGAGAGGAAAACAACTGCCTGTAACAGACCAAGACTGTTAACCAACACTATCTCTGTCTCGGCTGTCAGTCTTGGCTATGGCTGAGCTCTGATTTGGATTGAATGGCACAGTTTGCAGCTTCAGTCATGCACGACAAATCTTCATCTGGACTCTCAAAACATCACAATACGGCCTTATGATATGAATACAATGGTACATTTTTTAAATGGATTGTTCAGCCTAATGACAAATGTACATATTTGTTTCCTTGAAAGCGGTCTATGATCTGGTTGTTACCACTGATGTGTTTTAAGTGTAATGTTATCCTGTGTCTGTATGTCAGATTGCAGGGGATATCAAAGGGGCCAAGCGGGAGCTGAAGAAGGCTCGAACCGTGCTGCAGATGGACGAGCTCAAGTGCAGGAAGCGCGTCCTGAGGCGTCTCGGGTTCGCCACTTCCTCGGATGTCATCGAAATGAAGGGCCGGGTGGCCTGTGAGATCAGCAGGTAAGGAAAAGACAAGCCACCAGTAACACTTTACCCAAATAGGGCCCTATAAAATTGGTTTTCATTTTTGTTGCCTCTTTCTCCATGTTTTCGCTCTCAATGGCTTTTTTTTCCCTTTTAAAAAAAAATGATGCTTAAAACGCATCAAGAGACTATTTTTCAGGTCTGGGAAAAATATAAGAATTTTGTGGGTTTGGGTGTAGTTACCCTTTAATTCAAGTGTGCACCAATAAGAGACCATTGTCTGGTTAGCATTATATTTTAGACTGTCCGCATAATTTTATTTGATTTAATTTTGGAATATATTGTCCTTTTTAAGTCACCAGAACTGAGCTTCTCAGTGCTTCTATATAAACATTATCCTGGGGAGGACTGGAATTGGCCAAACTCGCAGTTTAATACACATTCAAAAATAAATGATGGTCATGACTTTCTTACATGAAATTGGAGGTTAACTTGGCCCCAGACAATCCATCTGAGAGCTACTTAAGTTTCTCATGGGATTCTTTTTGTTGCTTTAACCCCTGGTTGATGAGCTGCTGATGACTGAGATGGTGTTCAGCTGTTCTTAGAACAGTTATCTATATCATGTTATTAAAAACGCTGACGCTTTAAAAAAGAAAAAAACACACTAACTGATCTGAGACCTGTGTTTGATCCAGTGCTGATGAACTTCTTCTGACTGAGATGGTGTTCAACGGCCTGTTCAACGATCTGACTGCAGAACAGGTTACTGCTCTACTCAGCGTCTTCGTCTTCCAGGAGAATGTAAGTCACACACTCATCTTTTCCTGCGCAATCAGTTAAAACATCCTTTTGGCCAGATCAACAACAATCTTTTTTCCCCACACTCCTCAACTTCAAATGTCGTCACGACATTTCTTAAACCCTTCACTAAAAGCACTTTAGACTATCAGACTTGAAGTAATAGGTCAATGTCCCCATATCTTGAATGTTTAAGTGTTTAGATTAATCAAATCTTCAGTACATCCTCTTGATGCTTCCTCTCAAAACAAGGAATTCCTGTGTCAAATGTTTGAAAACTTTTTGTCTTGGCTTCCTCAATTTTTGACCTCCCCAATATCAAAGTCCACTCTAAACAGGTGGTCACTCTGCCAAAAGTACATCTTTGGCACGTTTCTCCTCTGAGTGTTTATTGTTCTCTGTAAGCAGGGCGACAGAGCGCCACAGACTCTTCACTGCTGGTCCCAGTATGGCAGCCCTCAGTTAGGGTGTGTTCCAACTTAGTGATGGGGTGTGAAATGCTGGTCTTTCTAGCTCCGTGTGTTTGTGTATCATAGTGTAATGACAGTACAGGTGTATTCTTGAGCAAAGGTCTAGTGCCGTGTGTGGATCATCATGTCAACACTACGTTTAAGGGTCTAGCTCTGTGTTTGTGTATTATCATGTCTACTGTCTATACTGCAATTTAGTTTTAGGCTTCTATATGTATCATGTCATATCTACGGCCTGCAAGTCTCTCTCGCTCGCGTCTGTTAGCAGATCAGCTCTGTGACATTCACATGCAGCTGTCGTCCAGTGTCCTGTGCGTTGATATTTATGCAGCTGCTCCCTCTTCTCTGTGTGGAGGGAGAGCTTCCACCTGCTGGTGAGGGTTCAGGCAGAGAAGATCTCATGACAGGCTTAAAACACCAGGGGTTAATGGGGCATCACACAGGGCACTGAGCCAGAGACAGAATAGGCTTGGGAGTAGGGCACAGAGAGGGAGCTTGGGGGGCCTGAGGCACTGCCATGGGAGAGTGGGAAATGGGATCAAGATACTGTCACACCAATTATTATTTCCCACAAACAAATGGGAATCTTTATAAAGACAAACATTTGGGTAACGGTCTTGTATCCCCCCCGCATCTGCAGGAGGTAGACTTTCACTTCACCACTGACCTTTTAAAGGTCCAATGCACCAGTTTAACTACTTAGGGAGCAGTGGGGCGCTACCCGGTGAAATGTAAGGCGCCAAATTCAAAATCCACAAGTTGAATTATTAAACATTCATCAATATACAAGTGTTGCATAGTCATCAAGAGCTCTGATTCTTGGCAATATCACAGCGTTGTCAGATTTCAAAAAGGCTTTACGGCCAAAGCACAACATTTGATTGTTTGAGGATAGCCCCTCATATTTTATGCATTAGCATAAATCCATAACCAACGCGGGTCTCACAAAATGCATAAAATCACTAATATAAAATCGCTTACCTTTGATGAACTTCTGCTGAGGGCTTCCCAAGTGTCCAACGAAGACAATCCATGCTTCTTTTGTTAGAAAAAGTCATTTATTATATCCATAAATCTCCGTTTGGTTGGCGCGTTATGTTCATAAAATCCACCGTCGAGTCGCCTTAGAACCGTGAAGAGAACGCGTTCAAATTATACCTATCATATTTCTCCAAACAAATCAAACATCATTTTTAATGTTTCCGTAGGTATCATTTTATGTATATTTACTATAATATTTCAACCGGATTGTAGCCTGACTGATAAGGAAGGAAAATAAAGTGAGGCGCGCTCTCGTTCTCGTGACCGAAAAAAGTATTTCTCATTTCCACTTCCTTCAGTAAATCTTCTTCTATACGATTTCCTTTAGCCCTATTGTTTTGAAACCTTGTCTAGGTACTGTAGTCTCAGTCCTACATAACAGAGAAATGAATAGCCACAATGGAGAAAAAGGTCATTTACAAAAAAAACTGCAAATCTGTATGGATTGTCCTTGGGTTTTCGCCTGCTATATCACTTATGTTATACTCACAGACATTATTTTAACACTCTTAGAAACTTCAGTGTTTCCTATCCAATAGTACTAATTATGTGCATATCCTATTTTCTGGGCCTGAATGGCAGGCATTTTACTTTGGGTACGCCAGACTCTCCAAAACCGTCTCCTCGGCAGCCGCTCCCTAAAGTTAATATCAATATCAAATCAATTGAGTAACAATTAATTACCTTACTGATTTTTTCTTTTTTTTTTCTCAACCATTTTAATTGAAAACAAAAATAGCTTCTTAGCAAACAGCAATTTCTCAAGCAAGAATTTTGCTACAACTATCTGGGAGTGGTCTGAGTGGGGAGGGGAAAACAGAAAATTAGCTGTTATAAAGCTCTGCTTCTTGGCAATATCACAGCGTTGTCAGATTTTAAAAACGGCGAAAGCACAACATTTGATTGTTTGAGGGTAGCGCCTCCAATATTTTTCCATTAGCATAAATTCATAAACCATCGCGGTTCACACAAAACACATTTCACAGCGAAAACAAATCCCTTACCTTTTGAAGAACTTCTGCTGAGGGCTTCCCAAGTGTCCAACGAAGACATCCAATGGTTCTTTTGTTAGAAAAAGTCATTTATTATATCCATAAATCTCCGTTTGGTTGGCGCATTATGTTCATAAAATACAGCGTCCACTCGCCCATTGAACCGTGAAGAGAACTCGTTCAACCTATACCTATACACTTGTCCAAGAACAATCAAACATCATTGATAATGTATCCTTAGGAACACTTATGTATATTTACTATAATATTTCAACCGGATTATAAACTGGACGATAGGAAAGGAAAAAACCACAGCGCGCGCGAGCCCGTGAACGCGCNTCCTCTTCTGTTTACATCCGATGACCACTTCAAAATTCTTCTAGTACCATCCAGAGCAACTAAACATCATCAAACACTGTCTAGAGACTTTTGACATCCAGTGGAAGCAATAGGTACTGCAATCTTACTCCTATATATGTCTGTTTTCAATAGGGAGGGGTTCAAAATGAGGCAATGTGTCAAAAACACTTTTTCCAGGACAGAAATTCCTCGGGTTTTCGCCTGTTATATCAGTTCTGTTATACTCACAGACAATATTTTAACACTCTTAGAAACTTCAGTGTTTCCTATCCAATAGTACTAATTATGTGCATATCCTATTTTCTGGGCCTGAGTGGGAGGCATTTTACTTTGGGCACGCCAGACTCTCCAAAACCGTCACCTCGGGAGCCGCTCCCTAAGAAGTTAACTAATTTACCACAGCCCTACACTAAAAGGACCTTATCATAATTTTCACAGTATTATTCCTACCTCATAGTGTGGATATGTACAGTACCAGTCAAAAGTTTGGACTCACCTACTCATTCAGGGGTTTTTATTTATTTTTATTTTCTTCATTGTAGAATAACACATGGAATCATGTAGTAACCAAGAAAGTGTTAACCAAATCAAAATATATTTGATGAGCTCCTTTAAAATCAAATCCGATAAAATTGTATCAGTCACATGCGCCGAATACAACAGGTGTAGACGTTACAGTCAAACGCTTACTAACTAGCCCCTAATCAACAATGCAGTTAAAAAAAAAAAATACAACACCGATAAGAATAAGAGATACAAGTAGTTAAAAAGCAGCAGTGAAATAACAATAGCGACACTATATACAGGGGGGGGTACCGGTAGGGAGTCACTGTGCGGGGGCACCGGTTATTTTAAGGTAGTATGTACATGTAGGTAGAGTTATTAACGTGACTATGCATAGACGACGACAGAGAGTGGCAGTGGTGTAAAGGGGGGTCTCACTGCAAATAGTCTGGGGTAGCCATTTGACTAGATGTTCAGGAGTCTTATGGCTTGGGGGTAGAAGCTGTTTCGAAGCCTCTTGGACCTAGACTTTGGCGCTCCGGTACCGCTTGCCGTGCGGTAGCAGAGAGAACAGTCTATGACTAGGGTGGCTGGAGTCTTTGACAATTTTTAGGGCCTTCATCTGACACTGCCTGGTATAGAGGTCCTGGATGGCAGGAAGCTTTGGCCCCAGTGATGTACTGGGCCGTTCGCACTACCCTCTGTAGTGCCTTGCGGTCGGAGGCCGAGCAGTTGCCATGCCAGGCGGTGATGCAACCAGTCAGGATGCTCTCGATGGTGCAGCTGTAGAGCCTTTTTAGGATCTGAGGACCCATGCCAAATCTTTTCAGTCTCCTGAGGGGGAATAGGTTTTGTCGTGCCCTCTTTACGGCTGTCATGGTGTGCTTGGACCATGACAGTTTGTTGGTGATGTGGACACCAAGGAACTTGAAACTCTCAACCTGCTCCACTGCAGCCCCGTCAATGAGAAGGGGGGCGTGCTCGGTCCTCTTTCTCCTGTAGTCCACAATCATCTCCTTTGTCTTGATCACGTTAAGGGAGAGGTTGTTGTCCTGGCACCACAAGGCCAGGTCTCTGACCTCCTCCCTATAGGCTGTCTCGTTGTTGTCGGTGATCAGGCCTACCACTGTTGTGTCATCAGCAAATGTAATGATGGTGTTGGAGTTGTGCCTGGCCGTGCAGTCATGAGTGAACCGGGAGTACAGGAGGGGACTGAGCACTCACCACTGAGGGGCCCCTGTGTTGAGGATCAGCGTGGCAGATGTGTTGTTACCTACCCTTACCACCTGGGGCGGCCCGTCAGGAAGTCCAGGATCCAGTTGCAGAGGGAGACGTTTAGTCCCAGGGTACTTAGCTTATTGATGAGCTTTGGGGGCACTATGGTGTTGGAACGATGAGCTGTTGTCAATGAATAGCCTTCTCACATACAGTGAGGGAAAAAAGTATTTGATCCCCTGCTGATTTTGTACGTTGCCCACTGACAAAGAAATGATCAGTCTATAATTTTAATGGTAGGTTTATTTGAACAGTAAGAGACAGAATAACAACAAAAAAATCCAGGAAAACGCATGTGAAAAATGTTATAAACGGAATTGCATTTTAAAATTATAGACTGACCATTTCTTTGTCAGTGGGCAAACGTACAAAATCAGCAGGGGATCAAATACTTTTTTCCCCTCACTGTAGGTGCTCCTTTTGTCCATGTGGGAAAGGGCAGTGTGGAGTGCAATGGAGATTGCATCATCTGTAGATTTGCAGTATGCAAATTGGAGTGGGTCTAGGGTTTCTGGGAGATTCAACAACATGAGACATAAACTGAACAAATTCCACAGACATGTGACTAACAGAAATGGAATAATGTGTCCCTGAACAAAGGGGGGGTCAAAATCTAAAGTAACTGTCAGTATCTGGTGTGGCCACCAACTGCATTAAGTACTACAGTACATCTCCTCCTTGTGGACTCCACCAGATTTGACAGTTTTTGCTGTGAGATGTTACCCCACTCTTCCACTTCTGGGGGGAATGGCCCTAGCCCTCACCCTCCGATCCAACAGGTCCCAGACGTGCTCAATGGGATTGAGATCCGAGCTCTTCGCTGGCCATGGCAGAACACTGACATTCCTGTCTTGCAGGAAATCACGCACAGAACGAGCAGTATGGCTGGTGGCATTGTCATGCTGGAGGGTCATGTCAGGATGTGCCTGCAGGAAGGGTACCACATGAGGGAGGAGGATGTCTTCCCTGTAACGCACAGCGTTGAGATTGCCTGCAATGACAACAAGCTCAGTCCAATGATGCTGTAACACACCGCCCCAGACCATGACGGACCCTCCACCTCCAAATCGATCCCGCTCCGGAGTGCAGGCCTCGGTGTAACGCTCATTCTTTCGACGATAAACGAGAATCCGACCATCACCCCTGGTGAGACAAAACTACGACTCGTCAGTGAAGAGCACTTTTTGCCAGTCCTGTCTGGTCCAGCGACAGTGTGTTTGTGCCCGTAGGTGACGTTTGGTGAGGACCTGCCTTACAACAGGCCTACAAGCCCTAAGTCCAGCCTCTCAGCCTATTGCAGACAGTCTGAGCACTGATGGAGGGATTGTGCGTTCCTGGTGTAACTCGGGCAGTTGTTGTTGCCATCCTGTACCTGTCCCGCAGGTGTGGTGATCGAATGTGCAGGTGTTGTTACACGTGGTCTGCCACTGTGAGGGCGATCAGCTGCCTGTCCTGTCTCCTTGTAGCGCTGTCTTAGGCGCCTCACAGTACGGACTTTGCAATTTAGTCCTCATGCCTCCTCGCAGCATGCCTAAGGCACGTTCACGCAGATGAGCAGGGACCCTGGGCATCTTTGTTTTGGTGGTTTTCAGAGTCAGTAGAAAGGACTATTTCACGAAGGGGTGTGAAACTTATGTACATGACATTTCTTTATTTAATTTACAATAAATGTGTTAATATTAATACATGTTTTCACTTCATTATGGGGTATTGTGTGTAGATGGGTGCGATTTAAAAAAAATTATATATATATATATACACACACACATTTTGAATTCAGCCTGTGACCCAACAAAATGTGGAGTAAGTCGAGGGGTATGGATACTTTCTGAAGGCACAGTAGCCTACTCAGTAGAAATGACGAGGTAAAGAAACAGAAGACTGCTCCCTCCCATTACTGCGCTAGCTCACTGCATGTTTCTTCTTAAAGCAGTAACCTACTGGCAGCAGTAACATTTTATTGACACTTTTCTTATTAGGAGTACTAAGGGCAGAGACTGACCAATAATCCTGCTACCCGAGTGCCTCTTACCACAGTATCGGCCAACATGTTCTACTTTTCAACTGATTCTACATGTTGAATTGGCAACAACACGTTCGCTCCTTGACACCCAGCAGGTGGTCGCGGTGTGTCCAACGCTTTAGACTAACGTCATTGTGTTTATGTTCTCTTCCTTCCCTCAGGTTAACGAGATGCCCAAGCTGACCGAGCAGCTGGCTGGACCTCTGAGACAGATGCAGGTAAACATGATTCACTCCGCAGCAGAAGCACTGCCCTGGTGGTTAGCATAGGTTACAAAGCAGGATCAATATGTGTAACCCAGGTCGAAAGTACTGCACTGCGTACAGTAGGGAATACGATGCCATTTGGGATACAGCCAATGAGTTTAGTAGCAGGCTTTTCTAATTATGACTTAAATATGGAGTTGAAATGGGTATTGTAACAAACTCAACACTTTAATTCTGCTTTGCGATGCACCCCTCAGGCCTGGTTTAGTCTGCTTTTCAGTTGTGTGGTTTCTAACACTTAGCTCATGCTGTTTTATGAACCAAGGCATACACCGGCATGTTTAACTACACTGCAATGTATGTGTGACTCGGAATCCAACCAGTCGACCTATTCTATTGACGTACTGCTGTTTCTGTCTGCTGAAACCTGTCTGCCTAGCCAGCTAGAAGCTAGGCCCACAGTCTACAATCTAGATGTTTGGTCAAAGATTAGATTGGTTCTCCCTGCCTGAGTGTTTGCTGAAATAGTATAATCACAGTGTAAGATATGCTATGTACTTTTCATTCATACTTTTAATTTGTTTACCTTTTTAAATTGTGTTTTTTCTTTTTTATGTTAGCCTATAGCTATGTATTTCGGTATCTGGATGTGTCCCAAATGTAGTGCACTACTTTTGACCAGTATCCATAAGGCTCTGGTCAAAATGAGTGCACTATAAAAGTAGTAGGGTGCCATTTTGCACGCAGCTTATGACTGTCATATGGACGCACTAAAATCTGGAACTGGTTGTCTGGTTGTCAGGAGTGTGCCAAGCGCATTGCCAAGGTGTCTGCGGAGGCTAAGCTGGAGGTGGATGAGGAGACCTACCTGGACAAGTTCAAGCCTCACCTGATGGACGTGGTCTACACCTGGGCTAACGGATCCACCTTCGCACAGATCTGCAAGATGACCGATGTCTTTGAAGGTAACTCACCTGGCTAACCTCTGACGCTCTATCTGTCCAGTGCCTATGAAATGGACAGCGCTCTCCAAATTTAGTTTTTCTGTTTCCGTGTGGGGTAGCCCCATACATTTGAGTCATTTAGCAGGTTAACTTATCCAGAGCCACTTGCAATCAGTGCAAGGGAACTCACCTAACACAAGTTCAGTGCCAAATATAATGGACAGCTCTCCAATTGTTTTTAATCTGATGGCCAATGTCTCTATGACTAGCAGTTGATAACTTTTTATTTGTTTTGCAAACTGGCATGTTGTAGTACATGGAAGGAGAGCCAGAAGACCGGGCGATGAACTCTCATGTTGAAATATATGGTTTTCTCTGCATTCTGAATTGGCTGTAGGCCTAGTCCTTTATGGCTGGAAAGGTTTATGTCTTTCTGAGGTACACTTCAGGGAATAACAGATTTTTACCTTGTGTATGAACTGCAATAGGCAATGGCTGCAATGTATAGCTTCAAAATATGTTTGCTACAATCATGGACTGTCAGTCTTCGCATCTAGACAGGCGTCTATGAATTTGAGAGGATTTACATTTCCCCTGCCCCATCCCTCAGCTGTATACCAAAACAAGTGACAGAGCTGCTGTTTTGCTGAAAAACAAATCCCAGATTGTAGCTTTAAGGCACCATGAGTGTCGAGGATTTAAAATGAGAAATAGCTGAAACAGATCATCCCCCCCCTCAATGCTCTCATTCTCTCTCCAAAGTAACTCTAGCGATAAGACTGGTATTTGGCTCTGTATTTCACCCTGACATGAGCAGGAAAATATGCATCTCCCTTCTTAATTGCGACAGACAAGGTCATAGTTCAGTTATCAGATCCTTCTGAGATTTTGGCTCTGGATTCTATGTGAAGCTGTAAACTGTGTGGTTGTATTTTTATAAGGGGGCGTTGGGGTTCTGGTCACACTGAGAGGCGAGCCTTGGTGTGGCTGGTACCATGTCGTCAAATAGTTCAGATGGAACGGTCTTCGAATAACCATTTAATGGCCTTTGGCCGAACTCAAGACACTTTTAGGCAACTCCCCCATTGACAATCTCCCTTGAATTTCCCTAGTTATACACACGCATCCTCTATTTGAATGCGGGCTATCACTCTAGTCAAACTGACCCATATCTCAAGAGACTCCTGTCTGAGTACGGATCCCTGTCTCTCTGCTCCGTCTGTGGTCTCTCTGTGCTGGCTGACCTTCTCTCTTTGTCCGTAGGGAGTATCATATTCTGCTCGCTAACCCCGTGTCTGTCTGTCTGTAGGGAGTATCATCCGCTGCATGCGTCGCCTGGAGGAGCTACTCCGTCAGATGTGTCAAGCAGCCAAGGCCATTGGGAACACCGAGCTGGAGAACAAGTTTGCAGAGGGTAAGATCTGCTCTACATCTACTGGTTGCAGCCTTCAGGCTGACAGAATGCTGGTGTGTGTGTGTGTGTGGTCTGTAAGTCTACAGTTCAAACCAATAGTAGGAGAACAAGTCTGCAGAGGGTAATCTGATCTCTTCTGCTGACAGTCTTCACATATGTATGCCAGAGTTCAAACTTGGTGTACTACTACCAGGGCTCAGAGAATCCTCATATGTTGCCTGTGACCCAAAGTCAAGACATCTCCCCTAGTTAAAATACATTCTGTTACGAAGACACAACCACAGCTCACACACAGAGCAGTCAATGGAGACAACCAACGCTGTCTGTGTTGGGTTTCAGCTTAATACTTAGAATCCTAATTCCAACTAGTGCAGTTTTGTTCCCTGTCAAAAGATAGCGTAAATATCCTAGATTGTAGGACTGAGTTGTATGGACCAGGTTGTTGTCAAGCTTCAAGGCACCTATTACCTGAAGGAGATACTGTGCCTACAGCAGTGTACATTGAACAATTTCAACGTCAATTATACTCATGTATTTCTTTTTGTGTTTTTCATTACAGGTATTACGAAAATCAAGAGGGATATTGTGTTTGCTGCCAGTTTATATCTGTGATTTGTTGTATTTTGTGACACCTTTGTAAGACAGACCGGTGTTTGAGTACCTTCCATCATCCAGACAAATTACACCGAATTTTTTATTTGTGTTAATAAGCATAAAATGGCTTATTTTCCTTCCAAAAAGCGCAACATATTTGTACATACTTCAACAATTTTAATAAAAGTCTGTATAGTGATTTCTTTTAACACACAGCTGGAAAAAACAAAGTAGATGTTTTTTTTGTTGCTTCAGGTGAAGATGCATTATATTAGTCTGGTCTGGATAATACACAGGAAGCTGTAATAGCAGCAGTAGCAGTCCAGCCAAGGCAACATGGGTGGGACTCAGAGTCCAATAGGGAGCTCAGACAGCTTGGCTCCAGGTCATAGGTCAGGAAAGCACAAAGCAGGGTTACATTCACACGTCTGGTTAATTCCCAAATGGCACCCTATTCCCTACATAGCGCACTAGTTTTGGTCATAGCCCTATGGGTCCTGGTCAAAACTAGTGCACTATGTAGGGAATAGGGTGCCATTTGGGATATCTTTCCACCCCAGTGGTCCGACCCTTGGTGGGGTATGATGTGCATGCAGTATATGGTCCCTCTTCTCTATAGCTCAGTTGGGGCTGCTGTCGTAATTGTTTCCGTTAGTGGGCGTCTCTTGCAGGCTGGTGTGGGGAATCTCCACATCCTCCTGAGGCTCCACCCTCTTCTTGAAGAAGTCTGACACGAAAAGTACCTGCAGGGGAAAGGCAAGTGTCAGTGGACAGCGGTTGACTTACCTCAGAGTTCATGATTTTATCGAAGAGAACGGCAACTTAAGTAGAAAGTAAAGAAGGCGTGTGTATGTCTAAATAGATATCAGGTCAGAGACACCTTTTGACTACAATCCACTGGTTCTGGATGAAATACCCCTCTAACCTCTGGGTAATAGTAGCCGAGAGCAGAAGACCAATTTCTATTGTGACAAATAGAGCTGAATTGCCTTAACCAAATGAAGCAGTGTGACGGTAACTCACCACCAGTATGGCCACGAGTGCTCCCTGAATAAGGCCAGCCAGGACGTCGCTCCAGTGGTGTTTGTAGTCAGACACACGGGACAGGCCAGTGTACACGGATGCAGCGATCAGGAAGAACTGGAGTGTTGGTCTCAGGAGTCTAGCCCACTCTGCCTGCAGTCTGGCCTGGATGTATAGCTGGGAGACGGGTGGAAATTAGTTAAGACTTGCCTTGTGGTTTTTACTACTAACTTGTTTGGTCAGTTAAACTGGAAATTAGTTACAGGCTAAATGGATTTAATGCTAACTAATTTGACCTGTTAGACTACAACAAATTGGTTTGCTGTCACAATACCCAACCTTGCACACAACACAAGGGTGGGTGGACCACAGCAATGTCCCCAGAGCAATTGTAGGTTGAAACCAGAAGTTGACATGCTTTAAATCCTCTTGGTTTTCTACTTGAGGTTTGGGTTGGTTACAGTGCTGGCTACTGTTTGAAAGGTGGTCTGATCCTTCATTGATGTGCGTGAGCTGGTTGTGTGTGTGAGTGTGTAAAAATCATTCTGATTTTGATGCTGTGGGCTCTTGCGCACTCCTGTTTTCTTAAACTGACTCTACTCTCTAACCACTCTACATGGCAGCTTCTCAATTCCTGGATATAAACATACTGCACAGGTGAAACTTCCAAAGTAGTATTTAATTAGCCTTCGTCTGTTTTTACTAGGCCTAAAACTTAGTTTTAAAGGCCTTGAAATTCCATATACAGTTGAGATAAGTGAGTGAAATAGATAAACATTTCTATCAATTATCAAACCAAGTGTAATATAACCTACTGTTCAATGGCTATGCCACCTTACCTATTTTTACTCTCCTGTCAAGTTACTGTAGGTAAATTTAAGGGTGTATTGTATTCAGCATTACTGTCCTGCCTCACCTCTAGAAGGACATCCTTTTTCTAAGATAAGCCAAAGTGACCCTCGTGTTCTGTTAGTCACGAGTCACACAGCTCACAAAAATACACTTTGTTGACCATCCATAGCTGCCTAAGCCAATGTAACTGTCTAAACCCCAGTGAAGATTAACGCAGTGCACTGATGTTTTGCTGCATGCACTGGGCCTTTATATTTATCATCCCATGTCTCTGCACTGTAGTGAACTTGAGGTAAATTCAGTTCTCTATAAATCTGAACAATGTCCTACATGTCAAGTATACTGAACAAAAATATAAACGCAACATGTAAAGTGTTGGTCTCATGTTTCATGAGCTGAAATAAGATCCCAGAAATGTTCCATACCCACAGCTTATTTGTTTACGTCCCTGTTAGTGAGCATTTATCCTTTGCCAAGATAATTAATCCACTTGACAGGTGTGGCATATCAAGAAGCATGCTCATTACAAGGTGGACAATAAGGCAAGGCCACTCAAATGTGCAGTTTTGTTGCAACGTCTCAAGTTATGTGGGGGGCATGTCCAACAGAGTTGTTGCCTGTTAATTTTTCTACCATAAGCCACTTCCGACATTATTTTAGAGAATTTGGCAGTATGTCCACCTGCAGGGTCTGAGACCAGCCACCCGGCCAGCTGATGAAACTGAGTATTTCTATGTGGGGTAGGCTTATGCCCAGTCGTGAAATCCATAATTAGGGCCTAATAAATATTTAAATTGACTGATTTCCTTTTGAACTGTAACTTATTAAAGTTGTTGCATTTATAGAAATGTCAAGTTTGGAAAGTTTTCAAATATTAGTGACTGTTGATGGGACAATTGATGGCTACATTTAAAGTAGTAGTTAAGGGTAATAAACAATAACTGGTGCACAGTTTTCAATTTATGTCCCTATCACCCAGCTCTATAATACATGAGTGCACACAGAGGAAACCCCATAGAGCATACTTACTGCTAGGAACAGCATGCAGTACATGGAGAAGGAGGAGTGGCCGGAGTAGAAGGACAGCCTGCAACACAACACACAATGGCATCATGGGATGGCTGTGTGCACTGGGGGAAAAAAAAACACTGAAATAATTCACCCACTTCAAATCGGCTCTGTGTTGGTGATAAATCCCTATTCTGTTGAATAACAGAAACACACCCTTTTCTGGGTAATAGGGTTGTGCTGGGGAGGGATGTCCGCTGACGTCTTATGGAGCACTGACTGATGAGGGGGGATGTTGAGACAACATCAGTCACCCTGGGCGGGCGGTTAGAGGGCCGCTACCCTAGCCCACTTATCCGGCCGGCTTTAGTGTCTTCCTGTTTGCTTAAGCAGTACTGCGCTGCCCAGCAGAGGCTTCCGCCCGTCCAGCAAATTACTGATAAGCTGCTGATATAAACAGTGGGGATAGCTGCAGGCCCACAGACACAACGCCTTGGAGCCTGGTACCGAAGTGGACACTAGTTAGTGTTGGGAGAAAGCCTGACCATACTGTAACATAATCCACCAGCCTAATGTCATAACAATAGAGACCTGTATACAGCTTCTCTAGTGGTAATGGCTGAAAACAGAGGTTAAGCCAGATATCACACAGAGAGAGCTCTAACAACACCCTTAATTCAATTATCTTTTAACCATGTGAGGACAGTACAGCAATGAGGGAAGGCTGATAAATTCAACCCACAGGACCCAAAACCCTCTGTAAACCATTAGAGAGGAATAACGTTGATTCACTGAGGGAGGTTTCCAAGTGTAAGGCACTTGGGGGACACAAGCCAATGCTCTGACCGACAGTGGGCCTCATTTCCCTGAGGGGAAGGCTCACATTGCAGAAAGAGGATTCAGGGAGTTGATCTGTCCTGCTCTCATCACTCGATCCACCAGGCAGTTATTTGTTCTATTAATGACTACCATACCAAAGAAAACACCCAGAACTGGGCCCTCGACCGGGGAAGGGCTGCCATGGGAGACCAGAGCAACAGCCAGGTAAATATGACCTGGGGCCACACGAGACTGGGAGAGCCCACCCAGGGATCATGGTAGAGATTAGAGTAGTCTCTGTATGGGGTATACTCCGGTTTCTAGGGTAACACGGGAAAGGCTTACCACATGAGGTAATGATAGACAGAAAGACAGCTGTCTCACCCCACAGCCAAAGTGTATAGTCTGTATAGAGACAGCCAGCTAACTAACTATCGCCCACCACAGGATGGGACAGACCGGCAGGCACTCGACAACTAGCTCTCTATTTACGTTTGTTGGTGGTCTATAATTGACAAGTCCTAGATATTGATTTCAAAATCTAAAAGAGACTTCCTCTCTTTTGTACATCGGTCTGTTTTCAAGTAGATGAAAAAGGAGGTTCTAATCTTGTCAGATTTAAATTTAGAGTGACTGTTTTACAGAATTTGGTTAGTGCCTCATCTGATACTGATAATTAACCTTGGTCTCCATGGTGATAACGAGTATGCTTGGAGACCAGCTTTCAGTGAAAGCTCAGAGAAGCAGAATTCGTATGGAACTTCTAAACTCAGACCCACGTCCGGCTCTGGAGCAGGCTTGCAAAGCTGGGTCTATTGACCTGGAAAGACCCATTTACCCAAAGGCAAATCAAGGTAAAACCATGGTTCCTAGTCCATTGTAATTTGGGCTTAAAGCAACCCCAGGTGTCACAGTACAATGTAGGAGCTATAGACAGGCAATGGACCTGTTTATTCCAGTTTGGCCTTGACTCCCAGTTATTTGTGGAATTGCAAAACATTGTAAAGGTTAAAGTACAGAGAGAGCTCTAGCTGAAGTCATTTCCCCCTGATAAGCAGCCAGCCTAGTCAGTGTGAGAGAGATCCCCTCAGTGAGTCTTTATAGAAAATTTCCAGCTGAGCAGTTGTTCTGGGCACACTCAATCCAAAATGGCACCCTTTTCCCTATATATAGTGCACTACTTTTGCTATGGGCTCTGGTCAAAAGTTGTGCACTAAATAGGGAGCCATTTGGGACACACAGAAACTTCAAAGTGTGGGCTTGCCTTACTCAACAATGATTTCATGGTCAGCACATCAGAACCATAGAAATATAATATTTTTGATTTTATTTCTATGAACAGAACATTATCAGCAGTAAAGCAGGAGATATTCTATTTCAGTGGAAGTGTGATATAATTGAGTCAGAAGATCTGTAACAAGCATCCCAGCTGGTCCCCAATCGTTCCTTAACCCTTCTTTTGATGTTTGCAGAGCTGTAAAAGTCAATTTATGCTTGATCGAGCAATGCTGTACGGAGGGTGTGACGCAATTGCGGAGGCTTGCGGAGGCCAAATCAAGCTCTGTACCACATCGCTGTGTGCCTCCCAAATTTTGTAAAAATGCAGAGGGCTCCGTATAGCTCCGCATTGACATGATTGGTTGACGGTAGGTGGGGGCGGTATCATCCTATATAAACACAAACTAACTTCCTTGACAACAAATATGGAGAACTTTGACAAAAGGCTATCCAACAAGTTCACAAATAAAACATTTTATGATACCTTGTGTAGGGATTTCAATGACAAAAAGAGTTTGAGGTCAATGGAATGTAGACCATGGAGGACAGAAGGACGCTGGCGCACTTTCAACAAATCTGATCTAACAAAGTGGATTTTTGTCAAATCTGTCATGGTTGATGTATTGTAACAGGCCCACAATGTGGTTACTAAAATTCGATTTGGATATATTTTGCTGCGCAACATTTAGAAGTTGTCCCTCATCAGGTTTAGAAAAAGTGACTGCTAAATGCTAATTCCCATTCGTACAAGCTGGTAGAATAGCTAGCACACAGAAATCGATGGTGGTAGTCAAAGTAGTTTTTAACTATAAGGCAGTTGATTGACGATAACATGAACATGTATCGGGGCTGGCATCCATTCAAGTATTATATACTCCGATTTTTACCTCAACATAGTGTGTAATACACATATAAACAATAGCCTAATTGTAGGCACATTTTGGGGCGATTTGGGATGGAGATGCAGGTGGGAAAACATGCCATCTTGTCTGATCTATGTCAAGCACCGGGAAACGGACTCCAACATCTCAGAAGAGGTAAGGTCTTGTCTTTTCATTTAGCCAGTTGCTTGTAATTAGCTGGATGGCTATAGAGATTAGCCCTGAATCCCTACGAGTGGTGCGGTAATTACCAATTTATTGGATGCCCATGACAGCTACCCGAAGCGCAAGAATGAATGAATGCTCAGACTTCTGCGGAGGCTGCATAGCAGTAAATGCTGTACAGCCACTGCAGATGTCGGATTGACCATGTAAAGCCTTTTAGGCATAAGGTGGAAGCTTCACCACTTCACTGCCTATACCTTTCCAGACTCATCAGACATGCCTTATACCCACCCGATCTGTAAAACACTGAAGGGTTAAGAGGGATAAGGGAAAGTGGTAGGGAGAAAATTCTGCCCAACTGTCAGTTTCCTCTCAACAACACCCACCTGGCCTCGTTGACCATGTGCGTATCCCCGGTGCAGGTGAAGTCCTCAATGTAGGCGCCTGCCGTGCAGTTGATCAGCTTCCAGTCGGGCTTGCACACGTCCAGGAAGTGAGGTCGCAGCCGACCAATCGAATACTTGGCGATGTCAGTGAGCGATTGGCTCATGGCAGCCCCGAACACGAAGGTGCCGATGGCTTTGTAAACACTGGCCACATACATGTTGCTGAAAGAGGACTTTGATTTGATGCGCTCTAGATAGACTGAAAGGCACTCTCCAAAAACCATCTGTGAGGAAGGGAGGAGAGGAAGTAGAGGGTAGAGGTTAGATCACTTGCTCGTCCCTCACAGCGTAGTTACAGTATTTGCACATTAGTATTGTAATTCAAGTCAAAGTCACAAAAATTACAGGTATTTTTAGAAGAATGTCCATCTGAGTGAATATATTATAAAGGCCTAACAAGGATGTCCAGAGAAACATGTCTAAAGTAAAATGAGTAAAGACCTTTAGGGGAAATATCACAATGCAGATTGAGACAATTGAGACCATGTTGAGTGCAACAAACGTGTCATTTAAACATTGTGGGCGGTTGGGGAAGTGAGTCTTTTTACTGTCTAATAGTGTGGACAATTACCTGACTCGCACCTCTCTACCACACTGTGACAATGGACCTGAGAGCATAAGCAGTTATCTGGGAGTGTATTTACGTTCCCCTATCTGGAAATAGGCCTACAACTACAATATTAACATGTGCTAACTACTGTACTCTACACTCTCAAGAGGTGGGCGTCGCCCTGATAACGGTTGACTGTTCAACTGTTTAAACATCAAGGGTAATTACCACCATGACACAGACACTAAGTCATAACCCAAAAGCCTGTGTGTGTGTGTGACGGAATGGTCGAGGAACTGTCTTGAGGATAGAGGGAGTCCCCAACTTTCATTCATGACCTGTAAATGAGTTACATCCTGTGTGAGGGTTTCTATTTGCAGAGTACAATTACACTGACTGACTGGATATGTATGCGGACCATGGGATGTGAACCTTTTTTGTCTTTTCTCATCAATTATAATGCAGAATTTTTCTGTTTTATGTCAATTTAATGGAACTAAAAAGCTTTTTGATTTTGAATGCTGCAAAAGAAGGACATGATAAGTAAGATTTGATAACAGCCACAACAAGGCTCCTAGAGTGCCTCATTTAGGCATTTTACTGGTATCCATCTGGCCCATATTCACAAAGTCTCAGAGTAGGAGTGATGATAGGATCAGTTGTCTTTTAGACCAGGGGTTCCCAAAACTGTTCACTCGGGTGAACATCCAGCGCGTCACGTCTATTTCTATGGGCACAAGCACTGTTCATGACAGAAACTGTTCACACCCCTCTTGTTGTTGGAGAGACTTTCACAGGTTTAAAGCTTATTTCCTGAAATTATACACATTTTGTCATGGGGTGCAAAGAAAATGTTGCAGTTTTAAAACTAATTTTCTTGCAATTCTATACATCTTGCCATGTCTAATGTGTATTCATGTGATATTTGAGTGACAAAAAAAATACAACAATATCTATGGGCTAAACCCCCCCAGAAAAAAGTTAGTCAGCTAAGGTATCCAATGACTAACACTAGCCAATTTCGAAATTGCACCTTGTGCATTTATATGATTCCATATAACCCATATGGAATCATGTAGTAACCAAAAACGTATTACATCAAAATATATTTGAGATTCTTCAAGTAGCCACCCTTTGCCTTGATGACAGCTTTGCATAATCTTGGCATTTTCTCAACCAGCTTCATGAGGAATGCTTTTTCCAACAGTCTTGGAGTTCCCACATATGCTGAGCACTTGTTGGCTGCTTATCCTTCACTCTGTGGTCCAACTAATCCCAAACCATTTCAATTGGGTTGAGGTCGGGTGATTGTGGAGGCCAGGTCATCTGATGCAGCACTCCATCACTCTCCTTCTTGGTCAAATAGCCCATACACAGCCTGGAGGTGTGTTTAGGGCCATTGTCCTGTTGAAAAACAAATGATAGTCTCACTAAGCACAAACCAGATGGGATGGCGTATCGCTGCAGAACGCTGGTTAAGTGCGCCTTGAATTCTAAATAAATCGATGACAGTGTCACCAGCAAAGCCACAAAAGGGCTTTATTACAGACAGAAATACTCCTCTTCACTCCGCCCCCCCCCCCCCTCTGAAGATCTCGCAGTGAAGAAGCCGGATGTGGAGCTCCTGGGCTGGCGTGGTTACACGTGGTCTGTGGTTGTGAGGCCAGTTGGACGTACTGCCAAAATAAAATGACGGAGGTGGCTTATGGTAGAGAAATTAACATGAAATTCTCTGGCAATAGCTCTGATTGACATTCCTGCAGTCAGTATGCCAATTGCACGCTCCCTCAAAACTTGAGACATCTGTGGCATTGGTTGTGTGACAAAACTGCACATTTTAGAGTGGCCTTTTATTGTCCCCAGCAACTGTGTAATGATTATGCTGTTTAATTAGCTCATTGTTTTGCCACACCTGTCAGGTGGATGGATTATCTTGACAAACGATAAAATGCTCACTAACAGGGATGTAAACAAATTTGTGCACAAACTGGGGAAATAGCATTTTGTGCATTTGGAAAATGTCATTTCAGCTCATGAAACATGGGACCAGCACTTTCCATGTTGTGATTATATTTTTGTTCCATATATATATATATATATATATGCTGTGAAAAAGTATTTGCCCCCTTCCTGATTTCTTATTGTTTTGCACATTTGTCACACTTAAATGTTTCAGATCAACAAACAAAATGTTAATATTACACAAAGATAACCCAAGTAAACACAAAATGCAGTTTTAGTGATGATTGTATTTATTAATGGAAAAAAAGCTATCCAAACCTTCATGGCCCTATGTGAAAAAGTAATTGCCCCTAAACCTAATAACTGGTTGTGCCACCCTCAGCAGCAACAACTGCAATCAAGCGTTTGCGATAACTGGCAATGAGTCTTTCACATCGCTGTGGAGGAATTTTGGCCAACTCTTCTTTGCAGAATTGTTTTAATTCAGCCACATTAGAGGGTTTTCTAGCATGAACCGCCTTTTTAAGGTCACGCCAAATCATCTCAATCGGATTCAAGTCCGGACATTGACTAGGCCACTCCAAAACCTTCATTTAGTTTTTTTTTTTGCCATTCAGAGGTGGACTTGCTGGTGTGTTTTGGATCATTGTCCTGCTGCAGAACCCAAGTGCGCTTCAGCTTGAGGTCACGAACTGATGGCCGGATATTCACCTTCAGGATGTTTTGGTAGAGAGCAGAATTCATGGTTCCATCAATCACAGCAAGTCGTCCATGTCCTGAAGCAGCAAAGCAGCCCCAGACCATCACACTACCACCACCATATTTGACTGTTGGTATGATGTTCTTTTTCTGAAATGCTGTGTTACTTTTACGCCAGATGTAACAGGACGCCTTCCAAAAAGTTCAACTTTTATCTCGTCAGTCTACAGAATATTTCCCCAAAAGTCTTGGGGATCATCAAGATGTTTTTTTGCCAAACGTGAGACGAGCCTTTATGTTATTTTTGGTCAGCAGTGGTTTTCGCCTTGGAACTCTGCCATGGCTGCCATTTTTGCCCAGTCTCTTTCTTATGGTTGAGTCATGAACACTGACCTTAACTGAGGCAAGTGAGGCCTGCAGTTCTTTAGATGTTGTTGTGGGTTCTTTTGTGACCTCTTGGATGAGTCGTCGCTGCGCTCTTGGGGTGATTTTGGTAGGCCGGCCACTCATGGGAAGGTTCACCACTGTTACAAATGTTCTCCATTTGTGGATAATGGCTCTCACCATGGTTCGCTGGAGTCCCAAAGCTTTAGAAATGGCTTTGCAACCCTTTCCAGACTGATAGGTGTCAATTACTTTGTTTCTCATCTGTTCCTGAATTTCTTTGGATCGCGGCATGTTGTCTTGCTTTTTGAGATCTTTTGGCCTACTTCACTTTGTCAGACAGGTTCTATTTAAGTGATTTCTTGATTCAACAGGTCTGGCAGTAATCAGGCCTGGGTGTGGCTAGTGAAATTGAACTCAGTTTTCCCAAAAATTTGATTAACCACAGTAAATTCATGATTTAACAAGGGGGGGCAATTACTTTGTCACATAGGGCCATGAAGGTTCAGATAGCTTTTTTCCCCTTAATAAATACAATTATCACTTAAAAACTGCATTTTGTGTTTACTTGGGTTATCTTTGTGTAATATAAAAATTTGTTTGTTGATCTGAAACATTTAAGTGTGACAAATGTGCAGAAAAACAAGAAATCAGGAAGGGGGCAAATACTTTTTCACAGCACTGTGTGTGTGTGTGTGTGTGTGTGTGTGTGTGTGTGTGTGTATACATACATACATACATACATACATACACACACACACACACACACACACACACACATATATAATATATACACACACACACACACACACACACACACACAAATACATATATACATATATATACACATACATACATACATACATACATGGCCAAAAGTTTTGAGAATGACACAAATATAAATGTTCACAAAGTCTGCTGCCTCAGATTGTATGATGGCAATTTGCATATACTCCAGAATGTCATGAAGAGTGATCAGATGAATTACAATTAATTGCAAAGTCCCTCTTTGCCATGCAAATGAACTGATTCCCCCCAAAACATTTCCACTGCATTTCAGCCCTGCCACAAAAGGACCAGCTGACATCATGTCAGTGATTCTCTCGTTAACACAGGTGTGAGTGTTGACGAGGACAAGGCTGGAGATCACTCTGCCATGCTGACTGAGTTCGAATAACAGTCTGGAAGCTTCAAAAGGAGGGTGGTGCTTGGAATCATTGTTCTTCCTCTGTCAACCATGGTTACCTGCAAGGAAACACGTGCCGTCATCATTGCTTTGCACAAAAAGGGCTTCACAGGCAAGGATATTCACGCCAGTAAGATATTCATGCCAGTAAATCAAACATTTAATCGGATCATCAAGAACTTCAAGGAGAGCGGTTCAATTGTTGTGAAGGCGGCTTCAGGGCGCCCAAGAAAGTCCAGCAAGCGCCAGGACCGTCTCCTAAAGTTGATTCAGCTGCGGGATCAGGGCACCACCAGTACAGAGCTTGCTCAGGAATGGCAGCAGGCAGGTGTGAGTGCATCTGTACGCACAGTGAGGCGAAGACTTTTGGAGGATGGCCTAGTGTCAAGAAGGGCAGCAAAGAAGCCACTTCTCTCCAGGAAAAACATCAGGGACAGACTGATATTCTGCAAAAGGTACAGGGATTGGACTGCTGAGAACTGGGGTAAAGTCATTTTCTCTGATGAATCCCCTTTCCGATAGTGTTTGGGGCATCCGGAAAAAAGCTTGTCCAGAGAAGACAAGGTGAGCGCTACCATCAGTCCTGTGTCATGCCAACAGTAAAGCATCCTGAGACCATTCATGCGTGGGGTTGCTTCTCAGCCAAGGGAGTGGGCTCACTCACAATTTTGCCTAAGAACACAGCCATGAATAAAGAATGGTACCAACACATCCTCCGAGAGCAACTTCTCCCAACCATCCAGGAACAGTTTGGTGACGAACAATGCCTTTTCCAGCATGATTGAGCACCTTGCCATAAGGCAAAAGTGATAACTAAGTGGCTCGGGGAACAAAACATCGATATTTTGGGTCCGTGGCCAGGAAATTCCCCAGACCTTAATCCCATTGAGAACTTGTGGTCAATCCTCAAGAGGCGGGTGGACAAACAAAAACCCACAAATTCTGACAAACTCCAAGCATTGATTATGCAAGAATTGGCTGCCATCAGTCAGGATGTGGCCCAGAAGTTAATTGACAGCATGCCAGGGCGGATTGCAGAGGTCTTGAAAAAGAAGGGTCAACACTGCAAATATTGACTCTTTGCATCAACTTCATGTAATTTTCAATAAAAGCCTTTGCCACTTATGAAATGCTTGTAATTATACTTCAGTATTCCATAGTAACATCTGACAAAAATATCTAAAGACACTGAAGCAGCAAACTTTGTGGAAATTAATATTTGTGTCATTCTCAAAACGTTTGGCCACGACTGTATATTACAAATATATATACATAAACACACACTATTTTGGGGGGGGGGGGGCGCCACCCCTGCTGACCCCTCGCGCCCCCCATAAGGGGCAATCCCCACAGTTTGGGAACCACTGTTTTAGACCATGATGACAGGGAGGACCTGATCCTAGATAAGCACTCCTACTCGGAGATGCTTTGTGAATACGGGCCTCGGTGCTTTGAGTTTGACTATCTAGAAACTTGAGTTTGTCCGTTCACACTAAACACGATCAGGACAAGCAGGTTGAAATATAAAAACGAACTCTGAACCAACTATATTAATTTGGGGACTGGTCGAAATACATTAAACATTCATGGACATTTAGCTAGCTAGCTTGCTGTTGCTACCTAATTTGTCCTGGTATTTAAACATTGGGTTGTTATTTTACCTGAAATGCACAAGGTCCTTTTTTTCCTGGATCTTTGTAGAATATTTTTACTCCCAACAATTAATCCACAGATAAAAGGGGAAACCTAGTTAGTTTCTAATTATTTCTCCTCCAGTCGTCTTCTGTGGACTTTATATGGTGGTTGGCAACCAACTTTGACTGGACTGGGGTTCTCAGTTCATCTTTCAAATCACCCACGTGGGTATATGCTCCTAAAAACCAATGAGGAGATGGGAGAGGCGGGACTTGCATCGCGTCACGCATCAAAAATAGATCCAAGTTCTATTTTAGCGTCTGCCTATGCATACGCTCGCGAGCAGTTTGGATGAAATGATTGAATAACATATGTGTAAATGTATTTTGCAACGCTTGTGCGGGAGGTGTCATCAGCATATTAGACAGTCAGTCAGAAAACTGGCCCAGAGTCAAGAGAGATCTCGGAAGGCAGAGGGAGGGACAGTTTGATCATTCCTATTGTATCGTTCAGATTCTGACTGAGTAGACTTATGGAGAGGTCTTTGTTACTGGGACTTTAACGGTCAACTGATATGTTTGTAATCTATGAGTACATAGAAGCAACTAGCAAGAGTTGGGGATTTGTCTGCTTTTTCAGTTCTCAAGTGATACTTTAGAATGTGGATCACTTAGTGTGAGATTTTCAACTTAATGTTTTAAAAATATGAAGGTTTTGGAATTTCTAATGAAATATTTTATAGACCTCTGAATCTTTCACCTATTGTTACCTGTCAGGGCAATGAGATTGAGACTGTAACCTCATAAATATCTTGGAATTTTAATTGATGATGGCCTCTTTTAAATTGCATATTCAACAACTTACAAAAAATTGAAGCTGAAATTGGGATTTTATTTTAGGAATAAGGCCTGTTTTTCTTTTGAAGCCAGAAGGAGGCTAGTAATCAGCTACATTTATGCCTTTACTTGACTATGGGGATATTTTATATATGAATGCTTCCGTTCAGTGTTTGAGATCAATTGACACCCTTTACCATGGCACTTTGAGATTTATTTTAAACTGTAAAACCCTTACGCACCATTACACTTTGTATACCAGGGTTGGCTGGCCTTCTCTAGTCACTCGTAGGCTCAGTCACTGGTATACCTTTATTTACAAAGCCATTTTGGGTTTACTACCTTTTTATTTGGGAATTTTTATTGTACAGAAATGTGGTGGGTACTCTCTTCGTTCGCTGGACTCTATCCTGCTAACTGTTCCAAATGTTGGAACTGAATTTGGTAAAAGGGCTTTTATGTACTCTGCGCCATCGTCTTGGAACACCTTACAAAATACTTTAAAACTGGAAGAACTTGTCCCGAAAGAAAGATAAGTTATCTAGTGAACATAAAACAGGTGCACTTACAGTGAGTACTGTGACAGGTATCATAACTCCACCTAACAACTGATAGGATATGGTGTCTTCTTTAAGAGGGTACTTGATTGAATCATCCTTACAGAAAAATCCACGTTTGAAGGGATTGTGTAGCGGTGTGAGTATTGCGAATGGGAGTCCAGCTAGCAAAAAGCAAAATGAGAGAAAACAGAACAAGAGAAATCGGTTAGGAGAGTAGGCTCTAAAACACCCTCCTTAACCCGCACCCATATCAAGTCAATGCACAGTGCACACCTGTCCAAAGGCGTCCGCATGCTTCACAGCGCCGAAACAGTTCGGTAGAGTTCGTGCATATATTATGACAACATTTTATGACGTTTTTGTTCGTTTTGGACTTCGGTGAGTTATTATATATATTTTTTTAAATATTCTCTGGAGGCAAGCCGAAGTTTGGAGCCTAAGTATACGCCCCTTCATTAGTGATTGGTCAACAGTAGGGATTCTCCAAGAAAAAGTATTTGTTGTCATTCAACGAGGCATGACTCGTTTTCGTGCACATTCTTTTATTGAAGAATACTGCAGAATACTGCACGCACCAAACATCTTGGTTAGATGGGTTCAGTTGGTAGAGCATGGCGCTGGCAACGCCAGAGTTGTGGGTTCGATTCGCATGGGGGATTCAGTATGTGCAAATGTATGCACTCACTACTGTAAGTTGCTCTGGATAAGAGAGTTTGCTAAATTACGTAAATATATAATATCTCTTTGGCCAAAATGTCAATTAATGACAGATTTCTTGAGTTCGATTAATTCATACTATTTTCACGAAGTGTATACCCTGCTACAGCGTCTCAAAATGGACAAACAGTACTATTGCCGCTTTTTTCTCGTTTTTCAAGCGAAGGTCTTTTAAGGGATTATGCGAGCACACTCGTTCGGTTAGGCTCCAGCCGAACTGAAGCATGCTGACGCCTTAAGACTGATAGGAAGAGAACATTCAGAGGAAAGTCAAGGCATATCTAAGTAGATATTTAAACATCGCAGGCTGTCAGGAGAGTTAGAGTGTTGCCATAGCAACAGCCACTACTCCCGTGGTGAAGAGATGGTGTTAATGGAAGAACAAACCAAGCCCAATGGATTCCCCTGCACTGATTCATAGCCGTTTCGTGCTTGAGTGCAGTGGACTGGACATGCAATATGACAAGTAGTTGTCCATTCCACAACAACTCCCAATAGTGCTTGTTCTCTCTTCATCTCCCTCTCTGGGTTCATTTAAGGGCACAGCAGGTCATCCTTTTGGAAGTGGGCGATTCCACGCCAACGGGAGCAATTTTTTGGGGGGGGCATCTCAGATTGTTCTGGCAATTCTCACATAGAAACTTAATTAGGAGGAATGATGTTTGACCAGCCTTTTTACATTTATCAACATTTTTGTTGTTTTTTGTTTGTTGAGAAAATCATGAAAATTATCAATTTGAGGCCTTTTTAGACCTATAAATGCCTCCTATAAAAATAACTTAGGATCCGTGAATCGTACAAGATACAGACAATATATTGGTGTCATTAAACTCTTTCTAGTGTGCCATATGGAGTATTTCTTGATTCTGGAATACACATTTATCTTTCATCAGAAAGAAAATATTCATATGCATATCTCAAAATTACCCTTTTTGGTTTTGTTCATTTTAAGATATATTGTTTGGAACAATATACTCTACAAGTACATAACATTTCCAGAGGGGGCTCTCTGCTAATTCTGAAGTTCTGATCAATTTTAGGAGCACCACAAACACCGTGAACGTTAAATGGATTTAAAACAGGCGCTCCCTCTGCTTGTGATTTGCTGAATGTGCAATCCTAAAGGAGGGCTGTGATTGGTTAATGACCTATAACGTCAATTTCTATGTATAAAATGGGTCATATCATAAAAAGTACCAGAGAGCCCACTCTGGAAATTTGATGTGTTTGAAGAGTATATTGTTTCAAACAATATGTCTAAACATGAGCAAAATCTAAAAATAGTATTTTTGAGATATTCATATAAAGGTTTTAATGTTGAATAAATTAAAATGTTAGAATTGGCATTTCAGAATCAAGACATACTCCATAAGTTGACGCACACTATAAGTTGTATAATGACGCCAAGATGTTGTCTGTATCATGTAGGGTTCACAGACCATAGTGTCTTACAGGAGGCATGTATATAGTTCTAAAAAAAGGGCCTATTATGGCCACTTTCATCATGATTTTCTCAAAACATGTTGCGATATGTTATAAAAGCATGTCAAACATCATTCCTCCCAATGAAGTTCCTATGAGAGAATTGCCAGAACAATCTGAGATACAAAAATATTTTACGCTCCGCTGGCGATGAATCGCCCAAGTAACTCAGAGGAATGCTGTAACTCTGAGGAAGATTCACCTGGTTTCAATGTTAGTTACATAAGAAACTTCAATAGAGTTTCACACTACATACAGTAGGGAAACTGTATTTGCTTCAAACATGCTGTGGAAGCAGTTTTTATTTCACACACACACACACACACACACACACATATACACACACACACGTAAGTCAATTAAGAAAATGTTTTAGTAGTTAGTAATAAACACAAAACCGTAAAATCCCACACTGCTAGCTCGGCAACACACATTGACCCAAAGAAAGTAGGAACTGGACATGTAGAAAGCCCACCAAAAGAGTTGAACTTAATTCACATTAGTATGCAAATACTCCCCATGACTGATCTAAGAGGTTGGTTTTCTGGATGTTATCATAGTCCGATCATGCTGCTGTCATCACAAAGAACCCCAGAACAGTCTGGCTGTCAAGGACTGAGAGGAGAAACTGGTCCAACACAGAGTCACGTGACAGACTCACTCTCCCTTTGTGAAGCACCACAGTTTGAAAAATGTTGCCACGCGACAGGTTTATGTATATATAAATAAATCAGTATAAACCATAAATAGTCTAGTACAGGGGACTGGAGTGGAGATAGTAAACAGAAGCAGTGAGACTTATGTATGGGACTCAGTAGATTATGACAGAATAAGTATTAAGTAATGGCAAAAAAAAGTCTAGAGTCTGTGTACACGTTGTACTGTACTTGTGAGTACCAGAAGTTCTCACAAGCATAGAAAACCAACAAAAATTCTGAGAAGTGAGGGCATTTTGCCTGTCCTTAATTGTAAAAAGGCTATTAAATAGGCTTTTAGGAGTTAGGGTAATGGAAAATAGGATTTTGAATGGGAATAAATAGTTGCTCCTCAAAAAGTCCTCACAAGTATAGTGAGACATAGTTGTGTGTGTGCGTGTGTGTGTATCAACATACTCAAATCAGTGTTCCAGGAAAGTATTCCAGTTATTTTTGGACAGAGAAAGTAGACTGTGTTTGTTCCAAAGCCTATCAACAGGATCCTCAAGTTTTAATAACATCTCTACATCCAAAGCTCAATAACAAACATGTTGAAATTCTTCTGAATCTAATTTCTGGGTTAGCAGATAAATCTTAGGATCAATTATGTTTGCTATTGCCAAAGTTGGAAAAGGTGGTTAAGGGCAATTCCACAATAACGGAATTACGCTGAGACTCAGATGTTTCACTTAAAATGTATGCCAAACAAAAAAACATTGATTTCAAAGTTTAACAAACTATTTTTTTAAAGTATGCACAAAGACTACTTTGAACAATTTACACTGAACATTTTACACAAACACATTTACTGGAGGAACTGTGCAGATTGGTAAAATCTCCCATGGCGTGCATACCTATGACGCCACGTAAAATATAGCGCTACACGTGCAACACAGCATTCCTAACCTAGCACACAACATCTGCTGTGTGGATCAAGCAGTCAACAAGTCGAACAGTCATTTGGAAGAGTAAGAAAATTTCAACGAGACAATTCAAAGGTGAATCCATTAACGCCAAGATAATGGAATTCATTGCCCTTGACAATCAACTGTTCTCTGTCGTGGGTGATGTTGGCTTTCGCCGACTGGTCGAGCACCGGTACACACTACCAAGTGCGCTTTTTTTTAGATGTTGCCCTACCGGAGTTACACAGTAATATAGCCACTGCTATTAGCTTCACGACTGACATTTGGACCAGCGATATCAGTCTGACAGCACAGTGGGTCGTCGAGGACTTAGTACTGAGGAAAGTCCTATTGCATGCTCATGAATGTGCTGGTTGTCATACCGTTTCTGGCATTTGAGAACATGTTTGAAACATGAACACACTAGCTAGCTCCATTCGAACAACTGACTCGAGAAATAAGCTCATCAACTGCGCCTGCAGCAGACGTGATACCCTCTGTCGTGGCATTGAAACACCTGCTCAACAAAACTGCCGACACAGGCTGTGAACAAGCGATTCGGTGGCATTCTCTCTTTACTGTGTCGCCACCATGCTCGATGCTATGTACAAGGACCGCTACTTCGATGCAGACATATAACAGGGTTTACGTGAAATGTTACAGACACAGCTGGACAAGATGGAAACGGACACAGTGACAGTGCGCACCGAAGAAGAGGACCCAAGACAGAAGAGGCCATGGACAGACAGAGCTGAAACTTCACTGCTTGACATGTATGATGAAATCCTGGTTGAGAATGAAACGACTGAACAAATAAACAGAAACAGCAAGTAAGAAAGAAATAGGTTTTGATTATGTTTTACTGGTAATGGGGACATGCGTAAATGCCAACAAAATAACCTTTTGGTCAGTGTGGTGTGTAACCTTTCACTAGGCAAGTCAGTTAAGAACAAATTCTTATTTACAATGACAGCCTACCCCGGCCAAACCCTGACGACGCTGGGCCAATTGTGCGCCACCCTATTGGACTCCCAATCCTGTCTGGATGTGATACAGCCTGGATTCGAACCAGGGACTGTAGGGACGCCCTCTTGCACTGAGATGCAGTGCCTTTGACCGCTGTGTCAATGAGTGTGTTAAATAGTTAACTGTACCAGAATGCTTAAAAAAGGCCACAAAATATGTAAATATCGGTATAGTTTTTTTTGGCAAGGAAAATATCAGATATCGTTCAAAAATGTAATATCGGTGCATCACTAGTTGATAGGTCTACCTTTACTTGTTACTTCTGTGAACTTTCATTATCATCCATCCTAATGGAGAGATATTAGAAAATATCTTAAATAGGTTGTTTTTTTTATAACAGAATTTTAAGACACATAAGGCAATGTTTCTTAAACTTACAGAAGGCAGACAAATCCAAAACTAAATATAAGTATTGATATAAGTTGGCAGGGGTCTTCAACATTGTGTTTTATATGTTCTCTAAGACCCATTTTCCATCTGTTTGACCAGAAATCAAAGCTTTTGCTTATTCCAAATTTGTACAATGGAAAATGGTTGTAAAATGTACAGTGCCTTTGGGAAAGTATTCAGACCCCTTGACTTTTTCCACATTTTGTTACGTTACAGCCTTGTTCTAAAATTGTCTAAATAAAACAATTTCCCCCAGCAATCTACATATAATACCCCATAATGACAAAGCTAAAACAGGTTTTTAGAAATTTTTGCAAATTTAAAAACAAAAAAACTTAAATACTTTATTTACATACGTATTCAGACCCTTTTCTATGAGACCCTTTGCTATTGAGCTCAGGTGCATCCTGTTTCCATTGATCATCCTTGAGATGTTTCTACAACTTGATTGGAGTCCACCTGTGGTCAATTCAATTAATTGGACATGATTTGGAAAAGCACACACGTCTATATAAGGTCCCACAGTTGACAGTGCATATGAGAGCAAAAACCAAGCCATGATGTCGAAGGAATTGTCCATAGAGCTCCGAGACAGGATTGTGTTGAGGCACAGATCTGGGGAAGGGTACCAAAACATTTCTGCAGCATTGAAGGTCCCCAAGAACACAGTGGCCTCCATCATTCTTAAATGGAAGAAGTTTGGAACCACCAATACTCCTCCTAGAGCTGGCCGCCTGGCCAAACTGAGCAATCGGGGAGAAGGGCCTTGGTCAGGGAGATTAAACTCTTTGGCCTGAATGCCATGCGTAACGTCTGGAGGAAACCTAGCACCATCCCTACGGTGCATCAGGTGAAGTTTTGGTCAGGGAGGTGACCAAGAACCCGATGGTCACTCTGACAGAGCTCCAGAGTTCCTTTGTGGAGATGGGAGAATCTTCCAAAAGGACAACCATCTCTGCTGCACTCCACCAATTAGGTCTTTATGGTAGAGTGGCCAGCCGGAAGCCACTCCTCAGTAAAAGGCACACAACAGCTCGCTTGTAGTTTGCCAAAAGGCAACTAAAGACTGTCAGACCATGAGAAACAAGATTCTCTGGTCTTATGAAACCAAGATTGAACTCTTTGGCCTGAATGCCAAGCGTCATGTCTGGAGGAAACCTGCCACCATCCCTACGGTGAAGCACGGTGGTGGCAGCATCAAGCTGTGTGAATGTTTTTCAGCAGCTGGGACTGGGAGACTAGTCAGGATTGAGGGAAAGATGAACGGAGCAAAGTATAGAGAAATCCTTGATGAAATCCTGCTCCAGAGTGCTTAGGACCTCAGACTGGGATGAAGGTTCACCTTCCAACAGGACAACGACCCTAAGCACACAGCCAAGACAACAGAGGAGTGGCTTTGGGACAACTCTCTGAATGTCCTTGAGTGGCCCAGCCAGAACCCGATCGAACATCTCTGGAGTGACCGGAAAATAGCTGTGCAGTGACGCTCCCCATCCAACCTGACAGAGCTTGAGAGGATCTGCAGAGAAGAATGGGAGAAACTCTCCAAATACAGGTGTGCCAAGCTTGTAGCGTCATACCCAAGAAGACTCAAGGCTGTAATCGCTACCAAAGGTGCTTCAACAAAGTACTACGTAAAGGGTCTGAATACATATGTAAATGTTAAAAATAAATAAATAAACACATTTTTGCTTTGTCATGAGGTATTGTGTGTAGATTGAGGGAGAAAAACTGATTTAATCAATTTTAGAATAAGGCTGTAACCTAACAAAATGTGGAAAAAGTCAAGGCTGTCTAAATAGGCACAGTTAAGTCTTAATTTCTCCAAAATATAGACTCTTTGCTTTCGTTTGACATGCTCATATGAACTTCACGTTGGTGCTCATGGGTCCTTTTACATGGACATGACCTTAAACTAGCAACGGTCATCAAAATTGTCAAAAGGTTTTAATAACAATTATAATAAATGCAACAGTTGGACAATGGATGAAGATACTCCAAACTTAATTTTTTTTAAATACTCCATCAGATATTTTACTGCACGGACAAATAATGAATGTAGTTTAGGGGGTTTTGTGGGAATTCTGGTATTAAGTTTATTGTAAAAACCTCAATTTTCTTATTGTATGAAGTATTTGAAATATTTTGTGTTAAAATTAAGAAAATTATATGTGCCTCATTTGCATAAAAACACTGGGTGTATAGCATATATTCATTAATTATCATAAGGGGGTAGTACAGGGCTGCAACCTTCCAACCACTTGCTACCCCACCTGCACTCCCTTGCGCCGTCTACACTCCCTCATTTATTACTGTTGTCACGTTCTCTTGCATAATTCAACAAGTGTGTCAATAGCAGGATACCCTCGGGTGAAGAATTCACACGCTTACTTTACTTTTAAGTTGTTTGTGAGATCAGACATAATATTCACTACAATCTGAGTGTTAATTTTCTGAAGTTTTTCATTTCAGCGCATGTAATTTGTAAACATTTCAACTATTAAATTAACCCATCAAAATAAAGTAATTTTTCTTCTCTTTCTTGTGATGTAAATGTCGAGACGGTGTGTTAAATCCCAGACTAAGCTTTAGCTATTCCATTAAGACCATTTGACAGGTCATTACAAACCTTTCCGCGGGAGTAAAATCAATCCAGCGAGATTGAAGTGACAAGTGGATTTTGCACCCCTCAAACACAGGAAATAGATGGCTGAAAAAGACAGATCTTGAGGTTTGAATGGCCTAGTTAACAGGGTAACAAAATAAACAGCTTGACCACAGGGGTTTGCTGGTTTCTCTCAGGGCCTCTAATCTCTTTTGACATTTTCAGTCATTTAGCAGATGCTCTTATCCAGAGCGACTTACAGTGAGTGCACTCATCTTAAGTGCTCTTACATGCTCTTTGATATTCACCCTTCCTGTAAGTCGCCTGCAAACACCAGGACTTCCTCGCTGACCCGTTGGACTCTAAAGGCCTAATGTTGATGAAAACGGCTCTGTAGCTCGTGTTGTAAAAGCTTCTCGGTTGACTGAAATGACATGTGGAAATCAGGATATGTGAAATGAAATGAGGACATGGGAAGGGGAATGGGAACTCTGTGGACTGGACATACTCTTTTGAGTGAACCCTTACACAGCTGGCAAAGCTGGTTGAAATAACATGATTACAACCAGTTTATAGGGTTGTAATGGCATCAACTAGTTTTGCTTACTGGGTATGACCTTGTTGAACTTAACCCTTCGGTTCGGACACCTAAGCTCAGTGGACATCCTCCCTAATGTTGAGGCCTTACTGATACGCTACGCATCACGACCAGGGGTTTAACATAAGAACTAAAAGGAACGTCTTTATGTGATATGTTATATATGCATTATATCAATGCCTTTAACTTTTCACTGAGATACAACTGCCTGTTTGTTAGTCATTGTGTAGTCATTGTGTAGTAGTAACAGTAACAGCGGTGCATTGGTAATTATGTACGCTGCTGTTCAATATTTGGTCAGTTAAAAATCTAAAGAAATATCTTGTTTTGTCAATTCTACTATTGTTACTTACACAGCAAATGGGCAGAGCGAAGCCCGCCGTGTAGAGCACAATGGTGGTGACTGTGCTCTGGTGGAAGGGGTAGCTGATGCTGTCATCGTTACAGAAAAAGCCCCTCTGATAGGGCTTGATTTTGCCCAAGTTAAAGGCTGCCAGGGGCAGTCCCCCTGTGGATGGAGAGAGGAGGTAAAGGGGTTAACTTTGTAATAAATTAAATATTACATTTAAATGTAAATAGTGATGAGGAATAAACACAGTGAATAACAAATAAAAAAAATATGGCTATATACAGGGAGTACCAGTACCGAGTCGATGTGCAGAGGTACGAGGTAATTGAGGTAGCTATGTACATATAAGTAGGGGTAAAGTGACTAGGCAACAGGATAAATAGACTTCGCTGTAGCAGCAGCGTATGTGGAGCAGGGGTGTGTGTGCGCGCATGTTATGAGTGTGTGGGCGTATGTAGCGTGTGTTGGGATGTCAGGGTAAAGGCATCAGCATGCTTTAGTTCGGCTGGCGCCTAGCCAAACCGAACGAGTGTGCCCACATACTCCCTTAAAAGACCGTCGCTTGAAAAAAGTGAAAAAAGCAGCAATAGTACTGTTTGTCCATTTTGAAAAATGCAGTAGCCAGTATAAAAATAGTCCGGATTAATCTAAGATAACTAAAGAAATCTGTCATTAATTCAAGTTTTTTTGTCGAGGAGATCTTAGTTGAGCAATTTTGCATCTGACTAGGATGTTTGGTGCAGTATTTCTCAAGTGAAAGAATGTGCATGAGAACGAGTCGTCTCTTGTTGAATGGCACTTCATCGAAGAATCTCTACTGTTGACCAATCGCCGAGGAGGGGGCGTCGACTTTGGCTACCGACTTCGGCTTGACTCTAGAAAAAAAGATTGTGCCAGAACAGACGGAAAAAAAACCTTGACAAAGTCCAAAACGAACAAAACACACACACACACACACACACACACACACGCCATTTTCAGAACTGTTTCAGCTGGGAAGCATGCGGACACCAGTACCATATGTGTGTAGGTATCCAATGTGTGCGTATAGAGTTAGTAAAATAAAGGGTCAATAAGGTAGTCCGAGTAGCCATTTGATTAGAAATGTAGCAGTCTTGTTTAGCCGTCTTATGCCTTGGGGGTAGAAGCTGTTCAGGGTCCTGTTGGTTCCAAACTTGGTGCCCTGGTACCGCTTGCCGTGCAGTAGCAGAGAGAACAGTCTATGGCTTAAGTGGCTGGATTCAAAAATTTTTGGGGGGCCTTGCTCTGACACCGCCTAGTATGGATGGCAGGGAGCTCGGCCCCAGTGATGTACTGGGTTGTACTCACAACCCTCGGTAGCGCCGTGCGGTCGGGTGCTTTGCAGTTGCCGTACCAAGCGGTGATGCAGCCAGTCAAGATGCTCTCAATGGTGCAGCTGTAGAACTTTGAGGATCTGAAGGCTCATGCCAAATCTGTTTAGCCTCCTGAGGGGGAAGAGGTGCTGGCGTGCCCTCTTCACAACAGTGTTTCGAGTGTGGACCATGTTAATTCCTTAGTGATGTGATGAGCGAGGAACCCCATTGATGTAGTTGGAAGGGCGAGCACGCCCTTCCCTTTCCTGTAGTCCACGATCAGCTCTTTTATCTTGCTGACATTGAGGGAGAGGTTGTTGTTCTGGCACCACACTGCCAGGTCTCTGACCTCCTCCGTATAGGCTGCCTCATCATTGTCGGTGATCAGTCCTACCACCGCCATGTCGTCAGCAAACTTGGTGTTGGATTCGTGCGTGGCCACGCAGTCGTGGGTAAACAGACTACAGGAGGGGCCTAAGCACACACTCCTGTGGGGCCCCCGTGTTGATGGTCAGCGTAGCGGATGTGTTGTTGCCTACCCTCACCGACTGGGGGTGGCCTGTCATGAAATCCATGATCCAGTTGCAGAGGGAGGTGTTCAGTCCCAGGGTCCTGAGCTTGGTGATGAGCTTGGAGGGCACTATGGTGTTGAACACGGAGCTGTAGTCAAGCTGTGGTCAATGAACAGCATTCTTACGTCGGTATTCCTTTTGTCCATGTGGGTGAGGGCAGTGTGGAGTGCAATAGAGATTTTGTCATCTGTGGATCTGTTGGAGCGGGATTTGAATTAGAGTGGGTTCAGGGTGGCTGGGATGATGGTGTTGATGTAATCCATGACCAACCTATATGCGAGTGCTACGGGGCAATAGTAATTCCGGCAGGTTACCTTGGTGTTCTTCGGCACGGGGTCTATGGTAGTCTGCTTGAAACAAGTTGGTATTACAGACCGGGTCAGGGATCGATTGAAAATGTCAGTGAAAACACTTGCCAGCTGGTCAGTGCATGTTCTGAGTACACGTCCAACAGGGTTGGGGTCAATTCAGTTTTCTACTCAGTCAATTAGGAAGTAAATTTACATTGGTTTTGAGGAGTTTTGGACTTTGACTTGAATTGAAAATGGAATTGACCCCAACCCTGCTACCTATAGCCTACTAGCCAGCCACAACCAAACCTTCCAAGCTGCTCGCTCATTTCTGTCTGGTATCTAAATCTGCATTTTTTCCCCCTCTTTGTCAGCTCTGCCACCCCGTTAAATTGAGTGGCAGTGACAGCTGAGAGCGCCAGTGGGTGTGTAAAACACAGCAGGCCACAACAAAATCCCAGGACTCCCTTTCCTCTCTCTCATAATCTTATCCTGTCTTGGCCTCCTCTCTTTAAAGAGGACAAGGGAGGACACTGGTCATGGTTAAGCTTCAGTGCACGCACCAATACACTCTAGGCTAGGAAGCTTCTGGGCCTAGGGAAAGAGTGTAGTTAGAGTATGGCCACATTGAAAAGTCAAGTCACAAACATTCAAATGGGCTGTTACACTCCTTAATATGTTTAGGTTACTTTGTTGTCTGTGAAAGTGCAGATAAAAGCACCACACATATGCTGTCATGATATGTACATTAAGGTTTCTTGCGACCAGCAGAGAAACTTAAAACCAACCATATGGGTTTAGTTACGTGAGCAAGCCTGACAAACAAACAAACA
The DNA here is from genome assembly GCA_003317085.1 of Hucho hucho. Taxonomy (NCBI): domain Eukaryota; kingdom Metazoa; phylum Chordata; class Actinopteri; order Salmoniformes; family Salmonidae; genus Hucho; species Hucho hucho. The sequence continues at coordinate 1,286,228 of QNTS01000052.1, read as the reverse complement.
AACAAACAAACAAACAAACACCTATGATTTACCTATAGACCACAATTTCAAGAGACAGCTATGAAGTTATCCGTAGTCACAAATCTAAACATTGGTGATTGAGGGGCCATACTTGCGAATATCAGAAACAGTTTGAATTGTTTCGTCTCTAAATCCTCATCAGCCAAATAAAATCTTTGACGTAGTTGCACGTGATAGAACAAGCTTTTTCCCCATCAGATAACCTGACATACTTAGCCCTATGCCATTGCTAACAACACCAGCTGGACGTCAATCAACAAATTCTATAATCAGCCAATTACAAATGTTGACGTAGTTGGACGAGGGTCCTTAATAGAAGTCCCACAGCACGATCTGCTAATCAAAGTTTCTAAAAACACTCACTGTAGACACTATTTCACATTTCTACTTGTTTATGTGCACATCGGTTTATGTTTCGCTGGCTCTGCAGAGTCTACCTCTCCTCATGTGAGGAGATATCGATCAACGCACAGCCCATGGGTCTCAGCCAATCAGCTGGTGCCCACTTGCCCCACACTCTGAACTGACCATGCACCCTCTGATTGGCTAAGGACATCTAGCTGGTCCTGCACTGGCTAGGCAGGCCTGATGCGTGCTGTTGCATCCTTATAAATAGGACACATTGCTGATGGCCGTTGCTTTCCAGCGCGGACCGGAGGTGGATGTACAGCAGTATGTTAAATGAAGTGCGTGGGTAAAAGTGTGTAGCGGTTATTGAGTGTGTATTTACTACCGTTAGTTGTTATTGTTCCCTGTATGTTATTACTGTGTTACATTACATGTTTGTTTATATTCATACAGTCCTTTGTTCTATTTATCACTATCAATGTTGTGCTATTGCTGTCAATACTGTATTCCATTCATTTACTCTGTTGCACTGTTTATATTCATGTTATTACATGTAGAGTTACTATGTTGTATTTATTGTATCCATGTACAGTACCAGTCAAAAAGTTGACACACCTACACATTCCAAGGTGTTTCTTTATTTGTACTATTTTCTACATTGTAGAATAATAGTGAAGACATCACAACTATGAAATAACACATATGGAATCATATTGTAACCAAAAAAGTATTAAACAAATCAAAATATATTTATATTTGAGATTCTACAGAGTAGCCACTCTTTGCCATGATGACAGCATTGCACACTCTTCTCTCCACCAGCTTCACCTGGAATGCTTTTCCGACAGTCTTGAAGGAGTTCCCACATATGCTGCTTTTCCTTCACTCTGCGGTCCAACTCATCCCAAACCATCTCTAAATTGGGTTGAGGTCTGGTGATTGTGGAGGCCAGGTCATCTGATGCAGCACTCCAGCACTCTCCTTCTTGATCAAATAGCCGTTACACAGCCTGGAGGTGTGTTGGGTCATTGTCCTGTTGAAAAACAAAATGACAGTCCCACTAAGCGCAAACCAGATGGGATGGTGTATCGCTGCAGAATGCTGTGGTAGCCATGCTGGTTAAGTGTGCCTTGAAATCTGAATAAATCACTGACCATGTCACCAGCAACGAACCCCCACAGCATCAGACCTTCTCCTCCATGCTTCACGGTGGGAACCACACATGGGGAGATCCGTTCACCTACTCTGCGTCTCACAAAGACACGGCGGTTGGAACCAAAAACCTCAAATTTGGACTCAGACCAAAAGGACAGACTTCCACCGGTCTAATGTCCATTTCTCGTGTTTCTTGGCCAAAGTAAGTCTCTTCTTCTTATTGGTGTCCTTTAATAGTGGTTTCTTTGCAGCAATTCAACCATGAAGGCCTTATTCACACAGTCTCCTCTGATGAAATTTGAGATAAACAAATCTAAATATTACACTTTTTTGGTTACTACATGATTCCATGTGTTAATTCATAGTTTAGATGTCTTCACTATTATTCTACAATGTAGAAAATAGTAAAAATAAAGAAAAACCCTTGAATGAGTAGGTGTCCAAACTTTTGACTGGTACAGTGTATTATCTCTCATTCTCTGTACTTTTCGGATCATTTCCATACCCCTGTTTTGCAATAAACTTTCCTGTGTGTGTCAACTCTGTGAGGTTGCCTTATTCCTCTGACCGGGAAAGATTTTCAGTGAGCCACAGACCAGCTAAATAGGGAGGGCATTCCCTCACGCATGAAAGTTCAAATTGGGCAGATAGCTCAGTGTTGCGAGCTAGGCTTCTGGTAATTTGCAGCAAGTTCAAATCCTAGGTGAGAAAAATGTTTCCTTGGAAATGTAGAGAGTGTGTTGTGAAGGTTGCAGCCAAAACCTTGTAAATTAAGATTACAAAGATATTTAATGATGAGCTTCTTGGAGACCCTCTTGCAGATGGACACGTAGACTACTGCTTTACAGAGCTGTAGATCTGTCAGGGCGAACCGGAGCCACGCTTCACCACTTCTCAGAATGATGCTTGTTTAATAAAAGTTTAGATCAAAGCTGAATCACTGTCTCGCAAAATCACTTAAGCCTTGTTCCCATTGGCAGTTTGAAGTGACCCAAATCCCATTTGTTTGCGTATCCAATTCGAATGTTACTTTAAGATCCTGCAGTCTGAACAGCCAAAAAGAACACGGAATCTGATATTTCAAGCCATATTTCAAACCACCTTCGTAGGATGCCTCAGTGCAATATTGGCACACAACATTTTCTTACAAATCAACATAACAAAAGTAAACCTTGAATTTGTAGGTTTAAAATATCCCTCCGGTGGCCAGGGTTGACCTATAATAAGAAATGCCATTGGTTGGTGGATATGAAGTCTAAGATCTTTGATACGTTAATGCGGAATTTGTTCCAGGAAATAATCACGGTCACCTGGTGAGGTTAGCATAGGGCTAACATGTGCCAAGTTCTCATGGAATCAGCTACAATGTAGCAGTCTATCACATGCAAGTCAGTCAACTATTTTAATTGGCTGACGCACATTTTGAGACGGAGAAACAGTAAAGTTATGGCCCCGAAGGGTTTGCGTTTTACATGCTATCATCACACCAAACCACAAACCAGATGACACACACAAATAATTTGTGTGTGTCATCTACTTTGTGCATGACAAGTAATTTTTCCAACAATTGTTTACAGACAGATTATTTCCCTGTATCTAAATTCCAGTGGGTCAGACGTTTACATACACTAAGTTGACTGTGCCTTCAAACAGCTTGGAAAATTCCAGAAAATGATGTCATGGCTTTAGAAGCTTCTGATAGGCTAATTGACCTAATTTGAGTCAATTGGAGGTGTACCTGTGGATGTATTTCAAGGCCAACTTCAAAATCAATGCCTCTTTGCCTGACATCATGAGAAAATCAAAAGAAATCAGCCAAGACCTCAGAAAATAAATTGTAGACCTCCAAAAGTCTGGTTCATCCTTGGGAGCAATTTCCAAACACCTGAAGGTACCACGTTCATCTGTACAAACAATAGTACGCAAGTATAAACACCATGAGACCACGCAGCCGTCATACCGTTGTGTCTCCTAGAGATGAACGTACTTTGGTGCGAAAAGTGCAAATCAATCCAAGAACAACAGCAAAGGACCTTGTGAAGATGCTGGAGGAAACGGGTACAAAAGTATCTATATCCACAGTAAAACGAGTCCTATATCGACATAATCTGAATGGCCGCTCAGCAAGGAAGAAGCCACTGCTCCAAAACCGCCATAAAAAAGCCAGACTACAGTTTGCAACTGCACATGGGGACAAAGATCGTACTTTTTGGAGAAATGTCCTCTGGTCTGATGAAACAAAAATAGAACTGTTTGGCCATAATGACCATCGTTATGTTTGGAGGAAAAAGGGGGAGGCTTGCAAGCCGAAGAACACCATCCCAACCCTGAAGCACGGGGGTGGTATCATCATGTTGTGGGGGTGCTTTGCTGCAGGAGGGACTGGTGCACTTCACAAAATAGACGGCATTACAAGGAAATGTGGATATATTGAAGCAACATCTCAAGACATCAGTCAGGAACTTAAAGCTTGGTCACAAATGGGTCTTCAAAATGAACAATGACCCCAAGCATACTTCCAAAGTTGTGGCAAAATGGCTTAAGGACAACAAAGTCAGGGTATTGGAGTGGCCATCATAAAGTCCTGACCACAATCCTACAGAAAATGTATGGGCAGAACTGAAAAAGCATGTGTGAGCAAAGAGGCCTACAAACCTGACTTAGTTACACCAGTTCTGTCAGGAGGAATGGGCCAAAATTCACCCAACTTTATTGCTACCCGAAACGATTGACCCAAGTTAATCAATTTAAAAGGCAATGCTACCAAATACTAATTGAGTGCATGTAAACTTCTGACCCGCTGGGAATGCGATGAAATAAATAAAAGCTGAAATAAATCACTATTATTCTGACATTTCACGTTCTTAAAATAAAGTGGTGATCCTAACTGACCTAAGACAGGGCATTTTTACTAGGATTAAATGTCAGGAATTGTGAAAAACTGAGTTTAAATGTATTTGGCTAAGGTGTATGTAAACTTCCGACTTTAACTGTATGTGTATATATATATATATATATTATTTTTTTTGGGGGGGGGGGCTTGTCTGTTTTGCATGTTATTTTGGCATTAATACGTGTCACTTATCAGTTTGCAAACGATGTAAAAAATATATATCATTTGAGTTAATAAAGCCGCATACAAACATGGTCTCTTTTTTGTTTTCTTGAGTAAGGCAGCTCCAAAATGCAGGTTTTTCAGCCTATCTCAGTGCTTTCTGTGGTGGTGGGGCAAGGCAGAAGAAAATACAGAGTGTTGCGTCATGATTGGCTCAGTGTTTTGTCACTCATGGGGACTTTGTCAATGCCAAGTGTAAGAAGAGAAATTCTTGCCCTTCGGCTGCTGCCATAGAAGTGCCCATCCAAGAAGGCTTAAGGTCATTGGCCACAGATAAAATGATGTCAAATCATGTTTATGTAGCGGGAAAGGGGGATACCTAGTCAGTTGTACAACTGAATGAGTCTTCCGAATTTAACCCAACCCCTCTGAATCAGAGAGGTGCGGGGAGCTGCCTTAAATCGACATCCACGTCTTCGGTGCCCGGGGAACAGTGGGTTAACTGCCTTGCTCAGGCAGAACGACAGATTTTTACCTTGTCAGCCCGGGGATTCGATCCAACAACCTTTCATTTACTGTCCCAACGCTCACTAGGATACCTGCTGCCCCACAGTAGCTTTGATTGGACTGATCATATCAACATAATACCTTCACAATCTTAGTTAGCAGTCATCATCATGAATGAAGAAGTCGACAATCTACTGGCAAATCCTTTTAAATCTTTTTCATATGAAGAGAAATTATAGATAAACCGTATTGGTGCTCATCGGCAATTGAAGATAAACATTACACAACAAGTTGGAAATCGCAAATTCAACGAGTGGTTTGGAAGGAATCAGTGACAGTGGCTGTGTGGTCCCAAATCTGGGATTAAGTTTAAAATGATAAACATTCAACATTGGCCATGCTGTCAATGAAGCATGATTTGTGCCACGCTCAAAACAACTTAACTCGGAAGACCGCCGCACCACCTTCCTGTTCAAGTGAGCCGAGCACAACAATGTGAGTCCAAAAATGTATTGTATGCTGCTTATTACATAAATGATGTAATATGCCAGGGAGATATGTATACTGTAGCTAAGAAAATAATACTAAGTGTATGTTGTGTAGTAAGATGTTAGTAGCCCATGTGCCTCACCCTAATAATTTGGTTTATTTACCCCTCTTAATTTCACCTACTGTTCTGCTGTGCCTATAACCTGTTCTAGAGAAATGTAATCATCGAATATTGTAAGAGCTTCCATTGTCTGCTTATATGCCCCCTTTATTTATCCTACACTTCTAACTTGGTGTACAGGGAGAGCACTGTAAGAACGGCACATGTTCTGAATTCTGTCGCTGTACATTTCAAGTGCTGAACAAATAGTTATATTGACTAACGTTATGTCAGTCCTAGCTCGCTCATTGTGTTAATCGAAATTAGGGATTGCCTCTTATCCGCTTGTCGTCCCCTTATGCCATAGTTTGTACATCTCAATTGTCATTAGAAATTTGTTTAAGCAAGTCAGCCATATAAGCTATGTTTTATTTTTTTAAGTCAGTAAATTAGGCTGAATGAACTGTTTCGCTGCCAGACAAGGCTCCGCTGAAAGCCAGGTGTAGCAGTGGTAAGGTGTTGGGACAACTTTATGCGGGCACCGTTTGTCACCGTTATAGTGCAATTAATGTATTGTTTAGTGTGGTGTTGTGTTGGCTTTGCTGGCATGCATCTCACTTTATTTATTTTTGCCCCACCAAGATTTACATGCTAAAATCACCACTGCTCAGGAGGCTGAAAAGATTTGGGATGGGCTGTAAGATCCACACTGCTCTACAGCTGCACCATTGAGAGCATCTTGACTGGCTGCATCAACGCTTAGTATGGCAACTGCTTGGCATGTGACCGTAAGGCGCTACAGAGGGTAGCGCGTACGGCCCACGTCCATCACTGTGGCCGAGCTCCCTGCCATCTAGGACCTCTATAACAGGTCCTGGATGGCAAAGACTCCAGTCACCTAAGTCATAGACTGTTCTCTCTGCTACCGCACAGGAAGCAGTAGCGGAGCACCAAATCTGGGACCAAAAGGCTCCTGAATAGCTTCTACCCCCAAGCCATAAGACTGCTGAACAGTTAATCAAATGTCTACCCTGACTATTTGCATTGACCCCCTTTTGGAGTTGCACGGACTCTCTCGCCCCGGTTCTATGCACACTCACTGGCCTCTAACCACACACTCACATATAATACACTGACACTCCAACACACACACACACACACACACACACACACAAATGCATATTGACTCCACACACACACAATCTTCACATTCGCTGCTACTCTGTGTATTATCTATCCTGATTGCCTAGTTACTTTGACCCCTACCTACATGTACATATTACCTCAATTACCTCGTATCCCTGCACATTGACTCGGTACCGGTACTCCTTGTATATTATTTTATTATGGTTACTATTTCCTTTTTTGCTAATTTCTTACTTTTTAACTCTGCCTTGTTGGGAAAGGGCTCGTAAGTAAGCATTTCACAGTAAAGTCTACACCTGTTGTATTTGGTGCATGTGAAAAATTAAATTTGATTTTGTTTGTTACAGTAAATGGAAAGAGGGTAGGTGGTGGTGTCATGGTAGCGGTCAGTAAGAGCAGGGAAAGGTGACATTAACTGGAGAGAGAGAGAGAGGCAGAGAGGGAGAGTAAGAGGGAGGGATTGTCCAGACTTTTGTTTTCACAGTCTTGCTTTGACCACCAGACAACAGAAAGAAAAAAGCTGAACATAACAGTATGCCAGTGGAAGGGAGGACAGTAGCAGGTGACCCAACTGTTGTTTGTGACTACTATGAGTTCCCATTGTAGCCAATTCAATTGCAGTAATTTAGTTAGATTTTCTGTAATTCTGTTACTGATTTGGTAACAGAATTACGAGTTTTAAATCACTTATCAAGTTTATGAATTAATACCAGTAAAACACCAACTAATTGGTAAGTCTACCTTTACTTGTTACTTCTGTGAACTTTCATCCTCATGGAGGGAGAGAAATTTTTAAATGTCTTTACGATATATGGGTTTTTGGTAACAGAATCACAAGGCAATGCTTCTTAAATTTACAGAAGGCAAATATTTTACTCTAAAACTAAGGATGGAAAATGGTTAAAAAAAATGTATATGCCTTAATTCCCCCCCCAAAGCGTTAATTTGTCACGGTCCTATTAACTTTACATGTTGAGGCTCATGGGTCCTCTTAGATAATGTTCAACACACAGGGAAATGAAATCAGATCACTGCACTTTGGAATACATTATCTATGACTCATCTGGGACTTCCATAATTCAGAATGAGATTAAACCCCTACACAAATCCGTTGAGACATGAGTCATAATCTGAAAAAGAGATTATCAGAACTTTATATGATATATTATTTAGGCCTACTATCTCAAAAGCCAGGCATTGTTAGAAGTAGCCTAAGTTACAAAATGCACCAGTGCAGAATTGACACAAATTGACCAGGTAATTATTTTAGAATTCCTAAGTATATAATGAGACAGGTTGGGTTATCCATAATGGGTTTTCCATAAAGCTCTTAAGAGAATCCCAAACACAATAAGGCCATGTTTCCAGGCAACAATGGATAAATCATCACAAATGAATGGCAATTCAATATTGCCTGAAATAGAAGACAGTCCCCGATAGCTTTGAATAGATAATGTGTGGACGCACGATGTGTTGGCAAGAACTCGATACAATCTAAACAGCAATTCTCATGCCATGGTTCTACAAGTTTTGTCAGGAGTTACATTGTAACAATCATTCTAGACCGCAACAGTTACATGTGTTACCATTCTCTATTACATTGTAACCACATCAATCTCACATGCAACATAAACTGATCAACATCAATCAACTGAGTGAACCAGCAGCAGCAGTCAATAAAATACTTGTTTGGCTGTTTATTATTTATAATAAAATTATTCAAGAAAGATGCACCCTCGCTTGACCAATAGGCAACATATAACCACTCCCTTGGTCTTCAACCTTGGTTTGAGATTCAATATTTGACAGACATTCAGACCTTCAAACTTCAATAGCTCGCAAACAATTTGAGCTACCCATCTCAGGTTAGGCTCTTTATTAAGGAAAAAAGGTGAACATTGCACAGGTCTTATTTCCCCAATTCGGACCAGAGTTTCATAAATCACATGGCAATGTTTAGAAAGCCTGGCACACCTTCAATGTAACTAGTTAGGGACCGTCAACAAAGTGCATGATCACAATATTTACGTTTCAATAGCTCCTCAACCACGCAACCTCATTTCAATTGTCTATTATTCCTTACATAGAAAGGCATGTTGCATAGCCTTTAATTCTCACAAAATTATTCCAAAACACACACGCACACTACCGTTCAAACATTTGGGGTCACTTAGAAATGTCCATGTTTTGAAAGAAAAGCTATTTTTTTTGTCCATAACATAACATCAAATTGATCAGAAATACAGTAGACATTGTAATGTTGTAAATGACTATTGTAGCTGGAAATGGCTGATTTTTAATGGAATAGCTAAATAGGCGTACAGAGGCCCATTATCAGCAACCATCCCTCCTGTGTTCCAATGGCACGTTGTGTTAGCTAATCCAAGTTTATCATTTTAAAAAAGGCTAATTGATCATTAGAAAACCCTTTTGCAATTATGTTAGCACAGCTGAAAACTGTTGTTCTGATTAAAGAAGCAATAAAACTGGCCTTCTTTAGACTAGAGTATCTGGAGCATCAGCATTTGTGGGTTCGATTACAGGCTCAAAATGGCCAGAAACAAAGACCTTTCTTCTGAAACGTGTCAGTCTATTCTTGTTCTGAGAAATGAAAGCTATTCCATGCGAGAAATTGCCAAGAAACTGAAGATATCGTACAACGCTGTGTACTACTCCCTTCACAGAACAGCGCAAACTGGCTCTAACCAGAATAGAAAGAGTGTGAGGCCCCGGTGCACAACTGAGCAAGAGGACAAGTACATTAGAGTGCCTAGTTTGAGAAAGACGCCTCACAAGTCCTTAACTGGCAGCTTCATTAAATAGTACCCGCAAAACATCAGTCTCAACGCCAACAGTGAAGAGGAGACTTCGGGATGCTGGCCTTCTAGGCAAAGTTGCAAAGAAAAATCCATCTCTCAGACTGGCCAATGAAAATAAAAGATTAAGATGGCCAAAAGACGACAGACACTGGACAGAGGAACTCTGCCTAGAAGGCCAGCATCCCAGAGTCGCCTCTTCACTGTTGACGTTGAGAATGGTGTTTTGCGGGTACTGTGTTTTAATTTAAGTAACATAATACAAATATCCCCATCAAAACCAAATATCCCCATCAAAACTGTCCGTTTAAGCTACAGAAATCTGTCGGACTTCTGCATCTGCGGTGGAAGGTGGCCTAGCTACAGCGGCGTTTGTCAGAACATGAGACACCCCAAAAATCGGACCGATATGACCCCACTGTGGAAAGGGGAGACTCTCACGAACACGATGGTGTTCTCTGTTTTGCTCTACGACCCCCACAGGTGTCAAGGGACTCATCTGAAGGTAACCCATATAAATGAATGGAAGTTATGGAGGTAGTTTTGTGCCAACAAAAATAAAAGGGTTAAATATGTGTCCAAAAAAACAGAAATATTTCCTGACCTTTCTTATACTGTATCTCCTAGATATAGGACATAGTCAAAAAATAAATCATAAGGTTTTGAAGTGTGTCTTTTTTGCCATTTTTTTATGAATGTGAATATTTGTAGCTACTTTTTAACTTCTTACGGAGTGGTGGGGCGCTACTCCCGACACTATCCGGTGAAATGCAAGGCGGCAAATTCAAAATCCAAAAGTTGAATTATTAAACATTCATCAATATACGTGCTTCATAGTCATCAAAAGCTCTGCTTCTTGGCAATATCACAGCGTTGTCAGATTTCAAAAAGGCTTTACGGCGAAAGCAACACATTTGATTGTTTGAGGGTAGCACCTAACATATTTTTTCCATTACCATAAATTCATAAGCCTCCACGGTTCACAGAAAACACATTTCACAGCGAAAACAAATCAATTACCTTTTGAAGAACTTCTGCTGAGGGCTTCCCAAGTGTCCAACGAAGACAATCCATGGTTCTTTTGTTAGAAAAAGTAATGTATTATATCCATAAATCTCCGTTTGGTTGGCGCGTTATNAGAAAATACAGCGTCGACTCCTCCATTGAAACGTGAAGAGAACTCGTTCAACTTATACCTATAAACTTGTCCAAGAACAATCAAACATAATTTTAAATGTATCCTTAGGAACACTTTAATGTATATGTTGTATAATATTTCAACCGGAATATAAACTGGGCGATAAGAAAGGAAAAAAACAAAGAACGCGCCAGCCGGGAGCGCGCATTTACTTCTATTGACATCTGTGTGGACACTTCCTTATTCGTCTTCTTCTCTGCTCTAAAAGCATCTAAAAAGAATCAGAACACTTTCTCGAGACTGTTGACATCCAGAGGAAGCAATAGGTACTGTATTCATATGCCCTTATATGGGCATTTTCATAAGGGAGGGGTTCAAAATGAGGCAATGTGTCAAAACCACTTTTTCCAGGACAGAAATTCCTCGGGTTTTCACCTGCCATATCCGTTCTGTTATACTCACAGACAAAATGTTAACACTTTTAGAAAATTCAGAGTGTTTCCTATCCAATGGTACTAAATATGTGCATATCCTATTTTCTGGGCCTGAATGGGAGGCATTTTACTGTGGGCACGCCAGGCTCTCCAAAACGGTCACCTCGTGCGCTGCTCCCAAAGAAGTTAAGTAAATACCTGCATTCAATTTGTGCAATATGTTAGGAGATAAAGAAGATTGCATTCTTCATTTCACCGGTCACAATCGTTCATTATGAAGCTTGCCGGTAGTCCCCAGTCACGTGGTGTTTTTTTACAAGCACAGAATGATGAGACACCGGAGCCTTGTGATTCACTCACTGTTGTGCAGCACGCACCAGGTGATCTAGTTACAGTATGGAATTTACAACTAAATGTTTGCCAGCTACACTGAACAAAAATATAATGCGCAACATGCAACAATTTCAAGATTTTACTGAGTTACAGTTCATATAAGGAAATCAATCAACTGAAATAACTTCGGTTACGACGCCAAAATGCAGTCAGGTCAAGACCCTGGTGAGGACGATGAGCAAGCAGATGAGCTTCCCTGAGACGTTACCTGACAGTTTGTGCAGAAATTCTTCAGTTGTGCAAACCCACAGTTTTATCAGCTCTCCGGGTGACTGATCTCAGACAATCCCGCAGGTGAAGAAGCCAGATGTGGAGGTCCTGGACTGGTGTCGTTACACATGGTCTGCGGTTCTGAGGTCGGTTGGACGAACTGCCAAATTCTCTAAAACGATGCTGGAGGCAGCTTATTGTAGAGAAATAAACAAATTCTCTGGCAACAGCTCTGATGGACATTCCTGCAGTCAGCATACCAAATGCACACTCCCTCAAAACTTGAGACATGTGGCATTGTGTTGTTTGACAAAACTGCACATTTTAGAGTGGCCTTTTATTTTCCCAAGCACAAGGTGCACCTGTGTACTGATAATGCTGTTTAATTAGCTTCTCGATATTCCACACCTGTCAGGTGGATGAATTATCTTGGCAAATGAGAAATGCTTACTAACAGGGATGTAAACAAATTTCTACACTAAATTTGAGAGAACATTTTATTTTTGTGCACATTAAACATTTCTGTGATCTTTTATTTCAGCTCATGAAACATGGGACCAACACTTTACATGTTGTGTTTATATTTTTATTTAGTATAGATATCTTATACTTATTAAGTTAATGGTCTAAAATGTGCTTAATGCACTGCAGTTGTGCACTGGTTTGCACATTTTATAGCTAGTTAGCAATCTAGCTAAGTGGTTAGTTACTTCCAAAATTAAGCTTAGCTTGGTAACAGCAAGGCTCTTGTTCAGTATCCCCTCATGGATCAAGAGCCTTGCAGTCTAATATTTGTTTTGTGCATGCATCAAACTATGAGTAGCATTTTTGAGTTACTTGTATAACTTTATGAACTGGGGTATCTGTGAAAACCAAAGGGTGTGCAATGTGTCCCCCTCTCCATTGAGCAATACAAAGATGGTTTGAAGTGCCTTGGTCATGTGATCAAAGTGCCTTGGTCATTTTTTATGGAATCATTTTATGACAAAACCAACGGGTGTGCAACATGCCTCTATTTGTATGGAATAATGGACAACTGAAATTATGTTCCTAAGTCATGTGGTTGAAGAGCTATTGACATTTCAATATTGTGATCATGTACTTTGTCGACGGTCCCTAACTGGTTGCTTTGACGGTGAGCCAGGCTGCCTACACCGTTGCCATATGATTATTAAAAAAATAAGACCTGTGCAATGTTGTACAACTTTTGCCTTCGTAAAGAGATTAACCTGAGGTATGTACCCCAAATCGTTCGCGAGCTATTGAATTTTAAAGGTCCGAATGTCTAGCTAATATCGAATCTCAAACCCACGGTCTCCCAACGCCATAGCCTATGCATGCACGTGACAGCGATTGTCAAAAATATCATTATGGAAATAAGGTTAACTCATTACAATGTAACAACATAATACGCAAGCCATGTCAACCAGATACATACCGATAATTAAACAGGCTATGTCAAGCAGAATAAAAGGAATCCCTGTCGTCTCGAACATGATTGCGGCTTCTCCTCCTCTGCTCGTGGACGCAGATAAAAAAAAAAAAAACACTCGCTCGAGTCAATTGCTCCTTGGACGTGTCGTTGTCGTATCCTTGAAAGCGCAGTAGCCAAGCCTATCAGCAAACCGCAGATCTCATTAGACTAAAACTACACTTCTACCTAAAAATATTATTAAAAACCGTCAATCAAGTAGCCAACCATTGGAAGGCTACCTTAATGGCGACAGATAGACTAGTCGCCGTAATTTGACACGGAATGCAGAACCGATCTTCTTATCGAATTATCGCGCGCATCGAAATTCTAATATAAAGGTAAATTAGACGGTCTCTGCCGTCTCATTCAAAATCGCTTGGCCGACGGCGTAAGCTATTCGGTAGAGGTCTGTACCGGACTGCACACCAAGCCATGGGCACAGTGGGGTTTCATGATAGCAGCTGACGAGGATCAACAGAAGAGCCTATCGCCTGCTTGCCAGCACAATATGAGAACACCAGTCACGTCCCCTTTCGGTACCTACTCTAATAATCTGTCCCATTGCTGTGTTACTTTTCTCAATTACTGTAGCAATGTTATTATGGTCCTTTAATAACTAATTGAGGAAAAGACACACAGATATCAGGAAGAAAATAATCTACACAGGCTGTTTGATAGGTTAAATGCAAAGCATGGTTTGCAACACAAAGCTTTATTGGTTTTATAGATAAACATTGCCAAGACATCTCATCAATATTGTATATCTTGAACTTTTAACTCAGATGGAAATATATAATTTATCCAGAACATTTAATTGAGCTTTAGGAATCACAACCGGTTCCAGGCCTTATTCCAAGCATAAGCGACTCATTTGGGTTTAAATGTATTATTGAGAGTAAGAATAGTAGAATTCACCAGGTGCAATTTCTACATTTAGTTGTGCATCAGCAGTTTTCCACTTGTTATGTCAGTCACTGACAGTCACTCAATTAACCATGTCAGCTAACATTTTTTTTAGATTGGTAGTTAGTCTAGCCAGATGTCTAAACGTGTAGTAATCATGGCTGAGTACCAACCAGGCACGCAGGGCACGTGCCCAGGGGCCCTGACCTTCGGAGGGCCCCCATTGATTTTGTTAGTCATTCTCACTCGATACCATTATTAGGGTACTAGGGGGTAACTGCCCCCCCCCCTGTAATTCACATTAAGACCACAAGATGTCACCAAATTATTTTTCCAACAATTTCCCTGGCTGCCGCTGCTCCTACTCAACCAAAAATGTCCTCTGTGTCATCACAACTTTTGGAGATATTTCAACAAAGCGATTTTGTGGTAAGTTGATGTAACTTTTGTAAATTTTGAAAAAGTTGTAGCTATATTCCAATGAAGTTAGATCTCTATATATTTTTAATATACAAGTAGGAAAGCCTTGTTTAGAGAGAAAAATATAGATACATTTTGAGTAAAGTAGTAATATGTTGGATGAGTGTGTTGGGGCAACCCCCCCCCCCCACTAGGGTGAATCTGGCCCCTGGGGGCTAGTTACCCCCTTATGGTTATGAATGTGTTTCTACCTGTCATTTAGACATTTAGTTAGTGCTAGTTTACACTAACCTGCTAGCTAGCAACCTCACTAGCAGTAAATGCTAGTTAGAATAAGCTGCTAGCAGTGCTAGCAACTCTACTACAAGATCATCTGAGGAAAAATACATAAAAATATATAATATAACTTAATTGCAGTTGTAAATGTTTCCACTAGTGACTGATAGCTTTACAGTTAATCTTACATTATAGCCTTTTAGCTATTTTACACAGCATTTTATGTTATATAGCTAGATATCTAGCTATGTTTTTAAGAGAGAGCTTTTAAATTGGCACCTCTCCCCCCTGCGGGTTAATAATACTTAGAGTCAGATGGTTTGAAAGAAACTGGCTTGTCTTGAGGTACACAGTCCTGTGTGTGGTAGTTAGGGTTAGGGGCCATCTGTTAAATTAGGGGTTAGGGTTAGGGAGGGTTTTGGGTAAGGGTTAGGAGCCATCTGTTAGATTTGTGGTCAGGGCTTAGGTTAAGGGTCAGTTCCTTACAGTTACTAATATAATTTCATGTTTTTATTTTCAGATGAGAACATACAAGAAGAAAACAGACCATGGAAGCTATGTCTCTGGGGTGATACAGCATGCCCTGAAGGCAATAGACCTTAAAGGGGGCTGCCAAGGTGTTTAACATTCCACCAAGAACCCTACGGCACCACAGAGGAAAGGAGGTGAAAAACCCAGGCTTCAGCCAAATGGGTGGGGCGCCAGTCTTCTCTTCCACGTATGAAAGTGACCTCGTCAATCGCATCAAGGGACGTGAGAAGACTCGCCTTTGATCTGGCAGAGAGGATGGGAATCAATCACATGTTCATCAAAGGAAAGGGGTATGCATGGGTGGATTGGTTCAGTTGCTTAATGAACTGTCTAGTTGAGTATCGCAAGCAACCAGTCTTGCGAGGGCCGTGGGCTTTAATAAGCTTAAGGTTGACCAGTTTTTTACTGCCTACAAGGACGTTTTAAACAGCATCAGGGACGTCAGGCCAATAAAGACTTGGAACATGGATGAGACGGGAATACAAAACGTCCAGAAACTGTTGCCTGTGGTGGCCATCAAGGGAACAAAACAGGTTGCATGGTTGACCAGCGCAGAGAGTGGCTTCACAGTCACAGTCATTTGTGCTATCAGTGCAGCGAGGCAGTACGTACCGCCCCTCTTCATCTTCCCCCGGTAGAGGATGATCGAACAGCTGCTGGTTGGAGCACCTCCAGGGTCCGTTGGAAGGGTGCGTGACTCAGGCTGGGTCGACAGTACCATCTTTGTCGACTGGCTCCACCACTTCATCCACAGTGTTGGTTGCACCCCTGAGGAACCCCACATCCTTATCCTCGATGGGCACCACTCCCATAAGACCCTGGAGGCTGTTCTGACCAATGTGATTCTCATCACTCTGCCACCCCACTGCAGCCACAAGATGCAGCCGTTAGACCGTACCGTCTTCAAGGGTCTGAAGGCCTTTTACAACAGGGCAGCAGATCAGTGGATGACGATGCATCCTGGGAAAAGGATATGTACAGTTGAAGTCGGAAGTTTACATACACCTTAAAATCAAGTGGTGATCCTAACTGACCTAAGACAGGGAATTTTTACTAGGATTAAATGTCAGGAATTGTGAAACACTGAGTTTAAATGTATTTGGCTAAGGTGTATGTAAACTTCCGACTTCAACGTGTGTGTAAGTATATATATATATATATATTTTTATTTTTTTTATTTTTTATTTATTTATTATTATTATCAGAACATTAACCATGTGTATTCACATGCTTTGTAGTGTTCTGTAGTTTCGACCCAATGATTCATCTGTGAGAATATCTAAGGGGATTTTATATAATTCTAAATTAATTAATAATAATAATCGCTTTGGTTAAAAAGTAACAATATTTTGGAGATTTCGTTTTCATTTAACCTAGAGTGAGCGAGGAAAAAGGCAATTCTTGAACATGGGGTTAGACATTCTCACTAATTTGTAAATTAAGCCAGTTTGTTATTTTGAATTATTCATTTCTGGAGAAACCTACCTTGATTATTTAGCAGACATCACTTGCTTATATTCAGTCAACACATATCTTAAGAATATCATGGAATATTTTGAACATTTTTGTTTCTCAATGCTTGTCTCAGAGCAGCGCGATACGGTGCTGAAATCGACATCCGCAGTGGGAAGGCTATGTATTCTGTGCCCACACATGGTATCTCTCTTCGGTTACACATCCTTGGAATAGCAGAACAGTCCGGGCGGCCCTTGCAAGTTCTGTTGTCAGTAGAGGAATGGAAATGTCGGTGAACCGAAGACCTGACGAACCCGCCAGGTATGTTGCCTCTGCCTGTCGGAGGTGGAGTTCCAGAGCTCACAGGTGTGTCTCGCATGGATTATGACTCCATCTCGTTCCTCGCCTTTTCAACGTGTGAGTAAGTCAATGACTCCAGTGATTCGTCTGACAAACAAAGAACTTTGCGTCCTGCAGGCCCAGGCATGAATCAAAGCTGGCGAGACATTCAATAACGCCATCTTCACAGACAAATCAACTGTGGCCCTTGAGCAATTTGCTCAAAATTGCTACAGAAAAAAAGGAAGAATATCAAGAAGATTAACGGAAGCATAAGGTCTAGGCTCCGAAGAAATAGACTCCAATTAAGCCCTCTTGTTGTTTGTAAAGTCAAATTAAAATGAAGATTATTGTTGAAATTAATTGCTCGACCTGTGTAGGTTTTCTCCATCTGTTGGTGTGCAACACTTGCATAACAAGTTAGCAATATTTTCAGCACCAGCCACTGTTCACCTCCTTTTGATTGCGCTGCGGTTGCCGCCAGTTGTTTTTTTTTAATTGAAGCTTTATTTAACTAGGCAAGTCAGGTAACAAATTCTTATTTACAATGAAGGCCTACACCGGATGACGCTGGGCCAATTGTGCGTCGTCCTATGGCACTCCCAATCATGGTCGGATGTGGTACAGCCTGAATTCGAATCAGGGACTCTAGTAAAGCCTCTTGCACAAAGATGCAATGCCTTAGACCGCTGCGCCACTCAGGAGCCATGACATATATATAATATATATATATATATATATTTATTTATTTATTTTTTTTCAGAACATTTAACCGTGTGTAGGTAGATGTGAAATACAAATGATTTGTTGCAAGTTGGGGAGGGGTTTCACACCTAGCTCGGCTATTAGACAATTCTTTACTAAAGGTTGAATAGTCTATTGTTCAGCTAATAACCCATCCTGCTAAGCTTGTGAAAAACTAAATATAATACATTTTCCCCTTTCCAAATGTTAAAGATTCCAATTGATAAATTGTTTTTAGCCACAATCGGCCCCAACCCCAATTAATACATTTGGGCACAGTCGATAGCGTGCTGGACTTCGGGCTAGAATGTTGAGGGTTTGAAACCTGCTCCCTGCTTGTTTCATTACATTATTATGCTGGTCTCAGTTCAAATAGCCTGGATTGTTACTCCCATCTCGTTCCTCGCGATCTTCCACGCGTCATTCAGCACGCTTGTGGGCGTGCTGGCAGGATGTACTGTTTTTTATTCTATATATATGAATTACAAATCAGCCTTTACTTAAATCATGTTTCTAGTCTATTGCATAGTTACAATGTGTAATCATTGACGTCCCAGGAGCAGGAGTGGTAAACACTATTGAAGTAATTGTAATACATACATTCAGACACAGCATCATTCAAATAATGGAGTGTGATACACCTGGTATTGGATATGACTGGAAAAAAACTTCCCCATAATGTTTTGTCAGCCATCTTGGCTGAAGAAAGTCACCAGGGACGGGGGATTTTGTCAAATTTGTCATTGGAACCACTCAATATAATGCATAATGAGTGCCCAAATGCATAATGAGTGCTCTAACTCCCCCTTGTGGTGGTCTGGAGCAATGAAGCCGTGACACTGCGTACCTCTAAGTCCCGCGGTGTAAGCTTGCAACTTTTAAAGGAGGATCCACTGTTTCAGAGCAAAAAGCCATGAAATCGAAGGCTCCAAACCAGGATTGTGTCAAGGCACAGATCTGGGGAAGGGTACCAAAACATTTCTGCAGCATTGAAGGTCCCCATGAACACAGTGGCCTCCATCATTCTTAAATGGAGGAAGTTTGAAACCACCAAGACTCTTCCAAGAGCTGGCTGCCCGGCCAAACTTAGCAATCGGGGAGAAGGGCCTTGGTCAGGGAGATTAAACTCTTTGGCCTGAATGCCAAGCGTAACGTCTGGAGGAAACCTAGCACCATCCCTACGGTGCATCAGGTGAAGTTTTGGAACAGGCGTGAGCCAACACATGGAGTAATGAGTAGGATTCTGTGGGAAGATCTCAATTGCATATTCCTCACGTCCTCTCTCCTTGTCTCCTCAAAACACATTGGATGAGAAAGCCTGAGGACATCTGGCTTTCTCATCCAATGTGCAATTAGGATTTTTCCTGTGTTTTACATAACAGTTCTCAAACCTTGTACCTAGAGAGCTACCGTCCTGTAGGATTTCAATCCAACCCAACCCTAATCAAGCTCACCTGTTGGAGTGAAAACCTACAAGACGGTTGCTCTTCAGGAACATGTTTGTAACTAATGCTGAGTGACGGCGTGAATGGCATAGTAACTGTGTAATTGCTGTTTTATAATAACAAATTGTTAATAAAAAGAAATTGAAATACAATGTTGTTTCTTGAAAATATTATTTGTATAAGATGCTATGAGCCTCCTCAACTTCCTGGAATCCAATGTAGCTGCTGTTGGGGTCAGGGTAGTTAGATGTAATTGTTGTCACCACAGAGGCTGGGAGTAGCCGTCGTTGGCCTCAACCTAGATGTTCTCCACTCTGCGTCCACTCCAGGGTGATCCGATAAGAGACCAATCTGTATTGCCTAGATAGACAGAAAATAAATGCATGACAATTTTATATACAACAGTCAAGAAAATAAATGGGCCTAGGCCTATACAACATTAAATATAACAGGCTCAGGGATCATTAAGCATATTCATTGATAGGCTGCATTGATGATGGCTCAATACATTTACATTTAGGTAATTAAGCAGACGCTTAATTACAGAGTGACTAACAGGAGCAGTTAGGATTAAGTGCCTTGCTCATGGGCACATAAACAGACTTGGAACCACACACCCTCTCCACTGAATAGCAGGCTAGTGATTGCTTTGCAATGCTTGCATTTAGCCACTGATTCCTTCCAAACCACTCATTGTCAAATTTGCGATTTCCAACTTGTTGTGTAACGTTCATGTCCAATGGCCGATGATCACCAATACGTTTTATCTATAATTTCTGTTCATTATTTCTCTTCATATGACAAGGATTGAAAAGGATTTGCCAGTAGATTGTCGACTTGATTCATGATGTTGACTGCTAGCTTGCTAGCTGAGATTTTGAAAGTATGATGTTGACATGATCAGTCCAATCAAAGCTACTATAGATATAACGTGATTTGATGTCATTTTATCTATGGCCAATGACCTTGACCCTTCTTGGATGGGAACTTCTAATTTAACTTTATGGCAGCACCCAAGGGGCTTGAATTTTCGAGCTCTCCCCATAGATTTTGCGGTGACGTAGTGTCCCCATGAGTGACAGAATACTGAGCCCATCACGGCGCAACTAGAGAACATTACCCACCCCTATGCTCCGTATTTTCCGCTGGCTGCCCCACCACCACAGAAAGGACTGAGCTAAGCTGAAACACCTGCATTTTGGAGCTGCCTTAATCAAGAAAGCAAAAAAGAGACCATGTTTGTATGTGGCTTTATTAACCCAATTATTATTATTATTTTTACATGGTTTGCAAACTGATATGTGACATGTATCTGCCCCACCTGCCCTGAATGACGGGTCGCCACTGATGGTTAGTCTGAATATCATCACTTTTGATGTCTTAAGATCTCAGGAGTTGCATGCGCTTACCGATAGGATGCATGGGGAGTGAGTAGCTCCATTTTGTACTGACAAAACTGTGGTTGGTAACTCAGCAAAAAAGAAACGTCCCTTTTTCAGGACCCTGTCTTTCAAAGATAATTCGTAAAAATCCAAATAACTTCACTGATCTTAATTGTAAAGGGTTTAAACACTGTTTCCCATGCTTGTTCAATGAACCATAAACAATTAATGAACATGCACCTTTGGAACGGTTGTTAAGACACTAACAGCTTACAGATGGTAGGCAATTAAGGTCACAGTTATGAAAACTTAGGACACTAAAGAGGCCTTTCTACTGACTCTGAAAAACACCAAAAGAAAGATGCCCAGGGTCCCTGCTCATATGTGTGAACACAGGATCGGTACACCCGAACATCACACCTGCGGGACAGGTACAGGATGGCAACAACAACTGCCAGAGTTACACCAGGAACGCACAATCCCTCCATCAGTGCTCAGACTGTCCTTCAATAGGCTGAGAGAGGCTGGACTGAGGGCTTGCAGGCCTGTTGTAAGGCAGGTCCTCACCAGACATCACCGGCAACAACGTCGCCTATGGGCACAAACCCACCGTCGCTGGACCAGACAGGACTGGCAAAAAGTGCTCTTCACTGACGAGTCGCGGTTTTGTCTCACCAGGGGTGATGGTCGGATTTGCGTTTATCGTCGAGGGAATGAGCGTTACATCGAGGCCTGTACTCTGGAGCGGGATCGATTTGGAGGTGGAGGGTCCGTCATGGTCTGGGGCGGTGTGTCACAGCATCATCAGACTGAGCTTGTTGTCATTGCAGGCAATCTCAACGCTGTGCGTTACAGGGAAGACATTGACCTCCCTCATGTGGTACCCTTCCTGCAGGCTCATCCTGACATGACCTTCCAGCATGACAATGCCACCAGCCATACTGCTCGTTCTGTGCGTGATTTCCTGCAAGACAGGAATGTCAGTGTTCTGCCATGGACAGCGAAGAGCCCGGATCTCAATCCCATTGAGCACGTCTGGGACCTGTTGGATCAGAGGGTGAGGGCTAGGGCCATTCCCCCAGAAATGTCCGGGAACTTGCAGGTGCCTTGGTGGAAGAGTGGGGTAACATCTCACAGCAAGAACTGACAAATCTGGTGAGGAGGAGATGCACTGCAGTACTTAATGCAGCTGGTGGCCACACCAGATACTGACTGTTTCTTTTGATTTTGACCCCCCCTTTGTTCAGGGACACATTATTCCATTTCTGTTAGTCACATGTCTGTGGAACTTGTTCAGTTTATGTCTCATGTTGTCGAATCTTGTTATGTTCATACAAATATTTACACATGTTAAGTTTGCTGAAAATAAACGCAGTTGACAGTGAGAGGATGTTTCTTTTTTTGCTGAGTTAATATAGAAACCAGACAAAGTTTAAATAAAAAATCTAAAATCGATAAATCAACATATCCCCAAACAACTGGGAAAGTGAGCGATCAGTTATGTACAACAGTGAACAAATCAGTTGGTAAAGCGGCGTGGCGACACGAATACAATGCATGGCTTCCCCCAGAGGAAAAGACAAGGAGCAACTTGGAGAGGCAAAAGAGAGTAATGAACAGTTAAAGGTTATCCAGGAAAACATAGCTAAAATGTTCTCAATGCACACCAAAACAAACAAACTGCTTCAATTTGTTATTACAAAAGTAAATTTGTTCGAAAAGATAGTATAGGCTATTGTATCAGACATGCACAAACAAGGCATGCACATGAACGAACAACATTTTTTTTGGTGGAAAAGGTTGAAAACTTTAGAAGATGAATTGAATGAGACTAAACAACATGAGAATATTGTCCATACCGGAAGACGAGTAGAAAGGAGACATTTCCAGCTACGTGGTCAAACTGATATCAGAGGAGCTTGACATGGATATATCACCAGAAGATCTGGAATGATGCCACAAGATCGGCAGAAGAAATAGAAATACCTGCGCATGGTAATCTTCAAACTGTGGAACCATCAGACCAAAATAAACATTCTTAGGGCACAGGGGAGGATGGAGATCAAAATCCATGGCCGGACCATTTGATTCGTCCAGGACTTGTCTGATAATCAAATAGATAAACGCAAGGAATACATTCCGATCAGACAGTCACTGGAAGAAAAGGGAATAAAGTCTCAGATCCGCTTCCCGGCAGTGCTGTGGGTATGGAAGGGAATGCAAAAGATGGAATTCACAAACGCAGATGAAGCCCTGATCAAGCTACAAGAAACCTTCACAGAAACCTTCCCAGTTGGAGGAGAGCCCCATGCTCTGAAAAGAGGACGAAGTAGGATCAAACCATGAACCCACTAAGGTACATGCAGTGACCAGCTTATCGTAAGTTTAGACAATATTCTTTCCCCCTCCCCCAAATACAATCTATACTCTACTTTCCCCAAATAACTGTTCTTCTCTTTGAAGTAACAATTGAAGTAGCCGATGCCAATGGGCTACATGGACACTGAAAATACAAAGGGGTAAATATAGCATGTATGTCAATAACCATTCTAGGGATGTGCGTGTGTGTGCAGGGCCTACACAACCACCCCCCTACCAAACCACCCCCCACCCCTTCCCAGTGTCACACTGATTCACCTAATGATGAAGATGAAGCCATAGGCTACTCACCTGATGGCTGAATCTAATGACATTTACAGTTAACAAAAAGGTATACTTAATCCAGTATAAACTAACGTATAGCAATTATTACACTAGACAAAATTCACAAATTCTACAGCACAGTGGCAGAGTCATGTCTTAAGTGTAAAACTAACAAGGACTCAAAATCCATTCCTTTGGGAATGCTATAGTCCAAAAGTTATGGGCAGAGTTAGAAAGTTTGCTGTCAGAAGTATTAAAATGTAAATGTACTTTTAATATGTCTGTCTGCATATTTCAAGAGATGGCATATGAGGGTGCAATAAGATACCCAATGGGTGTGAGCAGGTGGGTCTGGGCAGGTGTGATGTCATTGATGTTTGTGTATGTACAGTACCAGTCAAAGGATTGGACACACCTACTCATTCCAGGGTTTTACATTTTTTATATATTTTTAAGTAGACATCAAAACTATGAAATAACACACGTGGAATCATGTAGTAACCAAAAACCTGTTAAACAAATCAACATACATTTTATATTATTCAAAGTAGCCACACTTTGCCTTGATGACAGCTTTGCACACTCTTGGCATTCTCTCAACCAGCTTCATGAGGTAGTCACCTGGAATGCATTTCAATTAACAGGTGTGCCTTGTTAAAAGTACATTTGTGGAATGTCCTTCTTAATGCATTTGACCCAATCAGTTGTGTTGTGACTCTGTAGGGGTAGTATACAGAAGATAACCCTCTTTGGTAAAAGACCAAGTCCATATTAGGGCAAGAACAGCTCAAATAAGCAAAGGGATTTGAACTAGCAACGTTTTGGTTACTGGCCCAACGCTCTAACCACTAGGCTACCTGCTGCCCCATGAAGACATGAAGGTCAGTCAATACAGAAAATGTCAAGAACCTTGAAAGTTTCTTCAAGTGCCATCAAGCGCTATGATGAAACTGTCTCTCATGAGGACCACCACAGGAAAGGAAGACCCAGAGTTACCTCTGCTACAGAAGATAGATTGCAGCTCAAATAAATGATTCACAGAGTTCAAGTAACAGACACATCTCAAAATCAACTGTTCAGAGGTGAATCTGGCCTTCGTGGTCGAATTGCTGCAAAGAAACCACTACTGAAGGACACCAATAATAAGAAGACTTGCTTGGGCCAAGAAACATGAACAAAGGACATTAGGCCAGTAGAAATCGGTCCTTTGGTCTGATGAGTCCAAATTTTAGATTTTTGGTTCCAAACAGCGTGTCTTTGTGAGACGCAGAGTAGGTGAACAAATGATCTCCGCATGTGTGGTTCCCACTATGAAGCATGGAGGAGGAGGTGTGATGATGTGGGGGTGCTTTACTGGTGACACTGTCTGTGATTTTTTTTTAATTCAAGGCACACTTAACCAGCATGGCTACTACAGCATTCTGCAGCGATATGCCATCCCATCTGGTTTGCACTTAGTGGGACTATCATTCGTTGTTCAGCAGGACAATGAACCAAAACACACCTCCAGGCTGTGTAAGGGCTAGTTGACCAAGTAGAGTGATAGAGTGCTGCATCAGATGACCTGGCCTCCACAATCACCCAACCTCAACCCAATTGAAATGGTTTGGGATGAGTTGGACCACAGAGTGAAGGAAAAGCAGCCAACAAGTGCTCAGCATATGTGGGAACGCCTTCAAGACTGTTGGAAAAGCATTCCTCATGAAGCTGGTTGAGAGAATGCCAAGAGTGTGCAAAGCTGTCATCATGGCAAAGGGTGGCTACTTTGAAGAATCTAAAATCTGGTTACTACTAATATGTTATTTCATAGTTTTGATGTCTTCACTATTATTCTACAATGTAGAAAATAGTAAAAATAAAGATAAACCCTTGAATGAGTAGGTGTGTCCAAACTTTTGACTGGTAGTGTATGTTTTGTATTGTTTGAAAAAATAAAACACTGAGATGTTTATTTAATGATACACTGTGTTTAATACACAGAGAGGTGACTAACAACACTGTTTAATACAATGTTTGGACACTCCAGTCTCTCATTCTTCATCCCAAATGGCACCCAATTCCATTCCTTATATAGTACACCACTTTTGACCAGAGCCCTAGGGGTGATGTTGTGGACGTTTGTATGTTGTTTGTGTATGTTTTGTATTGTAAAAAATAAATAATATAAATGTTTTATATCATCACTTTTAGTTACAGGATTAATATGATTTTTGTACTATGTTACTTAGAGTGATGCACGGGTGTGTCAGTAGACTCCTAATAACTGACAGAGCAGAGGTAGGTTACATCAGGACTATCACACAACACAGATAAGATACCACTAGATATGGTTCCCATGGTCAGCAGCCAATTGATCACATCGGACATCATGTGGTGATCACATCACATCTTATCACACCTTACCACATGGCTCTATTCTCCAATTATGTATGGGGAGATTCTCATTTGGGAAAAAGACCGTCCTTCGTCCTCTCTGGTTGAGTGGTCGAGGAGTATATCATTTCGTTAGTAGGCAAACGGAAGAGTGCCACCTCTCCTCGATAGCTACTTTTCATCAAGGATACTAATGTGTATCCTACCATGGAAGAGTTTTGAAATCTGCCACACCTCCTTAATCAGCTTTTGTTTTGTCAGAGGAAAAAAACATGCACACGTTTAAAGGTGCAATATGCAGAAATCGCTCCGACATTTCCTGGTGGCTAAAATGTTAATAATTCGCCTAATTTCAGTTTACGTGACAAAACAAGCAAGTATAGTGTAGAGAATCATTGTAAATCAAATCAATTTTGATTTGTCACATACACATGTTTAGCAGATGTTAATGCGAGTGTAGCGAAATGCTTGTGTTTCTAGTTCTGACCATGCAGTAGTATCTAACATGTAATCTAACAATTTCACAACAACTACCTTATACACACAAGTGTAAAGGAATGAATAAGAATATGTACATATAAATATATGGATAAGCGATGGCCGAACGGCATAGGCAAGATGCAATAGATGGTATAGAGTACAGTATATACATATGAGATGAGTAATGTAGGATATGCTAACATTATATAAAGTGGCATTGTTTAAAGTGGCTAGTGATACATTTATTACATCCAATTTTTTATTATTAAAGTGGCTAGAGATTTGAGGCAGTATGTTGGCAACAGCCACTCAATGTTAGTGATGGCTGTTTAACAGTCTGATGGCCTTGAGATAGAAGCTGTTTTTCAGTCTCTTGGTCCCAGCTTTGATGCACCTGCACTGACCTCTCCTTCTGGATGATAGCGGGGTGAACAGGCAGTGGCTCGGGTGGTTATCTTTTTGGCCTTCCTGTGACATCGGGTGGTGTAGATGTCCTGGAGGGCAGGTAGTTTGCCCCCGGTGATGCGTTGTGCAGACCTTACTACCCTCTGGAGAGCCTTACGGTTGTGGGCGGAGCAGTTGCCGTACCAGGCGGTGATACAGCCCGACAGAATGCTCTCGATTGTGCATCTGTAGAAGTTTGTGAGTGTTTTTGGTGACAAGCCAAATTTCTTCAGCCTCCTGAGGTTGTAGAGGCGCCTTCTTCACCACGCTGTCTGTGTGGGTGGACCATTTCAGTTTGTCCGTGATGTGTATGCCGAGGAACTTAAAACTTTCCACCTTCTCCCCTACTGTCCCGTCGATGTGGATAGGGGGGTGCTCCGTCTGCTGTTTCCTGAAGTCCACGATCATCTCCTTTGTTTTGTTGACGTTGAGTGAGAGGTTATTTTCCTGACACCACACTCCGAGGGCCCTCACCTCCTCCCTGTAGGCCGTCTCGTCATTGTTGGTAATCAAGCCTACCACTGTAGTGTCGTCATTGATGATTGAGGTGGAGGTGTGCTTGGCCACGCAGTCATGGGTGAACAGGGAGTACAGGAGAGGGCTGAGAATGCACCCTTGTGGGGCCCAAGTGTTGAGGATCAGCGGGGTGGAGATGTTGTTTTCTACCCTCACCACCTGGGGGCGGCCCGTCAGGAAGTCCAGGACCCAGTTGCACAAGGCGGGGTCGACACCTAGGGTCTCGAGCTTAATGACGAGTTTGGAGGGTAATATGGTGTTAAATGCTGAGCTGTAGTCGATGAACAGCATTCTTACATAGGTATTCCTCTTGTCCAGATGGGTTAGGGCAGTGTGCAGTGTGATTGCGATTGTGTCGTCTGTGGACCTATTGGGACGGTAAGCAAATTGGAGTGGGTCTAGGGTGTCAGGTAGGATGGAGGTGACATGATCCTTGACTAGTCTCTCAAAGCACTTCATGATGACGGAAATGAGTGCTACAGGGCGATAGTCATTTAGCTCAGTTACCTTAGCTTTCTTGGGAACAGGAACAATGGTGGCCCTCTTGAAGCATGTGGGAACAGCAGACTGGGATAAGGATTGATTGAATATGTCCGTAAACACACCAGCCAGCTGGTCTGCGCATGCTCTGAGGACACGGCCAGGGATGCCATCTGGGCCGGCAGCCTTGCGAGGGTTAACACGTTTAAATGTTTTACTCACGTTGGCTGCAGTGAAGGAGAGCCCGCAGGTTTTGGTAGCGGGCCGTGTCAGTGGCACTGTATTGTCCTCAAAGTGAGCAAAGAAGTTGTTTAGTTTGTCTGGGAGCAAGACATCGTGGTCCGCGGCGGGCTGGTTTTCTTTTTGTAGTCCGTGATTGACTGTAGACCCTGCCACATACCTCTCGTGTCTGAGCCATTGAATTGCGAATCTACTTTGTCTCTATACTGACGCTTAGCTTGTTTGATTGCCTTGGGGAGGGAATAGCTACACTGTTTGTATTCGGTCATGTTTCTGGTCGCCTTGGCCTGATGAAAATCAGTGGTTCGCGCTTTTCAGTTTTGCACGAATGCTGCCATCAATCCACGGTTTCTGGTTGGGGAAGGTTTTAATAGTCGCTGTGGGTACAACATCACCGATGCACTTGCTAATAAACTTGCTTGCTCACCGAATCAGCATATTCATCAATGTTATTGTCCGACGCTATGCGGAACATATCCCAGTCCACGTGATTGAAGCAATCTTGAAGCGTGGAATCAGATTGGTCGGACCAGCGTTGAACAGACCTGAGCATGGGCATTTCCTGTTATAGTTTCTGTCTATAGGCTGGGAGCAACAAAATGGAGTCGTGGTCAGATTTGCTGAAAGGGGGGTGGGGGCTGACTTTGTATGCATTGCGGAAGGTAGAATAACAATGATCTAGGATTTTGCCAGCCCGGGTCGTACATTTGATATGCTGATAAAATTTAGGGAGCCTTGTTTTCAGATTAGCCTTGTTAAAATCCCCAGCTACAATAAATGCAGCCTCAGGATATGTGGTTTCCAGTTTACATAGAGTCCAATGAAGTTCTTTCAGGGCCGTCGATGTGTCACCTTGGGGGGGGGGGGGTATAATCGAAGAGAATTCTCTTGGTGGATAAGTAGATAATGCGGTCGGCATTTGATTGTAAGGAATTCTAGGTCAGGTGAACAAAGGACTTGAGTTCCTGTATGTTGTTATGATTACACCACGTCTTGTTAATCATAAGGCATACACCCCCGCCCTTCTTCTTACCAGAGAGATGTTTGTTTCTGTCGGAGCGATGCGTGAAGAAACCAGGTGGCTGTACCGACTCTGATAACGTATCCCGAGTGAGCCATGTTTCCGTGAAGCAAAGAATGTTACAATCTCTGATGTCTCTCTGGAAGGCAAACCTTGCTCGGATTTCGTCTACCTTGTTGTCAAGAGACTGGACATTGGCGAGTAGTATACTCGGGAGCGGTGCGCGATGCGCCCGTCTACGGAGCCTGACCAGAAGACCGCCCCGTCTGCCCCCTCTCCTGCGGCGCCGTTGTTTTGGGTCGCCGGCTGGGATCCGATCCATTGTCCTGGGTGGTGGACCAAACAGAGGATCCGCTTTGGGAAAGTCGTATTCCTGGTCGTAATGTTGGTAAGTTGATGTTGCTCTTATATCAAATAGTTTCTCCCGGCTGTATGTAATAAAACTTAAGATTTCCTAGGGGTAACAATGTAAGAAATAATACATAAAAAACGAGATACTGCATAGCTTCCTAAGAACGCGAAGCTAGGTGGCCATCTCTGTCGGCGCTGGAAAATTCGGCCTGTTTGCTCAGACACCGCAATTAAATATTTTTTTAATAACCGAAATAAAAATTTCAGCTGTTTGAAGTTGGTGTACTAAACTGAAAGTAAAAGACACAAAAACAAAACTTAAGAACATGAATCATAGAAATAGTTCACATAGAACAGATCTACCTCTTCTTCAACTTGCTTTCAATGAGAATGACATATCCATAACTCCCATTTCTATGTGAATTTGGTCGGGTGGCCCAAAAAGTTACATACTGTATTGTAGCTTTAAAAACAACATGCTACTTATTGTTTTATCTGTAAAATGTCGTGCACAAGTCATTTAATGCGTTTTGATCACTTTACACATTTATTTTGAGATCCACCCCTGTAAATGTAATTTGCCTAATGACGCACAGGTGGAGAAGGACCGTCTCATTTCAAGCAAGTGCATTTCCATGCAAGTTCACTCTCCTCGCCGACTTTCCTCGATTACCTTTGACCTTGTTCAAAAGGACGGTGGAGAGAGGATGCAGGAGGTGAGGAAATCTAATTGATAAAATAACATAATATATTGTAATCGGATGTTACAGGATGCACTGAAGGTCAGTCTCAGGTTGCAAATGACCTATAATGTCTAAAGTCATAGCCTTTCCACCAGAGAACAAATTATACTGTGACATTAGGGGGAGCCTCTATTGGGTATACAGTGCTGTGAAAAAGTATTTGCCCCCTTTCAAATGTCCTCTACTTTTGCATATTTTTTATACTGAATGTTATCAGGTCCTCAAACGAAACCTAATATTATATAAAGGGAACAAATGAAAAAATAATACAACAATTACATACTTATTTCATTAATTTCTTAAACAAACTCCCTGTGTGAAAAAGTAATTGCCCCCTTACACTCAATAACTGGTTGTGCTCTAGTTGTTGATCAGTCTCTCACGTCACTGTGGAGGAATTTTGTCCCACTCTTCCATGCAGAACTGCTTTAACTCAGTGACATTTGTGGGTTTTCAAGCATGAACTGCTCGTTTCAAGTCGTGCCACAACATGTCAATTGGGATTAGGTCTGGACTTTGACTAGGCCATTCCAAAACCTCAAATTAATGCTTTTTTTGCCATTTTCATGTAGACTTGATTGTGTGTTTTGGATCATTGTCTTGCTGCATGACCCAGCTGCGCTTCAGCTTCAGCTCACAGACAAATGGCCTGACATTCTCCTGTAGAATTCTCTGATACAGAGCAGAATTCATGGTTCCTTCTATTAAAGAAAGTCGTCCAGGTCCTGAGGCAGCAAAGAATCCCCAAACCATCACACTACCACCACCATGCGTGACCGTTGGTATAAGGTTCTTACTGTGGAATGCAGTGTTTTGTTTTCGCCAGGCATAATGGGACCCATCTCATCCAAAAAGTTATAGACTCATCTGTCCATAGAACATTCTTCCAAGAGTCTTGATGATAATCCAGGTGCTTCCAGGTCCTTTTTGGAAAACGTGAGTCAACATTTTGGACGAGATGGGTCCCATTATGTCTGGTGAAAACCAAACACTGCATTCCTCAGTAAGAACCTTAAACCAACGGTCACGCATGGTGGTGGTAGTGTGATGGTGGGCAATTACTTTTTCACACAGGGGAATTGGGTGTTGCATATCTTTGTTAATTAAATAAACAAAATAAGTATATGTATTTTTTTGTTTATTTGTAAACTCAGGTTACTTTTATCTAATATTAGGTATCAAAAATATGCAAAAATAGAGTAATCAGAAAGGGGGATAATAAGTTTGTGTGGAGGTGCTGACTAACGGCGAATAAACTACACACTATCAAAACAAAGAAAGTCGCACACTACATATATACTCTCCCAACAATTTAATGGGTATTCACCAACGTTTCGGCATCACTGTGCCTTCCTCAGGGCCTAATAGGAAAGAAGTCATTTAATGGTAAAATGTATTAGGCTGATTTGTCAAACAAATCACTTCAAAAAGTAGGCTACTCCAAAATAATTCCAGCATCCAAACAGTGCACTGTGCACGTACCATTTGATCAATGCAAAGAGACATCTGTTACAAACACCTAAAGTGTAATGACATTCAGTGAATTTCATTAGGCCAACTACAGTGGCGTGTATTCATATGTGGACAATAATAATGAATAAAACAATTTTAAATAATGTTTCGTAATTTTCCTTCAATTCGCAAGTGGCTGAATCTATCTCAGTGGAGAAGGCATACAGTATGAGAGAGCGAAACAGCGCCCCTCTGGCTCAGAATGTGTAACAAATTATCAATATTTAGAGACCCCCCGCCAAGTTTGACTTTTGTTGCCTTTAGATGAGCTCATCTCTTTCATGGGAGATTAACGACCCCTGGCTCAGCCCATAATTCACACACCACTTTCCACAACATTTGATCTATTTCATAGCCAACATACAGTATCTGTTCATAGGTTTTGGCACTTTGGTTCCTCAACTGGGGTGCAATGCTTCCATCTAGAGGTGTACTACTGAACACAATGTAATAATGAGACTACCATCTTGTGTACATCACTACACAATACCACTAAGACTTTTTTTGAGATTTCACTGGCTGCACCACAGATGAGTAGAGAATAAAGTATAGCGTAGAGTTACAGTAGAGTAGATTACAGACTACTGCAGTTTTTACATACTGGAGTCAAATAAAATCTGCGAAGAAGCATCAGACCAGAATATAATTTTATTTCTTAATTTCAAACTATTACAAGGGTCTCAAAATGAGTATACATGTTTATTTCAACTGTAGACAACACTTCAAACAGAAAAATGAAGAAAAAATGGGCATGAATTGAGAATCAATCAAGAACTTCAATCAGGAAAGTTAAATGTATTATTAACAGAAAGAAGTATCCTTTCATGAAACAATAAAATGTCAAACAATTAAAAGGTGCATCCTCTTGACTCTTTTTGCAGGTTTTGGTCATCCAACCCAAATTTAGGTTAATACAAATTCTTCCATGTGAAGCAACCCAAGTGCTCACTTGAAATTGAAAGACTTGGGAATTAAATCAAATCTCTCAAGATTTAGTTTAAGACAAATAAGTGAACTCGTTAAAGGCATAAAACCATTGTCACTCGCTGTGAAAATGTATTTATCTATAATAATGTATTTAGCCATCTATAGGCTACATCTCTAAGAAATACTCAGTAGAAATCCATCAGGATAACGTCAAAACAATTTGTCACTTTAAAATATCCGACACTCTTTCCATATTAACATTCCATTTCAGATTGTCTTTATTTGCACTTTCATACTGGCCTTTTCCTACCCTTCCATGTCCTGGTCTATAGTGCTCTGTAGACATGGAAGCACTATACTACCACTAAACTTAATTTGGCTCATGTAGACTTGTGTCAAGCCACCGTCACTTCAGCTTCTAAGAAAGAATAGGCAAATAAATGATGTAGCTAACAATTGTTCATAATAAATAAGCATTTTTGGAGCAAGGCTTTTTCTTTTCCAACAATAAAAGTTGTGTGAAAGTCTTAACACTGGATAACTTAATTATGGAACAGAAGTGTAATACATCTATTACAATATATATTATTTGCCCATACTCAAAACAAAGGACACTGTACCCATATTTTCTCTCAGGGCCATATAATCTTCCTCATACATGTACTGTAGCTACATTCTCAAACAGCAAACCATAATACTGCCTAGTGTAAAAAATATACTATGTTTATTTTGACCCTTCAAACAAGACAAAACTGCACTGTTTTGTTTCTTGATGATGAAAAACCACATAAAAGCACATGCAGGTAGGATTAGTAAAACTCGTGAAAAAGCAGAGCACCATAATGATTCTGTGGAGCTTGAGAAATAATGAATGTCTAACAGTGTCCATGTCCCTCCATTGTTGTCATTGGCTCGCTAAATAAGCATCACTAACACCTGTTTTCATTTATTGATTGACCATCTGTCTGAGTGTATTGTCATGTAACCAGGTTACATGACTTGAGCTTTAGTGTCCACATTCCATTCACTGTCATGCTGTTTTCCTCCTGTCCACAAGGTGGCTCTAGTAAGACACAGGGAAATCTTGTTCCAGTCTTCCTCCAGCCTCCTTCAAGAAACCAGCAACGCCACATCGTGATTCTTAAAACCAGCTGTCAGTCAATCAACATGAGGCACATGATTTTAGACCAAAACACAGAGGAGCAGTCAATACCAGTATTTCTGCTGGCCCTCACAGTGCTTGCACTTCTTCAAGTAACGGCAGGTGTCTTAGGTGTATTTTGTTATGCCCTTTTTGGCATAACAAAAGGGAGGATATATTGGAGTGTTTTTCCTCTATAGTGAGTCAGTACTGTTATGTCATCACTGTTCATTATCAGAAGATCTCTGTTTTGTTGTTGTTCCCCCCCTCACTGTCTCTGACTGTCGTACTGTCATGCCCTCCTCCTGTAGTCTAGATTCCTGTGTGATTCCCTCATGTCTTTTTGGCAACGGACCGCTGGGGTTTCTGCTTACGCAAGTGTGCCTCGATCTCGTGTCGGAAGAAGAGCATGCCCAGCTGGCCGTGTGAGGCTTCGTTCATGGCCTTGGACTGCATGCACATCCTGTACTGCTCCGGGGGCAGCTCGTCAGCACAGCGCTTCTCGTGCCACAGGTGGAAGAGGCCCCGCGATGGGGACCGCACCACCAGCAGGTTGCTGTGCAGGTACTTCCTGTAAAGGTGAACATCCTCACCACCCCAACCTTTGATGTCCACGTCAAAACCACCTGGAGGAGGGACAACATGAACTCATAAACTCACTATATCAGGCTGCTGAATAGCCAGTACTAGTCAGCTACCTGCTCCCCCCTCCCCCCTGCTTCTCCCCCTATGGACATCCCCCCCACTCCCCTCCACTCTCCCTTACCTTACCTGCTACTCCCCCTATGGACATTCTTTCTCCTGCTGCTCCCTCCATTCTACTCCCCCTATTGACATTCTTTACTCTGCTCCCATCCCAACGACATTCCTCACTATTGCAGTTGTAAATATGTATATTGTTACTTATTTTTGTTTATTTCACTCAATAGTCATTCTCCCACACCCCCTCAACAGTCTTTACTCTGCTTCCACCCCAATGGACATGCATTTATTCATCACTGCTACAGTTGTTATGATGTACATAGTGCTAATTCTATTTTTATTGTTGTTTTTCATGACCATTTTCATTATTTTATTTCACTTAGAGCTCAAAGCCTAAGAATTCCACTGTACCCTGCAATCACACCTACAACCCTGTACATGTGACTATTAAACAATCTGAATCTATATATACTGAGTCTACAAAACATTAAGGACACCTTCCTAATATTGAGTTGGAAAGAGCAGGTGTTCTTAATGTTTTGTACACTCAGTGTATTATGTTCTACCCGTTCTTTTTACATGCATAATGCATGGCTGTTGTGTTGGAGGGCCAGTAGGAGGCACTCTTTCCTTAGGTCTAAAAAAATATCCCAATGCCCCAGGGCAGTAATTGGGGACATTGCCCTGTGTAGGGTGCCGTCTTTCGGGTTGGGACATTAAACGGGTGTCCTGACTCTCTGAGGTCATTAAAGATCCCATGGCACTTATTGTAAGAGTAGGGGTGTTAACCCCGGTGTCCTGGCTAAATTCCCAAGCTGTCCGTCATACCATCACGGTCACCTAATCATCCCCAGCTTACAATTGGCTCATTCATCCCCCTCCTCTCCCCTATAACTATTCCCCAGGTCGTTGCTGTAAATGAGAACGTGTTCTCAGTCAACTTACCTGGTAAAATAAAGGTAAAAAATAAATAATGATATGACAGCAGTGAAATGATGAAATCTTGTGATAGAACCTCAGAACATGCCCTAACTTGACTTTCAGAGGAAGTAAGATGCTGATGTCAGTTCTTTCCAACTAACTAGACTACTTCCTCTTCATTCCCTAGGTGACACGGGTAATCATGTCTTGCTTATTTATGCATGAGTGCGGTTCTTCTCCCCCTCTCTCCCCCTCTCTCTTTTTAAGAAGACTGTGCTGAATGCTCAGTGCTGAGGGGCTAAACAATGAACCGAACCAGGAAGTTGGAAATTGTTTATTTGTGTGTGCACCGGGGCCTAAAGATATCCCCTCTGTTTGAAGTCACCCTGTCTCTTCTCTTCATCCCACTGTGAGAAGCACATTGTTTATTTTCATCCCTTCTTTTCCTCTCAATCTCTGTGCCTCTCTCTCTTTACCTCCCGTCATCTCTCTCTACTTTGGGTGAAAAGCTCATCCCAGATATAGTAATGAATAATACATTTTCGCATCACATCACATCTAAATCTCAAATCACTCCCCCTAGAGTTTCAAGGAGTATTTGATGTATTATAGGTCATACTGTAGCACGATGTATCCCTCCCCTGAGAGTCTAAGGTCAGACAGATGCTGTACCTCTGTCTCCCTCCACAGTAATGTTAATGTTCTGCCAGTGGCAAATGAAATTACAATGACAAACAGTCAAATCTCTGTCCATCTCTCTGTGTGTGTGTGTGTGTATTTCTGGGCCTAGACACGTGTGCCCTACGAGCCCTGGTCAAAAGTAGTGCCCCATACACGCAATAGGGTGCCATTTGGGACGCAGACACTGCCCAGAAACGACCCTTATTTACAGCATAGTTTACAGCCTGTGACTTCACCGAAAGGCCTCGACCGAGGTGGAAAAATGTATTGAGGCCAAAACCTGTCCTGAGAGCCAATATGCCCGAGTCCATAATACTATTGCAGATGGTTTGGATATGACAGTTTGCCAGCGATGAGCACGGTGACATGATATTTACCTATGTTGATGAAATCTGATCTGTACTGGCACGTCATTCCGAAGCCGAAGTCTCTCCAGAATCCGGTGTCTTTTTTAATCGCCTATTAAAAATAGCAAAAAAATAACAGGCAAATCTTTCATGTAAGAAAATGTGCTGTTGTACATATTTCTGAGGACATCTGTGAAAGCAGGTTTCTTACCAGCTGCTGTTCGACTGGCGGGATGTTGTCACGATTGCCGTAGATCAGGGTTGGGTTATACTGGCTGAACAGAACCGGATAGAAGACCTTCTTACCTGAGGAAGAAATACATATATGAAAATATAATCAAACACATCTAAGATTTCCAATGTATTAATTACCAATGGTTAATACACTTGAACATGGACAAAACAACATCTCAACAGTTACTTCATTCAAATCTCAGCTTTGTTAGAAAACCAAAGATACAGCGGCCCACGCTGAACGTAGCACTGATGTGGATTTGTTCAGTGTACTGTAGTACCAGGTTGAGCGTTGAGACGGCAGGTGTTCAGGAAGTCGGCGGTAAAGTAGATGTCGACGTCACAGAAGAAGAGGAGGACGTTTCCTCCCTTCCACGCCCTGGCGCCCACATCCAGGCCACGCCCCCTGGAGAACTCCTCATTCAGCTGGAGCAGGGAGAAGTTCTTAAAGTTGATCTCCCTGCAGAGAGATAAGAAGAAGAAGAATACTTTATTATCCTTTATACACAAATGTCCAGCAGAAACGTATCTTCTGCTTTAACCCAACCTCTTCGAAAGAAACTCATATGCAAACAGGTTGGAGCAGAGAGAGAGAGAGAGAGAGAGGGGAGAGGAGAGAATTTGACAGAATAGGAGATGAAATAAGAGTTGATTCAGAGACAGAACCCAACGGATACTAGACAGAGGGAGACAGTGTGGCAAAAAAAAATTGACCAAAAATGAATTAGCGTCATTGGTTTAAAGTTAATTTAGTAGAGGGAGGGGGACAGGCTTTATTCATCCGTGTCTAATGGGTCTTATGAGAGCAGAGGGCACAGCTGAGTCCGAATACAGACACCGCATACAATATACACAGCTCTGTCTTTGTACTGTACCATTAACTACAACACACACACACACACACACACACTACTCCCGCATACTGTAGCGAACCTAATTTCCCCTTTGACAACAGCAGAACTAATAAGATCAGGTCTGTAAAGTGGCTACATGATGGGTGGGTCCCGATTGGCACCTACAGTATGCCCTACATAGTTAATATGCTACTTACTCTGTCACTGTGACAAATGTGTTTTGTGACATCTCAGCCTCCTTTAGGCATTATTATCATCAACCCACGGTAAACAACCACTGATTGATGTTCCTTTATTAGTGTGGGATTATGCCCTTGTGGATAGAGTGGCACGTTGTGGGCTTAACTCAAATACAAGCCTGCTACCGCACAGAGACAGACAGAGAGAGAGAGAGAGAGAGACAGAGAGAGAGAGAGAGAGAAGGGGACTGCAAAGACAGGTTTGCTATGGGAATTCAAAGACACACACACACACACACGCACACACGCACACACGCACACACGCACACACACACACACACACACACACACCAGGATCCATCAAGATAAATTATACATCCATTCCTAACCTTGGGCCTTGCACTAGGGGGAAATAGCGAGAAAACATTGTAATTAATTGTTTGAGATGTGAACACTATAAAATTGTTAATACATTATTAATGCACGCTCTCAAATGATCACATATTCATGCCCAAAATGGATCATAAATTCAACTTTCCAGTTAAAAAGAGAACATAATTACTCATCTGTGACATAAATGATGATGTACTGTGGTGTATTTTATTCACAGGTCTGGTAGCGGAAGATAAACGGATAATATTTCCAGAGACAACCCATAGATTCAGCCCCTCAATATGACCAGCTAGCAGGACTGTAGCCCACCAGCAGATCAAAGAACATGAGGAACATAATCTGTTTTAAAAAAAATATAATATTGAAACTTGATTCATGTGCCTTTTATTATGGGATTCATAGTCCGCTATAGCACTGTGTGATAGTTCAGAATGGTGGCTATAACATGACAATGGTTGCAGCCTGATCTCTAGCTTTACACTGCAGGGTTAGACGTTACTCCAAGGTAGTTATACGGTGGGAGGCGACGTGACAATTGTAGTACAGATGCCGTATCTTAATTTGATCATTATGGAAATGCAAACTTGTAGTGTATTGAAGGTTTTAAAATGCTTCTAAAGTTTCAAATCCACTGGATTTGATTTGATTTATTGGGATACCCATTAGCCGATGCCAATGGCGACAGCTAGTCTTACTTGTGTCCGACAGTTTGTCATAACAAATTTGCCCTAACACTCATTATAATCCACATAATAATTCACATTTCCTGTAGCTGCTGGATTCTTTTCCTGCTGTGATAAACTGGGTCAAATCAAGATACGGCATCTGTAGTTTAGCCTGACACTATAGCCTGTAGGCTATTCCCAGTACGGAGTCCTTCTCCCCGTCTCCTATAATCTCTCGATCAGCATCTATCCAAACTGAACCAGAGGGAAGGGCTCCCTCTCTCCTTCCTGGGGACTCTGGCTCTGGAATAGATCAACTGTGTATTTGATTTCAGATTAATCTGTATGGAGACTGACTTATATCTGCTGTCAGAAAGAAAACAGATTTAGGACCAGTGTACATGAGCTTAATCCTGTGTAGACACACACAGATACACCCACGTATTGGCTGGTTTGGCCAGAACAGATACACCCACGTATTGGCTGGTGTGGCCTGAACAGAAAAACCCCTGTGTTGGTTGGTGTGCTCAGACATACGGACAGACAGACTGGCAGACAAATACAGACAGAAACACAGACACCCACAGATACACCCACAAACGCAAAAATGCACACATGCATGTCTACCATATACACATACTAAAATTCGTACTAGTGCAGAATGTATGCTTGTGAATGTTGCCACTAGAATTCCCAGCCAGCTGTTGTTTATTCAAGGTGCACAAAATCTTTTAAGTCCCCAGAAATTCTTAGGACATTAAAACATTGTTTGCCAAGCCCCGTGGGAGTTTGTTCCCGCATTTGATAAATACCTTTTAAACCACAAATGATAAAAAAAAGCATTAAATATGTATGTGGGCCAGAGTAATTAAAAGCAGGCAAACAGGATTTAATTCAAATCACATTAGTAGTGTGTAGGAGTGGGATTAGTTTAGGATTCAGGCTGATTGTTGGAGTGTTTTCACTGTGATTCAAGCAGCCCCAAGCCTCAGGCCAAAACACACTCTGGATATTTCCTTTTGTGATCCTGGTTTGGTATGTCCGTCTGGTGCTGGTCTGGGAAAGCCCCCCACCCCCTCTCTCCTTCTCTCTACATCCTTCTATCCATTTTCCAGCCATCCTCAGTACTGCCATGTCAAACAAGCACAGGAAGGAGCTCCTGTCTGTCTGTCTGCCCTGTCTGTCTGTCTCCAGGGAGGGGAAATCTTCAACTAGGAGTTCAAGACCCCTCTCTGTCTACTGTTAATACCCTGAGGAGTCTCACTTTCTTAGTTAGTGTGTGTGTGTGTCTGAGTGAGAGCACTCGCCGCCCATTTGTCTGACAGCCGGGGCCTCTAGTGTTTTGGAGGACCCTGGAGAGTTAGGATTCAGTAAATGTTTTGAAGAAACATCATCAGTACTGGTCATTAAAAATGTAGACGTGTGTAGATGCAGGCCTCAGGCAAGGCCCCATTAAGCAGGGCTGAAGTAGGTTTTAAGTGTGTGTGTGTGTGTGTGTGTGTGTGTGTGTGTGTGTGTGTGTGTGTGTGTGTGTGTGTGTGTGAGAGAGAAAGACAGAGCATAATGAGAGGCAGATTTAATTTACTTTACGTGGATAAACATCAACACTGGATGGAAAAACTGAAAGAACACACTCCGGCTTCCAGTTTCCTGAAAAGCTACAATATTGTGTCATCCAAATGAAATCCTACACTACCCTGTGATTAAGTTTTTTTTTGAAAGGATGCAGTACTTTGTCTGTCTCCCTGAGGAGCCGATCACTCTGTGGAGATGTAGGAATGGTGCGCTAGCATTTACTGTGCGCTGTTAGCTGGTGGGCTGGTGTTTATGTTCTGAGGACATCTGTGGTTCACAGGCATTCAGCTATCCTCCTGGGCTCAAAACTCTCTCCTCTTCCACTCTCTTCTCTTCTCTGCTGTGTGTTTTCTTTGATGCATCTCTTCTCCTCTCCTCTCCTCTCTCCCTCATGGACACTCATTTATTCATGTCTATCGATTTCCCCCACTCTTCAAACAGCTCGGTGTGTCTCTGTCCATCTCAAACTGGAGTGATGGACAGTTACTGGTTGAAGCGTGTTCGACATGATAATCAATTCCCGTTGTCTGGTACAGCTCACTAACATACAGCATAAGGAATTTAACTTTATTTCAACCTGCTCTGTCTCTCTACTTTGCTGATGTGATTTAACTGACTTGGATACAGTGCTTGTCCCTATGATTATGAACACATTCAGTACAAAATTGGTAAATAGTCTTTGGATAGAGAAGGATGACTTTGATTTAG
Organism: Hucho hucho; assembly: GCA_003317085.1. NCBI lineage: Eukaryota > Metazoa > Chordata > Actinopteri > Salmoniformes > Salmonidae > Hucho > Hucho hucho. The sequence goes on along the minus strand of QNTS01000052.1, from coordinate 1,245,317 downwards.
TCAGCAGTAGCAGCAAATGATCCATGCAGTGCCTGCTGTTGGAAACAAATATTGACATCGGCAAAGCTAAAATAAGGGCAGGCAGGATTCAGATCGTCACCCATGGATAAATTGTACGGTCACACAAATCGATAACCATTCACACCGATTCAACAGAAATAGGAATAGGGAGAGATTGGAGTTTGGATGTTGTTATCTTTCTCTCTAGGAGATCAGTGCTTGATTAACGTGTCTGATCCAGAGTCAGATGAAGTGTTACGTAACCATGGCGATGGAATGCATTGACAACAGAGAGCTGTTATAAGGTGACAAGAGGACAGACCATGATTGATACAGTAGATATGTTTGGTATCATGTGAGCCCCATCCTGAACTATAGCAGACCTGGTTTCAAATAGTGTTACTGTAAGAGTTTGATTGAGTCTGCCTGGAGTGCCAGGTCAAGCTCACAAACACGGCTAAATCATTTGAAAGTAAACAACTACTATTTGAACCCACGTCTGATGTGAGCTCAATCGTGGGACTGTTATGGCTGTTAAGATATTCGTTATCAGAGTAATTGTGGTACAAAAAAACCTAGCAAGAACTAGGGACTGTAGTGCTCGGGTTGTCTGTGAACTAGTTGAGTGAGACTGTGTAGATAACAGATATCAACATATGTCTTGTTACACACAGGTTGTGTCTATGGTATTTGCTGGGAACAAAGCGAACAAATTCTCCAAGGACTAACACAGCTCGTTCCCTTGCACAGTGAGACAACACATTAGCGGAGGCCACTGTCTCAGAGAGAAATGTGCAAGGACACCGTCTTGCCTTTCTCCCTTTAACTATTCACTCCATCACAGGCCATTCGCAGAGACATGAGAGCTGTTGAGAATGAGATTTCTTTGAGTGAAAGACCTTGGCTCTCATCAGATTTCTCTTCCTAGACAATACTGTCTGCCTCATTGTCATTGAGAGCAAGAGAGCGAGAGAGAGAGAAAAAGCTGTAGTGTGACATCTGAAACCAGCTCAAAGCCTAGCATGAGGTGTGCAACTTTCTCTCTCCTTCCCTCTTTCTCTCCTTCTTTCTCTTTCTACCCCTGCAAACCATCCAGCCAGGGGCGAGCACCGCGTCTCCATGGCAACCTACCAGATAATCAGTACAGTACCAGAGTACCATGTGAACTAATTTCACCCACAAGACAATCTCAAATTGACCCTGGACCTGTAATTGTATCTGCGGGCAATACACTAATTTCACTGCGACCGCTGTCAGCCCTGATCCCAGACCTGTAATATCCGACACTGGCAGAGGTCACTGAGTGCCTCTGGGTGGCCACACTCCTACATTATTCATCAGACGGGGCTGAGGTTTCTGAGTTTCTATAAAGAGAGACAGGAAGTGTATGTGTGTGTGTGTGTGCGGGGGGGGGGGGGGGGGGGGGGGGTATTTATGTACAGTGGGGTCCATAATTATAGGCACCCTTGATAGAAATTAGCAAAAAACAGCATAAAGTAAATAATACAAATACTGAGCTATATTATACATTATTTTATATTAATACAATTGCTCAGAGAAAGACATGTTTAATACAAAAAATCTGAAAAATATAGGGGTCAAAATTATTGACACCCCTGTTTTCAATACTCTAGCACTGTCCCCTTACCAAGAACCATTACATTTTAGCCAAAAACCTGGTTGCCTTTCCCAGGAGGCTGACATTTAGCCACAAGTGGATCTTCCAGCAAGACAATAACCCCAAGCACACGTCAACATCCACAAATAAATGGTTTGATTGGCCACATAATTTACATTTTGCAATGTCCATCTCAGTCTCCGGATTTGAACCCCATTGAAAACCTGTGGTTTGAATTGAAGAGGGCAGTCCATAAGAGCAGACAAAGGATATCAAAGATCTGGAAAGATCCTGTATGGAGGAATGGTTTAAGATCCCTCCCAATGTTTTCTCCAATCTAATAAAACATTTGAGAAAAAGGCTCAGTGGGGGAGGGTGCTGGAGTATTGAAAACTATCATTTTTAGATAATTTCTCTGAGCAATTTTATGAATATATGAATAATATAATTTCCCAATTTTTTAAGCATACAGTCATGTTTGCTCATCTGTGCATGTGTGAGCATGTGTGAGTGTGTGTGATTGTGTATGTATGTGTATGTGTGTGTGTATGTCTGTTTCTGTGTCTCTGCCTGTGTGTGCGTGCGCGCATTCTTGTGTGTGTGGATGCGTGTGTGTGTGTGTTTCCACCCACCTAGACGTGTTCTCCAGAGTGCTCCGGACTTCATTCATCTGGTCCTTCCCAAAATACACTACTGTGAGGTGAACACGACCATCCTGCCGCACACACACCTCTCTGCAACAACACGCACAAACACATTAAGAAACAATGAATCAAACAGAGCAGGGGACTACACACAACCCAAGTACAGAGAGGGCCAAGGGGAAGGTAACCTAGGTTGAAATAATAGTTTTTTGCTTTCAGCAGACTTTCGCTGCGTTTGAAGCTTGCTTGGCGCAATGGAACCGATGGAATAATCTCCAAGGTCCAAACCCTGCACATTTGCACTGAAGGTAGGCTGAGACAAAAAGTTCAAAGTATTTGAAAGAAAACACATATTGTATCAATAAAAGAGGTCAATTCAAAATGGGGTTACAGCAAGATCAGAGAGTACCCTTAAGGGTAGGTGCATACCAGTGGAGGCTGGTGGGCGGAGCTATAGGAGGACGGGCTCATTGTAATAACTGGAATGGAATTAATGGAACTGTTTCAAACACATTGCACTTACGGAAACCACACGTTCGACTCCGTTCCATAGATTCCATTCCAGCCATTACAACGAGCCCATCCTCCTATAGCTCCTCCCAACAGCCTCCACTGGTGCATACTGTATATGCACAGGCTACATACAGTATGCTGCGTTTATATAGGAGTCACACAATGAGGACCTGGTACCAGACCGAAGCCTAGAGCGATCGATCTCCGGCACCAGTGTGACATTCTAGAACTCTAGCAACAGACATTCTGATGGAGACACGCCAAATGTATATGCTGTGCTCAGTAAATGAGTCACATGGCTTCTGAAAGACTGTCAGTTCTACCTCACATTCCTCTTCTCTCCACGTGAATACACACACACACACACCCCCACCTCGTCCTCCTACCTTAAATATGGATGAGACCAAATCGTTTGCTCAGTGACTCAGGGAACCTTTGTACCACATGAACAGCACCACTATATCACAGGTTCCCTCTTGAGTCCAGGGGGCAGTTTAATGTGCTGGGTTTAAGACTGCTACTAAGCAGGATTTGCCAGAGAAAACCCTCAAAGCCTTGATAAGCAGCTGTGCAGGAGTGTAACAAATTACAGGAATTAAAGAGTCTCTAACAGACAGACATACCGTGGCTATCAGAGTACAAACAGAGCCTTTACCTCCTATATACTGAATCCTTACTGCTGTGACAAACTAGGAATGTCAAAAATGGATAACTACTGTATATTCGGTTTCTCGTTCCCTTTAACTCTGTTATTGCCTAACATTATCATAGTTAATACCAGTGAACATGCTTTTTATTGCTTTATTAACCCTTATTTCACCTTTATTTTTTTTAGGTAGGTTCTGATTTACCACAACAACCCGGGGAAAGAGTTACAAGGGAGAGGAGAGGGGCGAAAGAGCCAATAACATGCATGAATAACTGAGTGGCTCTCACCTGAAATTGTGCATGAAGTGTCTGAACTTGTCGGCCCTCTGGGAGAGGGGCACTATGATGTTGATGGGGACGTTAGCCGTATCCACTCTCTCGTTCTTCACCTTCATCAGCGGCCCAAAGGGACGGAACAGAACCAGCTTCCTGAACTCACGTCTCTGGTCCCCTTTGAAGGTGAGCTCATACAGAGTGCCTTTGTCCTTCTCTGTCCGAGCGATACCTGGGGAAGGGAGAAGAGTGAGTTTACCCATTAACATGCACACACCAGGGCTGTCAAATGCAGAAAAACACACACACACACACACACACACACACACACACACACACACACACACAGGAACGAACATGCCTGCATGCATACAGGCACACACACAGCTGAACTGCAGTTCAGTTGATTAGATTTTTTGTTGTTATAATGTTGATGGATATCCAGCAGTCCATCGTGGATAATCTGTCTGGATTTGTCAACTGGTGAATATTTGCTCCTCTCCACAGTCCTTGGCTGTGTGGCCATGGGAGAGAGAGACAGACAGGGTGTTTAAGACAGACCCAGAGAGACAGGGATAGACAGACAGGGCATTTTCAAGCTCAGGGAGAGAGAGATGCAGGACAAGGAGAGGGGGACAGACAGGGCATTTAAGTGTGAGAGAGAGAGAGAACAACAGACAGGGCATTTCAGACCTTGGGAGAGAGTGACAGACAGGGTATTTCAGGCACAGGGAGAGAGAGAAAGGGCATTTCAAGCCCAGGGAGAGAGAGAGACAAACAGGGCAATTCAGGCCCACGGAATGACAGACAGAGACACACACAGAGAGAGAGAGAGCGAGAGAGTGTACCTGACCACTGTGACTGACCCAACATTAAGGTAAGCTTTGACTATGTACAGACTCACTGTGCATAGACTTGCTATTGAGAAAGGCTGCCAAAGGCAGACCTGGCTCTCAGGAGAAGACAGGCTATGTTCACATTGCCCACAAAATGAGGTGGAAACTGAGCTGCACTTCCTAACCTCCTGCCAAATGTATGACCATATTAGAGACACATATTTTCCTCAGATTACACAGACCCACAAAGAATTCGAAAACAAATCCAATTTTGATAAACTCCCATATCTATTGGGTGAAATACCACAGTGTGCAATCACAGCACCAAGATTTGTGACCTATTGCCACAAGAAAAGGGCAACCAGTGAAGAACAAACACTATCGTAAATACGACCTATATTTTTGTTGATTTATTTTCCCATTTGTACTTTAACAATTTGCACATCATTACAACACTGTCTTGTTAGGTTCTAAATAACAGGGTAAAATGTGAAAGACAACTATGAAAAGCTGGTTTTTAAACCTGTCTCCTATGCTGAGTCTCCTCCTTCCACATCTGGACAGCCAATACATCGCGGTTGCTAGGCAGGACGTTAGTGATGCCTGTTCTCTCTCACTTCATCTGACCTGACCTCGGGCCAAATTCCTCACTCCTCCCCCAACTCACGGCTGTCCTGTTGACTTGTCCCAGACTGTGGCCCTTCTCCTTTCCATAGGATACCTGACGTGTAACAATAACATGTTCTGCATTCCCCTCTCTCCCTCCCTTCCATATTTCAAGTTAAGAAGTCAGAACCCATCAGTGTAGAGACATAATATGACATTTGAAATGTCTTTATTATTTTTGAACTTTTGTGAGTGTAATGTTACATTTTTTCTTGTTGTGAAATCCCTTTGGTAATGTAAACATATGTTTCCCATGCCAATAAAGCCCCTTAAATTTACATAGAAATGTAATTGAGAGAGACAGAAACTGACAGAGAGAGAGCGAATTGAGAGAGAGCGGGGGGAGAGAGAGAGAGAGAGAGAGAGAGAGAGAGACACAGGGCATTATGACAGGGCATTTTATGCCCAGAGAGAGATGGACAGAAAGGGCATTTCAGGCCACTGAAAAGATCCACAGCCTCTCCTCTCTGCTCCTAGCTGGCCTTGGCTGGGACCCTGGGCCATCTGCCACTATGACAGCTGAAGGAGACTGGTCATGCATAGAGATCATCCTCACACTGGATTTACAAGGCCTCACAGTAGTTAATACCCAGACATATCACTCAACAACAATACAGTTTACTCAGTCCCTACTGTCACCCACTTCACAGCTGTACACTGTCAGTCAAAACCTCTTGTTCCAAAGATGACATGACTGGACTGAAAGGAATACAGCAAGAGTGTGAGATTTGTCATCATGAAAGCAAAATTCTGTCCAAAATTATTATTTTACAGAAAATGTTTGTACTTTATTCCCATTTCAAACATTCTACTTTCAATTACGTCAAGAATAAACAGGATATTTTAAGTCACGCAACAATGTAGTAGCATTTAGTACCGTGTCAAAATACTCATACTGCAGGCCACTGTACTCTCCCCGCTCAAACTACATCGATAGAAACACAGGAAGCTGCAAAAGCTGAGTGGAATAGCTTGTGATCCCCAGTCCGATAGTGGTAAGACTAACTTCCTGTGATAAGAGCCATCTTCTCTTAACTCTGGGGACAGGGTGGGCTGTGGCTCCTCAGCCCAGCCTCCATGTACCATATAAACATGTTTTTCACATTCACATAGCATACAGATGTAGGGTATTAATTTGATCACCCTGTTGCAGGATAACATTACTGCAATGCGGGACATTTAAAACCAGTCATGTATTTGAGGTTTAAAAAGGCTTCTGAAGTTCATAATTTCCACTTTGACATTTCAGACTTGATTTTTCCTTCGAAAAATGTATCAACCCCTACTAAAATGTCCATTAACTGTAATCCACAGGCAGCCCAATTCTAATATTTTTTCCACTAATTTTGACCAATCACATCAGCTCTTTTAGGGGCGGCAGGTAGCCTAGTGGTTAGCGTGTTGGGCCAATAACTGAAACGTTGCTGGATCGAATCCCCGAGCTGACAAAATAAAGATCTGTTGTTCTGCCCCTGAACAAGGCAGTTAACCCACTGTTACCCAGTAGGCAATCATTGTAAATAAGAATTTGTTCTTAACTGACTTGCCTAGTTAAATAAAGGTTACATTTAAAAAAATCAATTTTCACATCAGATCTTTTTTAGAGCTAAAGACCAATTAGTGAAAAGAAGATTAGAATTGGGCTGCCTGTCTAAAAGCAGCCATAATAATTCATATTTCCTCTTGCTGCATGATTATTTTCCTGCTGTAGCAAACTGGCTCAAATTAAGATCCTATGTCTGTACCACTCTTTTTTGTCTCTCCCTCTCTCCCTCTCATTTCCTTCGCTCTCTCCCCCCTTCTACTCTGTCCCTCTTATTCCTTGTTGTCTCATTGGCCCACTCTCATTCTTTCTGTACGACAGCTGAGCAAACCCACCCAGGGCAGCTCCTGAAAAACACCATTCAGCACAGCCAATGGGTAGTGTTCAGTATTTGTGTTCAGTCGCGGCTCGCTAACTGAAAATTGGCAGGGCTCTAATGCTCCCTTTGTAATCGTCAGCATCTCAACAAGCTTCAAGTTGTCTGAGTGAATGAAAAGGTACTTGTCCACTGGTACAATTCATTTAAAAGGACGGGCAAGGAGAACTTCATTGCTAATATAAAGACAGTTCATTAACTAGCCTACACGGCTGCTTTCATCTTTGTTGTTGAACAATGGTTGTTGTTTGCTACTTGCTACACAGCCATGTCCAGCTACAGAGTACTCTTTGGATTACTCAGGAACAAATTGGCTATCTACAGGGTCAAAACACATTTAAAGAGTTTATTTCCAAAACGCTATATCCACCAATTTTTCACTTGTTTTTTCACTAGAAACAATTGCTCATGGGTACCTTCATGTGTGTAAAATATTACTGTTCTCAGATTTCTTATTCGTAGATTTTAGGTATGTATTAAAAATGTTTTTTTTTGCAAAACGTTATATATCTGGAACAATGTTCGTATACTCTATATTTGACTGTGATATGTGGTTGTCTCCCCTAGCTATCTTAAGATGAATGCACTCACTGTAAGTCATTCTGGATAAGAGCATCTGCTAAATGACTGAAATGTCAAATATAAATGTTTTACATACAGATCTCATATTACTGTATTGAGTCATTTTATTTTTTAAATACTGATGTTACAAATGTATCATTTTTCTACCTTGTAGAATAATAGTGAAATCAAATCAAATTTTATTGGTCACATACACATGGCTAGCAGATGTTAATGCGAGTGTAGTAAAATGCTTGTGCTTCTAGTTCCGACAGTGCAGTAATATCTAACAAGTAATCTAACAAATTCACAACAACTACCTTATACACACAAATGTAAAGGGATGGAATAAGAATATGTACATATAAATATATGGACGAGCGATGGCCGTGCGGCATAGGCAAGATGCAGTAGATGGTATAGAACACTATATACATATGAGATGAGTTATGTAGGATATGTAAACATTATTAAAGTGTCGTTATTTAAAGTGACTAGTGATACCTTTATTAAGTCAATTTATTAAATTGGCCGGAGATTTGAGTCTGTATGTTGGCAGCAGCCTCTCTATGTTAGTGATGGCTGTTTAACAGTCTGATGGCCTTGAGATAGAAGCTGTTTTTCAGTCTCTCTGTCCCAGCTTTGACGCACCTGTACTGACCTCGCCTTCTGGATGATAGTGGGGTGAACAAGCAGTGGCTCGAGTGGTTGTTGTCCTTGATGATCTTTTTGGCCTTCCTGTGACATCGGGTGCTGTAGGTGTCCTGGAGGGCAGGTAGTTTGCCCCCGGTGATGCGTTGTGCAGACCACACTACCCTCTGGAGAGCCTTGCGGTTGAGGGCATGCAGTTGCCATACCAGGCGGTGATACAGCCCGACAGGATGCTCTGAATTGTGCATCTGTAAAAGTTTGTGAGTGTTTTCGGTGACAAGCCAAATTTCTTCAGCCTCCTGAGGTTGAAGAGGCGCTGTTGCGCCTTCTTCACCACGCTGTCTGTGTGGGTGGACCATTTCAGTTTGTCCTTGATGTGTACGCCGAGGAACTTAAAACTTTCCACTACTGTCCCGTCAATGTGGATGAGGGGGGCTCCCTCTAATGTTTCCTGAAGTCCACGATCATCTCCTTTGTTTTGTTGACGTTGTGAGAGGTTATTTTCCTGACACCACACTCCGAGGGCCCTCACCTCCTCCCTGTAGGACGTCTCGTCGTTGTTGGTAATCAAGCCTACCACTGTAGTGTGCAAACTTGATGATTGAGTTGGAGGCGTGCATGGCCACGCAGACATGGGTGAACAGGGAGTACAGGAGGGCTGGGAACACACCCTTGTGGGGCCCCAGTGTTGAGGATCAGCGGGGTGGAGATGTTGTTTCCTACATTCACCACCTGGGGGCGGCCCGTCAGAAAGTCCAGGACCCCGTTGCACAGGGCGGGGTCGAGACCTAGGGTCTCGAGCTTAATGACGAGCTTGGAGGTTACTATGGTGTTAAATGCTGAGCTGTAGTCAATGAACAGCATTCTAACATAGCTATTCCTCTTGTCCAGATGGGATAGGGCAGTGTGCAGTGTGATGGCGATTGCATCGTCAGTGGACCTATTGGGGCGGTAAGGAAATTGGAGTGGGTCTAAGGTATCAGGTAGGGTGAAGGTGATATTTTTGTTTATTACATTTTTTTTAAACCTTTATTTAACTAGGCAAGTCAGTTAAGAACAAATTCTTATTTACAATGATGGCCTAGGAACAGTGGGTTAACTGCCTGTTCAGGGGCAGAACGACAGATTTGTACCTTGTCAGCTCAGGGAATTGAAGCCTTGACTAGCCTTGACTAGTATCTCAAAGCACTTCATGATGACAGAAGTGAGTGCAACGGGGCGATAATCATTTAGTTCAGTTACCTTAGCTTTCTTGGGAACAGGAACAATGGGAACAGGAACAGTGGCCATCTTGAAGCATGTGGGGACAACAGACTGGGATAGGGATTGATTGAATATGCCCGTAAACACACCAGCCAGCTGCTCTGAGGACGCGGCTAGGGTTGCCGTCTGGGCCTGCAGCCTTGCGAGGGTTAAACACATTTAAATGTTTTACTCACGTTGGCCACGGAGAAGGAGAGCCCACAGGCTTTGGAAGTGGGCCGTGTCAATGGCACTGTATTGTCCTAAAAGCGAGCAAAGAAGTTGTTTAATTTGTCTGGGAACAAGACGTCGATGTCCGCGACGGGCCTGGTTTTCTTTTTGTAATCCGTGATTGACTGTAGACCCTGCCACATACGTCTCGTGTTTGAGCCGTTTGATTGCCAATGAAATAACACATTGGGAATCATGTAGTAACCAAAAAATATATTTTAGATTTTAGATTCTTCAAAGTAACCACCCTTTGCCTTGAAGACAGCTTTGCACACTCTTGGAATTTTCTCAACCAGCTTCACCTGAAATGCTTTACCAACAGTCTTGAAAGAGTTCCCACCAACAGTCTTGAAGGAGTTCCCGCTTTTCCTTCACTCTGTGGACCAACTCACCCCAAACCATTTCAATTCAGTTGAGGTTGGGTGATTGTGGAGGCCAGCTCATCTGATTCTGCACTCCATCACTATCCTTCTTGGTCAAATAGACCTTACACAGCCTGAAGGTGTGTTGGGTCATTGTCCTGTTGAAAAACAAATGATTGTCCTACTAAGCGTAAACCAAAAAGGATGGCGTTTCACTGCAAAATGCAGTGGTAGCCATGCTGGTTAAGTATTCCTTGAATTCTAAATAAATCACTGACAGTGTCACCAGCAAAGCACCCCCACACCATCACACCTCCTCCTCCATGCTTCATGGTGGGAGCCACACGTGCGGAGATCACCCGTTCACCTACTCTGCGTCTCACAAAGACACGGTGGTTGGAACCAAAAACCTCAAATTTGGACTCATCAGATCAAAGGACAGATTTCCATCTAATGTCCATTGCTTGTGTTTCTTGGCCCAAGCAATTATATTATTATGATTATTAATAGTGGTTTCTTTGCAGCAATAATATGGACTTGGTCTTTTACCAAATAGGGCTATCATCTGTATACCACCCCTACCGAGTCACAACACAACTGATTGGCTCAAATGCATTAAGAAGGAAAGAAATTCCACACATGAACTTTTAACCAGGCACACCTGTTAATTGAAATGAATTCCAGGTGAATACCTCATGAAGCTGGTTGAGAAAATGCCAAGAGTGCAAAGCTGTCATCATGGCAAAGGGTGGCTACTTTGAAGAATCTAAAATATATTTTGATTTGTTTAACACTTTTTTGGTTACTACAATGATTCCATATGTGTTATTTCATATTCTACAATGTAGAAAATAGCAAAAATAAAGAAAAACCCTGGAATTAGAAGGTGTGTCCAAACATTTGACTGGTACTGTATTTCGCTGACAGTGAGGTGGGTATATGGCGTTTTGCAAAAAAACATGATTATTTGTCCCTCTGAAATGAAACCATCAAGTGATTGTTTGAAATCTAACAACCCCATGCCATGATTAGATAGTGAAAAAAACATACCATTCTCTTTCACAAGTTCATTAAACTATAAAATCTAATTTACCAACATTTCTGAAAATTGATAGATAGCCTTTTGGAAAGAAACTTAATTCCTTATGGGTGTGTTTAAGAGCCGATACCTGAACCAGTATTTCAAGGGAGAGATAGAGGTACATAAACAATTATGTGTTTTCAGTATATTTTTGGTATGTCGACACACAGACAGACACAGATAGACACCACACGCAAAGGCAGGCACACACACACACACACACTTTCCCTCTCCCAGGTACACGTAGGAATTAGTCAGACATGGCCCCAGTAAAGATGTTGACCTTTCAGAGGAAGCAGCCCCTCTCTCTGACCTTGTAGAGATGCTACACACTGAATGGAAAGCAGCTGTGCTCATTTCCTACTCCAAATCATGCTAGACTAGCTGGATATCCTGGCTGTGGCTCTTCAGCACCTCTATTATGGCTATCACACAGCAAAGCAAAACAAAAAAAACAAGAAGGAACACACAAACATGTTTGTTACAGATGTAGTTTACTGGAGAAAATATAGAAACAAACGTTAGATTTTCTTAGTTGGAAATGAGGATGTGCTGATTATTTATTTGTTCGACTGGTTCAATTTGGTGAATTCATTGTTTTTATGCCATTTTTTTTTTATTAAAACCATGTCAGTATTCCAATAGTTCAACAGCCACTCCACAATGTAGCTATTGTAAGCTATCGTAGAGTAGTGTGGAGCAGAACCTTGTATATATGCCATACACAGGAGGCTACTGAGGGGAGGATGGCTCATAATAATGGCTGGAACGGAGCAAATGGCAAATGGAATGGCACCAATTTGATACCATTCCACTCATTCTGCTCCAGCCATTACCACGAGCCTGTCCTCCCCAATTAAGGTGCCACCAACCCCCTGTGATGCCATACACAGTATGTATATCATTATGGCTGTATACATATGGCTCTGGTATGGAGCTTAGTGACTCACCTTCTATGAAGTCTGATGGTGAGTAGACCTTGGTGGTCCGGCCCTTGTCTGCTCCGTCTCGGGGTGTGTTGAGGCTCCGCAGGGCTGTCTCCAGCGCTTCACTCAGCTCATCCCTCCGGTCCTTCCTCACGGGCTTCTCCTCAGGGTGCCTTGTCAGGCCCATCTCCAGCTGGTACACCCTCTGCAAGGTGAAGCTCTCGAACGGCACCATGGCATACTCGTTGGGTAGTCTAGTACCCTGGTGGACCTCCGCCCGGCCCAGCTGACTGCGAAGGAACTCCTGGAGGTCTGTGTGGCTCCTGTCAGCCCCAGGCCCCTGGCCCCCCTCCCCGAGGGCACCTCCTCCTGGGGACTGTCCGCCCTGGCCTCTCCCTGCCGCCCGCTCCATTGTGTCTTGAACTCCTTTGAGCTGCTCACTACGCTCCTGCAGTGCTTCTTTTAACTGGGCGATCTGCTTCTTCAGACTCGCCATGTGTAGCTTGTGCTGCTCCTCACGCTCCGCTAGCATGGCCTGGTAGTCCTCCCGCCCCGGGGGTCCGCTTTGAGCCGCCCCTGTGCCCCCTGCTGCCCCTACCCCCAGCCCGGGGCGTGGAAGGGCGTGGCTCACCAGGTTGTCCTCGGAGTGGGGGCTGCAGGTCATGACGTAGAGGAGGGACAGAGAGCAGCACACTAAGACCAATAGCACGCCCACACGGGACACCCAGGCCAGCAGACCCCTCCGCAGCATCCCGCTATCACCCAGAGGATTCAGGGATACACACACACACCTTACCCTCAGCAGTCTCACCGCCCACTAAAATATGATTGTCTGTGTGATTGATATTAATGTCTGACTAACCAAAGAAGATCCGCCTGAATGATCATTTGTGCCATTATAAGGGACGTCTCAACATTGCTCATACCATTGTCTGGATTCCTCATCCGTATGTTTGCGGTCAAGGGTGAGGCCTATTGGTCACGTCCCCTTCTCCCCCCCCCCCCTGGCTGGGTCCCAGTAAGGTTTGACGAGGTCCAGAACCTGGCTATTTCTATTTCCGATCCGGTCATTGGTAACAGACGCCATTCATCAGTGACTCACATCACATATGGTCCCACTACTTTCTCTGTGCACCCTGCTCTTTCCTTCCTGTCTGATGCTGCTGTTGCATTACAGGCCCCTGAGAGAATGTCTGTCTGGGATTCGTTGTTTATTCCACTGGACTCATGTTGAGGGGTGATGACACATGATTAGTCCTCCTGGACCCGATTGAGTAAACTGCATAGAGGAGTGAGAACCCAAACCACATCCCTTAAAAGAAAGTGAATGAACATTTTTGGGTTGTTCGCAGTTTCTTCATGATGTATATATCTTTCATGAGTCGCCTTCTGGAGGGAGAGAGAGAGAGAGAGAGTTCAAACTCAGTTGGTATGAAAGCGCAGTTGAGGTTTATGAGTATATGATATCATCACCATCATTAACATCCCATAGTCATCATCATCAATTTCTTCAATCTCCTTCATCTAGACATATGCTATATACGATTGCTTGGCTCTCTGAAAATGAAGAGCTTCACTTTGTGGTAAATCTCTCTGTATGCTGCAGTATAAATCTGTGATGTTTTATTTGCAGAGATAAAAATTGTCATAAACCTGCTAGAGGTCTGCATGAGGTCTAATGTCTATTGCATGAGGATATAGGGAAGATTTTTTTTTTCAATATCTAACTCAGATAATAAGACATGCCACTCAATTTTAAATGTTTACTTTGATATGAACCGAAAGCATGGGTTTCTACCTAGCGACACAGCCAAGCCAAGCATTCCGCAATCCCTTTAACTGCTGAATAACAATGTTGTCAGTGATGACAGTGTGACACTATGGGGGCTGTTCTAAAAGCATTAAGGACTGTACGCGGACCCTTCCGCCTGCCTGTCCTCTCACTGTGGAACAACAGGATTAGTAGAAGACAAGCAAACACAAAACAAGCAAGAAAATTGGCCATTTACACACCCACACAAACTCTCTCTTTATCTCTGTCTCTCTGTCTTTCTCTCTCATCCACAAGCAAACAATTTCCTTAATCACATTAAGGAAGACTGTATGGACAGAGACAGAAAAAGACTGCTTGCCTGTAAGGCCTATGTTTCCATGCCTGTGTGCATGTGTGCTGTGCAGGTGATGGTTTACTTGTGTGTGCTGTGCACGATGGAAGCACGGGTCCACGTGTGTTTGGGAATGTAGTTAGTGTGTAGTTAGTGTGTCTGTACGTGTATCTCCCTGTTGACTCACCACACAATTATCTATTTTATACTGTAACAGTCAAAAGTTTGGACACACCTTCTCATTCAAGGGATTTGATTTATTTTACTATTTTCTACGTTGTAGAATAATAGTGAAGACTTCAAAGCTATGAAATAACACATATGGAATCATGTAGTAACCAAAAAAAGGGTTAAAAAATCTATTTTAGATTCTTCATAGTAGCCACCTTTTGCCTTGATGACATCTTTGCACACTCTTGGCATTCTCTCAACCAGCTTCACATATGCTGAGCACTTGTTGGCTGCGGTCCAACTCATCCCAAACCATCTCAATTAGGTTGAGGTCTGGTGATTGTGGAGGCCAGCTCATCTGAGCACTCCATCACTCTACTTCTTGGTCAAACAGCCCTTACACAGCCTGGAGGTGTGTTGGGTCATTGTCCTGTTGAAAAACAAATGATAGTCCTACTAAGCGCAAACCAGATGGGATGGCGTATCACTGCAGAATGCAGTGGTAGCCATGCTGGTTAAGTGTGCCTTGAATTCTAAATAAATCACAGACAGTGTCACCAGCAAAGCACCCCCACACCATCACACCTCCTCCTCCATGCTTCACGGTGGGAACTACACATGCGGAGATTACCCGTTCACCTACTCTGCGTCTCACAAAGACACGGCGGTTCATCCAAAATCTCTAATTTGGGCTCATCAGATCAAAGGACAGATTTCCACCAGTCTAATGTCCATTGCTCATGTTTTTTGGCCCAAATACGTCTCTTCTTCTTATTGGTGTCCTTTAGTAGTGGTTTCTTTGCAGCAATTCGACCATGAAGGCCTGATTCACGCAGTCTCCTCTGAACAGTTGATGTTGAGATGTGTCTGTTACTTGAACTCTGTGGAAAAAAATTGGGGGCTGCAATCAGGTGCAGTTAAGGAACTTATCCTCTACAGCAGAGGTAACTCTGGGTTTCCTTTCCTGTGGCTGTCCTCATGAGAGCCAGTTTTATTATAGCGCTTGATGGTTTTTCAAAGTTCTTGAAATTTTCCGGATTGACTGACCTTCATGTCTTAAAGTAATGATGGACTGTCATTTCTATTTGCTTATTTGAGCTGTTCTTGTCATAATATAGCCATGGTCTTTTCCCAAATAAGGCTATCTTCTGTATAACACCCCTACCGTCAAATTAACTTTTAACAAGGCACACCTGCTAATTGAAATGCATTCCAGGTGAATACTTCGTGGATCTGGTTGAGAGAATGCCAAGAGTGTGCAAAGCTGTCATCAAGGCAAAGGGTGGCTACTTTGAAGAATCTCAAAAATAAAATATATTTTGATTTGTTTAACACTTTTGTGGTTACTACATGATTCCATATGTGTTATTTCATAGTTTTGATGTCTTCACTATTATTCTACAATGTAGAAAATAGTCCAAATAAAGAAAAACCCTTGAATGAGTAGGTGTGTCCAAACTTTTGACTGGTAGTGTAGGCTCAATGCAGCCTGCTACTAATGAAAGGACCAGTTATGTCAGAATACTGGGCTGTATAGGTCCTGTGCTCTGTGCCTGCGCTGCATGCATTATGTAGGGATTATGAATGTGTTACGTACGTAGACACCATTGAAAGAAAGTTACCAGATGACTTTGGCCTTCCTGTAACAGCACCATGGCTACATCTCTAGAATCTAAAGTGGCTTCTTCCTCTTGTCTCCTCTCCTTCATCGTTGCTGGTCTGAGATTGACTGCATAAGTGAAAACAATGTGGGGGAGTCTGAATAACAGGAATTAACTTTCACCTGCCTGGTTCTGTTACAAACTGCAAAGGAGACAAGAGGATGTGACGTTAAGACTATTGAGATGTAGCCTAGCCTATGAGTCCATATAGCCTGGAATTACCAGGCATCCTTCCAGCAGCACAGAGATTCCCACCCCACAGAGCCAGGGACTTGGGTTGGGAGGAGAGACGGAATGAATGGTGACTCACAGCCAAACCACTGACTCTCACTGACTGTGTCAATGGATATATTCACTGGTTGTCATTTAACTCCCCAAGGGAACGGACAGGACTGTCATACCACAATATATAACCTCTAAATCATATTATGGGATGACGTGTTCTTCTCTAACATTCATAATTAAATGATGATTTATTATTAAATTACACCATCATCATACTGATTCTATCTACATTTAGTACAATGTAACCCTCATGTAAACTCAAATAAGATAATTACGAAAAGTAACATCTGAAGAACGCCTCTACTTCTACTTCTGAGACCTCGGGGTAACTTGTCAACTGAGCTAACCTCTAAGTCTTGACTTAATTTCCAACTGAAGTAAAACAAACTGGCATTGTATTGCAGTCAGGAAATTACGGGCCTTTTTTCTTTTTGGCACGTCTCATCTCAGCAGGGGTGACTGTCCAATCAGAGAGAAGTAACTGTGGTGATACAGTTTACACGAGTTAAGTCACCTCTGTTTTGTGCTGTTGTGCATAAATAGTTACGTACCACAGTGGGTTCTGTCTTACAGTTACTGCTGTTACTAATGCTTCTGACTCTCTTCCTGTATTTGCATGGCTATAAGAGTGATTGGTTTGTTCCTTTGGAGCAGTAAAGCCAGAGGCATGTTTATGCAGAATCTTTAATTACAAAGTGGCTAAATCTGAATCATTATATGATCATTACGCAAAAAGTGTTTATAAATATTTATAAACGCTTGTATACAAATGTAGAAATGCACAACATTTCCTGATCTGACTGAGCTATGATAAATGTTGTACTTATCCTCTCAGAGGACTTGCATTCACTCTGAAAGACAGAAACAGATAGAGAGAGAGAGACAGAGAAAAACAGATTGAAAGAGAGCGAGCGAGGGAAAAGAGGGAACGACAGAACAGAGAACGAGGTGAGGTGGTGAGTCGGGGCGGGCGATGATCAGATCGGGACGCCTCCTGTGTTCAACGCTGAGCGGCATCTGGTTTTGACACAGAAACGACGCCCCGTTAGAGCGGCTTCCTGGCTACATTGGGGGTGGAGTGGCATGGAACTGTGCTCTCCGTTCTGTGGGTGGGAGGTGGTGGTGTGTGTGTCTTCATAGTCCCGTATAGCTCAGCATGGCGCTTGCATCGCCAGGGTTGTAGGTTCGATTCCCACGGGGGACCAGTTTGAAGAAAAAAAAAATATGAAAATGAATGCACCTACTACTGTAAGAGCGTCTGCTAAATTAGTCAAATCTAAAAATTTTAAATTTCTGCCCCAGACAGCAGTCACAGTTATGCAGGAGAAATAACTCCTGAAACAGAGAAGGGAGGTTTGGGGGCCAGGAGGGCTTCTGACAGCCTTCTTTTTCTCCTCAGTAGAAGAGAGTGTCTCTGTGAAGTGTGAACTATTTGAGGTATGTTACTGTGGCAGTCTCAAAATGTACAAACAGTAGTTCAATGTGTGACTGTGTGTGTGTGTACCCACGTGCGTTACTACAGTGGGGCAAAAAAGTATTTAGTCAGCCACCAATTGTGCAAGTTCTCTCACTTAAAAAGATGAGAGAGGCCTGTAATTTTCATCATAGGTACACTTCAACTATGACAGACAAAATGAGGAAAAAAAATTCAGAAAATCACATTGTAGGATTTTTTATGAATTTATTTGCAAATTATGGTGGAAAATAAGCATTTGGTCACATACAAACAAGCAAGATTTCTGGCTCTCACAGACCTGTAACTTCTTCTTTAAGAGGCTCCTCTGTCCTCCACTCGTTACCTGTATTAATGGCACCTGTTTGAACTTGTTATCAGTATAAAAGACACCTGTCCACAACCTCAAACAGTCACACTCCAAACTCCACTATGGCCAAGACCAAAGAGCTGTCAAAGGACACCAGAAACAAAATTGTAGACCTGCACCAGGTTGGGAAGACTGAATCTGCAATAGGTAAGCAGCTTGGTTTGAAGAAATCAACTGTGGGAGCAATTATTAGGAAATGGAAGACATACAAGACCACTGATAATCTTCCTCGATCTGGGGCTCCACGCAAGATCTCACCCCGTGGGGTCAAAATGATCACAAGAACGGTGAGCAAAAATCCCAGAACCACACGGGGGGACCTAGTGAATGACCTGCAGAGAGCTGGGACCAAAGTAACAAAGCCTACCATCAGTAACACACTACGCCGCCAGGGACTCAAATCCTGCAGTGCCAGACGTGTCCCCCTGCTTAAGCCAGTACATGTTCAGGCCCGTCTGAAGTTTGCTAGAGAGCATTTGGATGATCCAGATGAGGATTGGGAGAATGTCATATGGTCAGATGAAACCAAAATA
>QNTS01000052.1:1131956-1225971 GCA_003317085.1 Hucho hucho | reverse complement strand
ACTAAATACTTTTTTGCCCCACTGTAAATACATGAAGCTAGAATGCACAAAAATGTACCATAGTGATAATTTCAACAGGATGCATTCGTTACATACATCCCTGTAAGGCATAAGCAGTGGTCGGTCTGTAATCACTAAAAGCAAGAAAATGAACCATAGAAACACACCACAAGGCATGCTTCTGACCCTATAAAAAATACTCTGTGATCTCTGTGTTTCTTCTGTTATTTTCCCTTAGGGAATGTACATAGGCTTTTACAGCGAATCTGTCTGAACTGGTCGTGGTAAAATGAGGATGTTCTACTGTGACATACAGTAACAGCTCCAGGTGGGGCTGCCGGGCCGCGCCCCTGGTTTCACTGCCTTACCATAACCCCACCATCAGGTCCATCCCAGAGAGAAAGGAGGAGAGCACACAAAACCAGTCCCAGATGTTATTGGAGAGCTGTCCTGGGTGCACATTTTGGACCAAGTTTGGGAAATCCTGCTTTGGAGAGAAGGCAAAAAAATGGAGGAAAGGGTTAGAGGAAGAAAGAGAGAGAGAGAGCGCTAGAGGTAGAGTGATATATAGAGAGAGAAAGAGAGGGAGGGTTAGAGGTAGAGAAGGGGCTTTTTGATGTCCCTCTGGGCCTCAGGTGATTCTCCCTCCCCTTGATTAGGCTTACTGGTAGCTGGTTTCCTCAGTGCCAGAACCAATCCGTATCCTACCCCTACCCTACCCACCATCTGGCCCACTCAGCTCTTAAAACCCCCATCTGTTCTGCTACACACTAAACACACCTCTCAGTTACACACTCCCGCTCTCTATCAATGTACACGTAAAAGCACACATTGACGTACGTACAACAAAGTCAAAGTATTTCAAAAGGTAGACCTGTACCCTATACTTAGTCAACACATTGATAACGTAACGTTATACCTGGGAATTAAAACATTCACTGTGTACTTTCACATTCTCCAGATGCTCGCAACTTATCTCTACTAGGCTATGTCTTTATAGGTACTACAAATAGTGGAAGTAGTTCTGCGTGTACATTGCTGTGAAAAAGTAGGTTCCCTTTATCTAATCTTAGGTTTTGGTTGAAGATCTGATAACATTCAGTATAAAAAATATGCAAAAGTAGAGAAAATTTGAAAGGTGTCAAATACTTTTCCACAGCAGCGTAAGTACTAATCTATATTTGCCTAAAACAAACAATGGTACTTGAACCATAACAACTATAAAATTGCCTTTCATAAAACAATGCACAGATGAGGAAAATTAGAGGGCACGTCCTTAGTGCATCACAATAAAAAGCCACAATGTTTTTAATACTGCACAAAATCCATCCCTATACTTACAACTGTTTAAATAATGTGTGAGAAGGGATAGCTGGGCTTAATTTTTGTGTCTCTGGGACTCAAACCCCACATCCTAGTGTCTTAAAAAGGTATTTACTTCCTTCCTATGTCCTTCAACCAGGCAACTACTTTTAGTTTATTAGTGGGTTCTTAGCGTAGCGAGATCATGTTGTTCCTCTAGTCCCCTCAGACTCAACTCTGCACCTGAAAGCCAGTTCCACTGCGTTTTGTCACTGTTCCCCTCTAATCAGGGACTGATTTAGACCTGGGACAACAGGTGGGTGCAATTAATGATCAGACAGAACAGAAAACCAGCAGGCTCCGGACCTCGTAGGGTAAGAGTTGAACACCCCTGCCCTAGTCTATATTATCGATTTCCTATCCCATCGTCACTGACACTCAGAGGGTCGGGAGGTTGGCGAGGTGCTTGTGACAGCTTATAGTTTTCAAGGATAATATACGTGTACTAAATGTGTCCTCAAGTGTGTGTTCTGCCCTCGGTGCCTTGGCACTCGCCACCCATGTCCATCGATTGCCTGAAAACACGTGAACTCATCCAGCATGACCATCTAGCCTCAGGTCACATCTTATCTGCACAGATGGCATGGCTGTATGACACTCACAAAGACATGCACGCGAGTTCACACGCACGCACACACAAACTGGCATGCACACCCACACACTTCTTTCCCCTCCGCTTTCCAGCTGCCCGTGAAATACATGACGGACCGGATTTCTGGCAAATTGAAGCGCAGAATCCAGCGACCTTTTCCAAGAAAATGGTGTAATACTTTGGCCAGCAGTGTCAGCCTCCATTCACTGATCTTGGAATAGGATCAGTGAATGGAGCCAGTGTGGATACATGTGCACTTGACTGGTAGCCAGGACTGCTGGTTACATAATACAATGAGAGGTGGAGTTAGTGTATGTGGCCAGGGCTGGCGTGTGTGTGTGTGTGGAGCTGGGTCATTGAGGACAACTCATCCTCTGATATCTGGTCATTATGGAGACATATCTCTGTGGAGATCACATTACTACTGAGATATTACATGATCATTATGAACATGTGATAAATCACACTGGCTATATGGACTCATAATGTATATTCAAAATGGCACCCTATTGCCTATATAGTGCACTACTACCAATTTGGCCCTGGTCAAAAAAAGTGCACTTCATAGGGAATACGGTTCCATTAGGGACTAAGTTTATTAGGTACACCCATCTAGTACCGGGTTGGACCCCCCTTTGCCTCCAGAACAGCCTGATTTCTTTGGGGCATGAAAATGTTGCTCAATTGGTGGCAAGGGACCTAACGTGTGACAGGAAAACACTCGCCACACCATTACACCACAGCCACCAGCCTGAACCGTTGACATCAGGCAGGATGGGGCCATGGACTCATGCTGCTTACGCAAATCCTGACTCAGCCATCAGCATGACTCAACAGGAACCGAGATTCGTTGGACCAGGCAATGTTTTTCCACTCCTCAAATTGTCCAGTGCTGGTGATCACTGGAGACGCTTCTTCTTGTTTTTAGCTGATAGGAGTTGAACCCGGTGTGGTCGCCTGCTGCAATAGCCCATCCGTGACAATGACCAACGAGTTGTGCATTCTGAGATGCCGTTCTGCACACCACTCTTGAACTGCACCGCTATTTGCCTATTTGGCCTGCCTGTTAGCTTGCACGATTCTTGCCATTCTCCTTCGACTTCTCATCAACAAGCTGTTTTCGCCCACAGGACTGCCGCTGACTTTGTTTGTCGCACCATTCTCAGGAAACCCTAGACACTGTTGTGTGGGAAAAGCCCAGGAGGCTGGCCATTTCTGAGATACTGGAACCACGCTCAAAGTCGCTTAGGTTACTCATTTTGCCCAGTCTAACATTCCATCGAACAGTAACTGAATGCCTCGATGCCTGTCTGCCTGTTTTATATAGCAAGCCATGGCTACGTGACTTACTGTCTGTAGGAGCTAATCATTTTCTTGAACAGGGAGGTGTACCTAATAAACTGGCGATTG
The DNA here is from genome assembly GCA_003317085.1 of Hucho hucho. Lineage (NCBI taxonomy): Eukaryota > Metazoa > Chordata > Actinopteri > Salmoniformes > Salmonidae > Hucho > Hucho hucho. The sequence goes on along the minus strand of QNTS01000052.1, from coordinate 1,222,607 downwards.
AGTGTATATCAGTGGCTAGATGGACTGTACTTCAGAGAGAGGATGACTGACATCTGATCTGTGTAACATGAGCTAAACGTCACATCAGCACCACCAGCAGGCCAGTAGAGGACTAACTAGGGTATATTTCACACAGTAAACAACAGAACATCTCTAACAGATGGACATTGGACTCACACACAGATGCAGACATATAATGTATTGTTGTACTGAGCATCTCACTAAGGTAAATCATAACCTCCTAAACAGAAAGTTAAGTGGACAACATACACTACATGGCTCGTTGAACATCTCATTCCAAAATCATGGACATTAATATAGAGTTGGTCCCCCCTCTGCTGCTATAACAGCCTCCACACTTCTGGTAAGGCTTTCCACTAGCTGTTGGAACATTGCTGCAGGGACTTGCTTCCATTCAGCCACAAGAGTATTAGTGAGGTCGGGCACTGATGTTGGGCGATTAGGCCTGGCTCGCAGTCGGCGTTAAAAGTGTTTGATGGGGTTGAGGTCAGGGCTCTGTGCAAGCCAGAGCTCTGTGCAAGCCAGTCAAATTCCTCCAGACCAATCTCGACAAACCATTTCTATATGGACTTCACTTTGTGCATGGGGGCATTGCCATGCTGAAACAGGAAAGGGCTTTCCCCAAACTGTGCCACAAGGTTGGAAGCACAGAATCGTCTAGAACGTCATTGCATGCTGTAGCTTTAAGATTTCCCTTCACTGGAATTAAGGGGCCTAGCCCGAACAATGAAAAACAGCCCCAGACCATTATTCCTCCTCCACCAAAACTTTACAGTTGCCACTGTGCATTCTCCTGGCATCTGCCAAACCCAGATTCGTCCGTTGGACTGCCAGATGGTGAAGCGTGATTCATCACTCCAGAGAATACGTTTCCACTGCTCCAGAGTCCAATGGCGATGACTCCAGCTGACACTTGGCATTGCGCATGGAGATCTTAGGCTTGTGTGTGGCTGCTCGGCCATGGAAACCCATTTCACGAAGCTCCCGACGAACAGTTCTTGTGCTGACATTGCTTCCAAAGGCTTCACAATAACAGCACTTGACCGGGGAAGCTCTAGCAGGGCAGAAATCTGACGAACTGATTTGTTGGAAAGGTAGGATCCTATGACGGTGCCACGTTGAAAGTTAATGAGGTCTTCAGTACGGACCATTTTACTTCCAATGTTTGTCTATGGAGATTGCATGGCTGTGTGCTCGATTTTATACACCTGTCAGCAACAGGTTTGGCTGAAATAGCCAAATCCACCATTTTTAAGGGGTGTCCATATACTTTTGTGTATGTTTGGCAAGTGACTACTAGTCATTTCACTGCTACAGCGTGCAGTCTGACACTACTTTTTTATAAGGAAAATAGGAAAGGAAAATGTGGCTGATTTTTGACTGCCAGTGCTCATAGTTAAAATATTTAACTAAATAATTCATAAAAAACACACTTCAATCAATCCCAGTTGGGTTTTTCATGGTTTAGAAAACAACAGTATTTTTTTAAGGACAAATATTTTAGCAGTGAGGGACTTAACCCCAACTTTCCTGATTAAAATGAAGCCGTTGAATTGTAAGAGAGCAGAATTGCGGCTATAGGCTATAGGAGATCTGATGTTGTGATGTGGTTAATCTATGGTGAAACAACCCAAATCCTGACACTTTAGTCTCTCACAACTTTAATCTTTTACTGCTAATCTCCACAATTTTCATCAGAATTTAGCATGACATCAAGCGGGTGGGCTGGCTGGATGAGTGTGTATGTACAGTGCCTGTCACGTTACAGCCATATTCTAAAAGTATTATTTTCCCTCATCAATCTACACACAATACCCCATAAAGACAAAGGAAAAACAGGTTTTTAGAAATGCTTGTAAATGTATAAAAAAAAAAAAAAAATACAGAAATACCTTATTTACATAAGTATTCAGACCATTTGAAATTGAGCTCAGGTGCTTCCTGTTTCCATTGATCATCCTTGAGATGTTTCAACAACTTGAATGGAGTCCACCTGTGACTGGACATGATTTGGAAAGCCACACACCTGTCTATATAAGGTCCCACAGTTGACAGTGGATGTCAGAGCAAAAACCAAGCCATGAGGTCGAAGGAACTGTGTGTAGAGATCAGAGACAGGATTGTGTCGGGTCACAAATCGGGGGAAGGGTACCAAAACATTTATGCAGCATTGAAGGTCCCCAAGAACACAGTGGCCTCCATCATTCTTTAATAGAAGAAGTTTGGAATCACCAAGACTCTTCCTAGAGCTGGCCGCCTTGCCAAACTGAGAAATCGTGACAGAAGGGCCTTGGTCAGGGAGGTGACCAAGAACCTGATGGTCACTCTCAAAGAGCTCCAGAGTTCCTCTGAGGAGATGGGAGAACCTTCCAGAAGGACAACCATCTCTTCAGCACTCCACCAATCAGGCCTTTATGGTAGAGTGGCCAGACGGAAGCCACTCCTCAGTAAAAGGCACGACAGCCCGCTTGGAGTTTGCTAAAAGGTACCTAAAGGACTCTCAGACCATGAGAAACAAGATTCTCTGGTCTGATGAAACCAAGATTGGCCTGAATGCCAAGCGTCATGTCTGGAAGAAACCTGGCACCATCCCTACGATGAAGCATGGTGGTGGCAGCATCATGCGGTGGGGATGTTTGCCAAGCGTCATGTCTGGAAGAAACCTGGCACCATCCCTACGATGAAGCATGGTGGTGGCAGCATCATGCGGTGGGGATGTTTTTCAGTGTCAGGGACTAGGAGAATAGTCAGGATTGAGGGAAAAATGAACGGAGCAAAGTACAGAGAAATCCTTGATGAATACCTGCACCAGAGCGGACCTCAGACTGGGGCGAAGGTTCACCTTCCAACAGGACAATGACCCTAAGCACACAGCCAAGACAACGCAGGAGTGGCTTCGGCACAAGTCTCTGAATGTCCTTGAGTGGCCAAGCCAGAGCCAGGACTTAAACCCGATTGAACATCTCTGGAGAGACCTGAAAATAGCTGTGCAGTGATGCTCCCCAGCCAACCTGACAAAGCTTGAGAGGATCTGCAGAGAAGGACGGGAGAAACTCCCCAAATACAGGTGTGCCAAGTTCCTAGCGTCATACCCAAGAAGACTCGAGGCTGTAATCACTGCCAAAGGTGCATCAACAAAGTACTGAGTAAAGGGTCTGAACACTTATGTAAATGTGATTAAATTTTTTTATTTTTTATACATTTGTCAAATTTTAAAAACCTTTTTCCGCTCTGTTATTATGGGGTATTGTGTGCAGAGGATGAGAAAACAAACACAAACATCTATTTTAGAATAAGGCTGTAATGTAACCTAATGTGGAAATAGTGAAGGGGTCTGAATACTTTCTGAATGCACTGAATGTGTGTGGGTGCATGACTGCGCACAAAACTAATTGAAATCATAACCTCTGTTCAGTTATTGATTTACACTTCATCTCTCTCACCCCTGTGTGTGTGTGTGTGTGTGTGTGTGTGTGTGTGTGTGTGTGTGAGAGAGAGGGATTGAGAAAGAGAGAAGTAATAGGTAACCTGTGGTACCATTGACAGTTTCTAGTCACACAAGAAAAGGTTGGAGCGTTGCAACATAATGCCTCTAAGTCAGAGTGCCAGTCTGTCTCTCCCACAGAAGAGAATGTGTCATTATGATGTCTATTAACATAAGAGAACCGTGCACACTGCTCCTCTTCACTAAACCCCTTTCCATCCTATCTCAAATAGCTTACTGCTGGAGAAGTGAGAGTAGGATAGTCTCATCTCATTCCAACACTACCCTCTTTCATCTCATAGACACAATCCCATTTCCACTCCAGCCTATCCATATTCTATTAGTCCATTCTCTTCCCAATATTATCTTGCCCTCCCATCATTAAAAAAAAAAAAAAACATCCCACTATCCTGTCCCAATGAATGAGCCACCATTATTCAAGGAGTCTCCTCTCTTTCCACACACACACACCAAATACTACTTAAAACGTAAACAATTTCCTCACCAAATCTTACACTCAAGTAAAAAGATTATAAACGTCCTAAAGTGAACAGTTAATTGTGTGTGTACAAGGCAACATGTGCCCATATCAACCGCAACTCTCAAACAATATCCAACCAACGGCAAAGTATATCCTGTTTACCCACAGCATCACAATGTCACGCTTTAGACAGACGTAACAATAATCCTTGTAATCTTTACGTACCTTTCAGTTTCATTTAACCATTTCTCTTAATTCCAGCGGAGGGGCTCGCTGAAGCGCACCGTGCGGTACCCAAACCTGGACCGGTCTTCGAGCTCCTGAGTCCGTGAACACGAGCTTAACAGAGTGTGTGTGTGTGTGTATGTATACTCTGACAGGAACAGGATCCGCGAGCCCGCCCCGGTGATTCCTCCGCCTCCTCTAGAAACTCACATAAAGGATGTGTTGTTACCTGATTCAGCATGCCATTAGCATAGGAAACACTACTGGCTTTCTTACCAGCCTGGTCTCATAGACTAGACTTAACATAGTAAACATAAATCCGGGACACTGAAATTAGTATGATAAAGTAAGTTTGGTATGGTTGCATAAAACAGATTGTTACAAAGAGCAAAAATTAAAGTAGGTTAGTTGGTCAGAGTGGATGGGTGGCCGTATAACCGGAACGTCTAGCAATCCAAAGGTTGCGGGTTCAAATGTCATCGCAGACAACTTTAACATTTTAACCAAAAAATAATTTTTCTCAATTTTGCATGTTAGCTAAACCTTCCCCTATTGTACGTTTTGCAAATTCGTGACATATAATACGAATTGTAATTCATAACATGGGTGATGGACATCCATAAATTAATACACAGGCCTACCATACAAAACGTAACATATCATACTAAATGGGGGGTCTCGGATTTACTTACAGAATAATACGAAAATCTCTGAGACCAGGTTGTTCATACACTGGCCAGCAAGAAAGTAGTCTTATTTGATGTAATTTCTAAATGCATTAGACATGTGGTTCTGGATATGTCTATGCACAATTTCAGTTGCGTAACTTGTGCTGCATCTTATTTGGTCTGGCCCTGAAATAGACTGACAATCCCATGTGAAGAAATCGAGGAGATGAGAGTTGAGAAACGCCCCTGACACACAAGCATGCTATAAAGTGCTCCACACTCGATTCTGTCCCTTGATATAGTATGAACAAGTAAAACTGTGGTGGTGAAATATCAAACGTAGGCCTACTGTTCTTGGCTAACATGCATGTGGAAATAAATCAAGATCAATTTGATGGATAAAAGCCTAATCCTATTTGGTCCCAACATCAGGTCCATTATTTTTGGTAATACGAGTCTCTTGTCAGTTTAGAAAAGGAAATATTGAGGTCCTCCTGTTACAACTCTGTTCTGTTGACAATGCGGTTTAGAAGCAGAACTGAGCAGCGGTATGAAAACCACATCCGCCGCTACCAAATAGTGGTTGATTCATCAGGGCTGCACTCACTACTCACACAATCCCACTGGCTGTGTCTCGAAGCACATTGAGAACAGGTCAGTGGCTGCAGTCAGACAGTTCATTTGGATACTTGGGAAGTCTGACTCAAGCAAATCAAATCAAATGTTATTGGTCACATACACATATTTAGCAGATGTTATTGCGGGTGTAGTGAAATGCTTGTGTTCCTAGCTCCAACAGTGCAGTAGTATCTAACAGTGCAGTACACAACAGCGACTCACAACAATACACACAAATCTAAAAGTAAAAGAATGGAATTAAGAAATATATAATATTAGATTGAGCAATGTCGGAGTGGGACTGACTAAAATACAGCAAAATAGAATACAGTATATACATATGAGATGAGTAAAGCAGTAAGTCTATGTATATAGGGCAGCAGCCTTTAAGGTGCAGGGTTGCGTAACCGGGTGGAAGCCGGCTAGTGATGGCCATTTAACAGACTGATGGCCTTCAGATAGAAGCTATTTTTCAGTCTCTCGGCCCCAGCTTTGATGCACCTGTGCTGACCTCGCCGTCTGGATGATAGCGTGGTGAACTGGCCGTGGCTCCGGTGGTGGATGTCCTTGTTGATCTTTTTGGCCTTCCTGTGACATCGGGTGCTGTAGGTGTCCTGGAAGGCAGGTAGTTTGTCCCCGGTGATGTGTTGGGCAGACCGCACCACCCTCTGGAGAGCCCTGCGGTTGCGGGCGGTGCAGTTGCCATACCAGGCGGTGATCTAGCCCGATAGGATGCTCTCAATTGTGCATATGTAAATGTTTGTGAGGCTTTTAGGGGCCAAGCCAAATTTCTTCAGCCTCCTGAGGTTGAAGAGGCTCTGTTGCGCCTTCTTCTGTGTGGGTGGACCATTTCAGATCATCAGTGATATGTACACTGAGGAACTTGAAGCTTTCCACCTTTTCCACTGCGGTCACGTCAATGTGGATAGGGGGGTGCTCCCTCTGCTGTTTCCTGAAGTCCACAATCATCTCCTTTGTTTTGTTGACGTTGAGTGAGGTTATTTTCCTGACACCACTCTCCCAGGGCCCTCGCCTTCTCCCTGTAGGCTATCTCGTCATTGTTGGTAATCAGGCCTACTACTGTTGTGTCATCTGCAAACTTGATGATTGAGTTGGAGGTATGCGTGGCCACGCAGTCATGGGTGAACAGGGAGTACAGGAGGGGGCTGAGCACACACCCTTATGTGTTGAGGATCAGCGAAGTGGAGGTGCTGTTTCCTACCTTCACCACCTGGGGGCGGCCCATCAGAAAGTCCAGGACCCAGTTGCACAGGGCCGGGTTCAGACCCAGGCCCTGAGCTTAATGAGGAGCTTGGAGGGTACTATGGTGTTGAATGCTGAGCTATAGTCAATGAACAGCATTCTTACATAGATTCCTCTTGTCCAGATGGGATGGGGCAGTGTGCAGTGTGACTGCGATTACGTTGTCTGTGGATCTTTTGGGGTGGAAAGCAAATTGAATTGGGTCTAGGGTGTCAGGTTAGAGGTGATACGATCCTTAACTAGCCTCTCATTGTCAGTAAGAATTTGTTCTTAACTGACTTGCCTAATTAAATAAAAATAAATAAAAAAGCAAGAAAAGCCTCTCAAAGCACTTCATGACAGAAGTGAGTGCTACGTGGCGATAGCCGTTTAGTTCAGTTACCTTTGCTTTCTTGGGTACAGGAACAATGGTTGACATCTTGAAGCAAGTGGGGACAGCAGACTGAGAGAGATTGAATACAGTTGAAGTCGGAAGTTTACATACACTTAGGTTGGAGTCATTAAAACTCGTTTGTCAACCACAAATTTCTTGTTAACAAACTATAGTTTGCATGACACAAGTAATTTTTCCAACAATTGTTTACAGACAGGTTATTTCACTTATAATTCACTGTATCACAATTCCAGTGGGTGAGAAGTTTACATACACTAAGTTGACTGTGCCTTTAAACAGCTTGGAAAATTCCAGAAAATTATGTCATGGTTTTAGAAGCATTTGTAAAACGAGTCCTATATCGACATAGCCTGAAAGGCACTCAGCAAGGAAGAAGCCACTGCTCCAAAACCGCCATAAAAAAGCCAGACTACGGTTTGTAACTGCACATGGGGAAAAAGATGGTACTTTTTGGAGAAATGTCCTCTGGTCTGATGAAACAAAAATAGAACTGTTTGGCCATAATGACCATCGTTATGTTTGGAGGAAAAAGGGGGAGGCTTGCAAGCCGAAGAACACCCTCCCAACCGTGAAGCACGGGGGTGGCAGCATCATGTTGTGGGGGTGCTTTGCTGCAGGAGGGACTGGTGCACTTCACAAAATAGATGGCATCATGACGAGGAAAATGATGTGGATATATTGAAGCAACATCTCAAGACATCAGTCAGGAAGTTAAAGCTTGGTCATAAATGGATCTTCCAAATGGACAATGACCCCAAGCATACTTCCAAAGTTGTGGCAAAATGGCAACAGCGTCAAGGTATTGGGAGTGGCCATCACAAAGCCCTGACCTCAATCCTATAGAAAAAGCGTGTGCGAGCAAGGAGGCCTACAAACCTGACTCAGCTACACCAGCTCTGTCAGGCGGAATGGGCCAAAATTCACCCAACTTATTGTGGGAAGCTTGTGGAAGGCTACCCGAAACGTTTGACCCAAGTTAAACAATTGTGAAAAACTGAGTTTAAATGTATTTGGCTAAGGTGTATGTGTAACCGGTGTGAAATGGCTAGTTAGCTAGCGGGGTGTGCGCTAACAGCATTTCAATCGGTGACGTCACTCGCTCTGAAACCTTGGAAGTAGTTGTACCCCGCGGCTTTTGTGGCACGATGGGTAACGGTGCTTCGTGGGTGTCAGTTGTTGATGTGTGCAGAGGGTCCCTGGTTTGAGCCCAGGTAGGGGCGAGGAGAGGGATGGAAGCTATACTGTTACATATGTGAACTTCTGACTTCAACTGTATGTCCGTAAACACTCCAGCCAGCTGGTCTGCGCATACTCTGAGGACAGCGCAAGTGATTGTGTAAACTGGTCAAATAGCTAAAGGGGTTTTTGTTTGCTCTATGGGCAAAGTGATATATCATGGTCCCATCAAGAAGAGCTAAACAATATTGTGTTTTGTCTAGCATCGGAGGGACTCTTTGCCCCATACCTGGTAAGACTATAGCTTCGCGGTAGCCTACATGAGCAAACTATGGCCTCCGCCGAGAGGTCTTGACGTATATGGCACAGGTGTGAGCTTGCCCTGTTATCATATGCTCACTAGTTCAAGCCTCTTTAATGACTACATTGGTGGCAGCTCGCTACAGCTACATAGAGCAGCTGTCGGACCGGTGAACAAGGTGTAAAGGTAGCTCTGATCACCTGTTGCCCACCTTGACAAAAAAATCTTTCATCAAAGCCCATATTGACATTTTCATGGTCAAGACGATGACCTACTCAGCACTATATAGGCAGTATTTCAGTCAGACCATAATGTAATTGGAGGGGAGGAGCTTACTGAGCAAGGGCTATGCCTATGGCATTTTGAGAGATTTGTTTAACACAAAATTACTCCAACTTGTAAATTCTCATTTACTTCAAAGGGTCAAATTCAGCTTAACATTTGGTCAAATCCCCCTCAAACTATAGTTTCCCTGTTTGACATACTACAATAGCAACTCTCTCAAAATATAATTTTAAAAGGACATTGTTTCCAATAAATGTTCTCACAAAATAATGTTGAAAGACAGACAACCTAGGAGGGAATGAAAGAGGTAGTGCTGTTTCAAGGAATCTATAGCTGAGGACGTAGCCTCATAGGTTAGTCTATGGCGACATCTTGAGGTGTTAAGTGAACTTGCCATAAAATCACTGAAATAAAATGCAAAGATATTAGCGTTACCTTGTTTGTTTACAGTCATCAAGAGGACATTATCCAATTCACGTACATCAACATGATTTGTTATGATAGAATCTCTGGAGCCTGCTTTGCCTGATTACAACAAGGCCCTTTAGGTAACCTTAAAAACAATCAAATCTACAGAGACTGGGATGTGTGCTGAGTGACTAGACTATCATAATCAAAGTTGAGGAGCTTGCCAATTTACAAGTAAAACAAAACTATTCTTAAATGCAAAGAGGTGCAAGGGCAATGAGGAGCGAGACTCAGGTGTATTAGCTAAGGTGGAAATACTATCCTATGGGCTTTCCTAGTAGCATACTAATGGCACACTGGGGAATGACAGTGACATGAATGTTCCATACATAACACAACAACACAAGACTCCAAGTCAACAATAACTACACTGTAAATAGACAGCAAAGGATTTAATTATTGTGCATTTTAAGTCATATAAAACAAAATATAAAAATAGCCGAACACCTCAAAATATGTATTCTGAAAATATAAGCCACTCATGTCTGTTCATTGTTTCTATTGTAGCTGGTATTATAAAAGCCTATTTAGAAGAAGAAAAAACATTGTTGCCACTATTGTTTTTATAAGTCAGAAGAAGGAAGGTGCTCTATAATGTATAATTATGTGCTCTAGAATGTCTATAAAGCTTTAAAGTTCTGGAACACTTCGGCCACCTCCAACCAGCTCCGGAAGCAGGCTAGGCCCTGGTCCCGGATCTGTTTCCTTCCCTTGTCTGTGATCACGTCTCCATTCTCCTTCACAATCACCAGCTTAGGGACTGCTGTGATATTGAATCTCTTCTTTAAATCACTGAAGGGAAAGTGGAAGAGCACAGGGCATAATCATGACTTCATAACTATATGGCGTTATCCATACAAAATACAGGTCCCAATCTAGCAGAGGAATACAGTAGGCTAGCCTTGCTGAGCTCCAATCACTTGTCTCATCAAGCAGGTAGAGACATTGCCCTATTTTTAAACCTAATCCCTCAAAAGGTGACCCATAAACCTCTTACAAAGCCTGTTGCTTACAATCGCTGTACTATGGCTAGACAGTGGAGGAAAGTATATAGGCCTAAGATCAGTTCAACCATGTTTATCAATACTATCCCTTTCCAATAACTCAAATGGGAATAGGCTACATGAAAGATGAGACAGTCATAATAATTTACTGTTTGTATTGATCCGTCCAAGGCAGGGCCAGCCAATCTCCGTGCATGTCATGATAATACTCCACCATATCATCACTCGACTTGTCAGAAGATATGAAAACGATTTCTAACTGTGCAGGTGGTTCGCTCTCCTCGACAAGTTCCGTGTAAAAATCACATAGAATAGGGGTGAAATCTCGACAAGGCGGGCACCAGCCGGCAGAAAAATATATTCCCACTACTTTATTCCTGAGAGCTTCTTCTGGGTCTATAAGATCCCCTTCTTTATTGAGGAGAGTTTTCCCAACAAATACCTCCACCATGGTCGGGTCAGAGAACACGCGCAACAGTAACGAACTTGTCAACTGTAGCCAAAACCAGTTCAGGACGGTCACCGTTGCAGCTTTACTCGCCGTGAACCGTTACTTTGAAGCAATACGCTTAATCGCTAGTCCAAGTACAACACTGTCATAATTTTCGGTGTTCAATCACTATTTGTACCACTTTACTACCTGTCATAACCTGGTCATAACTGTACTCACTGCTGTGTGGCGCTTGCTGCTGTTGGTTGGCAAAAAAAACGGCCAATTTGATTGACATCTCGAGAGGCCAATCAGTGTCCTCCGTCCTCTACAGAACTATTTAAAGGTACAATCAGTAATATTTACGCAATTCAAATAGCCTCATGAATATTACATACTAGAGTATGATACTAGAGTATGACGGTAGTAAACTTCTTTAAGATAAATACCAAAGTCTGGCATCCCTAAAAGGAGAGAAACCACAAAGAGAGAAACCAACATACAACTTCACATAAAGTTTTAATTTTTTCAAATGTTATATGGATACTAACATAACAATTATAAAAAGTACATGTTTTTAAATGTGTGTATACCTCTAAATGCAAATAAAATTAACTATCTACATTCTTCAGAACAGTAAAAGTGGTCAAAATAGAAGCCAAGTAGACAACAACGAACATGAAGAATCAACTATACATTACATGTATCTGCAACCATCCAATTGCACTGTATTTTACAAAGTTATTAAAGAGCAACAGCATCCAAAAGAGGCCATATAAATCATATAGTTTTTATTTTTTTTAAACACATTTAAGTGTAACTTAGAGAAATGAAAACCCTAATTATATATATTGAACAAAAATATAAACGCAACATGTAAAGTGTTGATCCCATGTTTCATGAGCTGAAATAAAAGATCCCAGAAATGTTCCATACACACAAAAAGCTTATACAATTGTGTGCACAAATTTCTTTACACCCCTGTTACTGAGCATTTCTCATTTGCCAAGATAATCCATCCACCTGACAGGTGTGGCATATCAAGAAGCTGATTAAACGCATGATCATTACACAGGTGCACCTTGTGCTGGGGACAGTAAAAGTCCACTCTAAAATGTGCAGTTTTGTCACACAACACAATGCCACAGATGTCTCAAGTTTTAAGGGGGTGTGCAATTGGTAAGCTAACTGCAGGAATGTCCACCAGAGCTGTAATGTCCACCAGAGCTGTAATGTCAATTTCTCTACCATAATTTCTCTACCACTGTCTTTTTAGAAATTTTGGCAGTACATTCAACTGGCCTCACAACCGCAGATTATGTGTAACCACGCCAGCCCAGGACCTCCACATCCGGCTTGTTCACATGTCGGATCGTCTGAGGAGTATTTCTGTCTCCAAAAAAGTCCCTTCGTGGGGAAAAACAAATTCTGATTGGCTGGGCCCTGGCTCCCCAGTTGGTGGGCCTGGCTCCCAAGTGGGTATTCCCTGGCTCCCAAGTTGGTAGGCCTATGCCCTCCCAGGCCAATCCATGGCTGTGCCCCTACCCAGTCATGTGAAATCCATAGATTAGGGCCTAATGCATTTATTTATATTGACTGGTTTCCTTACATGAACAGTAACTCAGTAAAATATTTGAAATTGTTGCATGTTGCGTTTATATTTTTTGTTCAGTGTATTCACTACATGCTCGAAAGTATGTATACACCTGCTCATCGAACATCTCACTCAAAAATCATGAGCATTAATATGGAGTTGGTCCCCCCTTTGCTGCTATAACAGCCTCCACTCTTCTGGGAAGGCTTTCCACTAGATGTTGTATTGCTGTGGGGACTTGCTTCCATTCAGCCACAAGGACATTAGTGCGGTCGGACACTGATGTTGGGGCAATTAGGCCCGCAGTCAGCGTTCCAATTCATCCCAAAGGTGTTCATTAGGGTTGAGGTCATGGCTCTGTGCAGGCCGGTCAAGTTCTTCCACACTGATCTCGACAAAGCATTTCTGTATGAACCTCGCTTTGTGCACAGGGGCATTGCCATGCTGGAACAGGAAAGGGTCTTCCCCAAACTGTTGCCACAAAGTCGGAAGCACAGAATCGTCTACAATGTCATTGAATGCTGTACCATTAAGATTTCCCTTCACTGGAACTAAGGGGCCTAGCCCGAACCATAAAAAATAGCCCCAGCCCATTATTCCCCATCCACCAAACTTTACAGTTGGCACTATGCATTCGGGCAGGTTGCATTCTCCTGGCATCCGCCAAAGCCAGGTTTGTCTGTCAGACTGCCAGATGGTGAAGCGTGAATCGTTTCTCCAGTGAATGCGTTTCCACTGAATCCAATGGCGGCAAGCTTTACACCACTCCAGCCGACGCTTGGCATTGCGCATTGGTTATCTTAGGCTTGTGTGAGGCTGCTCAGCCATGGAAATCCATTTCATGAAGCTCCTAACAAACAGTTATTGTGCTGACCATGCTTCCAGAGGCAGTTTGGAACTCGGTAGTGAGTGTTGCAACCGAGGACAGACGCTTTTTACGCTCATTAGCACTCGGCGGTCCCACTCTGTGAGCTTGTGTGGCTTACCACTTCACGGCTGAGCCGTTGTTGCCCATAAACGTTTCCAATTCACAATAACAGCACTTACAGTTGACCAGGGCAACTCTAGCAGGGCAGAAATTGGTGGCATCCTATGATGGTGACACATTTAAAGTCACTGAGCTCTTCAGTATGGGCCATTCTACTGCCAATGTTTGTCCATGGAGATTGCATGGCTTTGTGCTCTATTTTATACACCTGTCAGCAACGGGTGTGGATGAAATAGCTGAATCCACTCATTCGAAGGGGTGACATACTTTTGGCCATGTAGTGTATTTTTCTGAAAAATGTCTATGTACATTATTTATTCCTTGGATACGTAACTAAGATGTGCTACCAACCTTATACACCCACACACATGCATACACTTACACACCATATATATACGCTATATTTATATATAAACATTTCCCCACCCCTACCAATTTCATAAGGCCTTTTTCTTTGAGTTCATATTTTCCTTGTGGCACTCAAAAGAGATGCATATAAAGAATTATTTCGGACAACATCAGTTTTGTATGTGAAAGATATGATCCCTCAAATGCCGTGTAACACCTCCACCCTGTGGAACTTCTGTTGTCACCACGTACAACACCAGTGAGTTTGATCCTATAATGGAGCAGGGTAAAAAATGGAATACAAAAAAAGGACTGTTTTTCTTTAGAAATGCAAAAAAAAAAAAAAGGGAACGTCACAATAAGAAACACATTGAACATATCATAGAAAAAATTTAAATAAAATGAGATACACACATGCATCTCACTTTTCACACTAACTTCCACTTACAGTTCTGTTTTCGCTACTCACGCAAAAATAATGGTCTGTTTTTCTATCCCACAATGAACTGACATCAAACACAGTACAATACTACAGTAGGCAAGTGTGAAAGGCCAATTCATCGAACACTTTCAATTGTTTTCTGAAGGTGACATCTTGCATAAAACACAGTCAGTTTGCGGTTTGGAATACAACAGGTTATAGAAGATATTTACTTGTGTGTAGCTTTTCTGATATAGAGGGGCTTTATACTGTACGGGGTCTTAGAATTATTATCTTTATTATAACCGATATAAAATACTCTCAGGTTTTTCTATCCATCTCTAAAGCTACCATTCTGTCATACTTTGTGTATACCCTAGAGTAAGCATTAGCTACTCCTCTAACAGAGGGACTTAATTTCAAAATCAGTCACAACAGCTAATCAGTTCTGTTACTACGCAGAATACTGTAAAGAACAGTACTACCTCTCTTCAGAGACTGCATCTGAACATCCACTGCTTCAGTGTCACGGAGGGCATGGAGAAAGAGCAGTAAGGGTGGAGTGGAGTGTTGGGAGTTACAGCCACATGGAACGTTTACGTTACTAACTAATTAACAACATCTGTATCTTAGAGGTTCTAGACCACTTGGTTTCCCACTGTTTCTCTGACAACCGTTGTAACGTCCCTAAAGGAGCATACTAAGGTAATCTGGTTGAACAAGTAGTTTGGTTACACACTCGCTCACTCACTCACTCACTCACTCACTCACTCACTCACTCACTCACTCACTCACTCACTCACTCACTCACTCACTCACTCACTCACTCACTCACTCACAGCAAATAAAAATCTCTTTCAGGGCGAGTAACCTTTCCTCAAGTACAATATTTCATGCACTCAATAAAGTGGGTGTTGCATTTAAAGTTTTGAATACTTCTTGTGAATTAACAGTTGTTTAAAAATGTTTCGAAAATCACTAGAAGATATTTACTTGTGTGTAGTATTGTTGTAGTGGTACTGCTGAATTTAGAACACTTTTGAGGAGCTGGTATGGAATTTTCACTTCTAAATAATTGTCTTACTTTGCAGTGCTTTTACCATACCGTCTTCAGTTTTTAAAAGGCATGAGAAAACAGTTTACTAAAATGTTACTATGACAATTAAACAGAAAGTGTGTTGAACACAGAGGTCAAGAAGAACGTGATGATTCTAGGTAACGCATGACAAGTAAAAAAGTAACAAAATAGATTTTCCCAACAAAACAAACTGTTGTAAACATATGAATACAGGAACAACAATAAACAATTATTATCTGAATAATTATTGCTGTTATTATGAATGAATAATGAATTATAAGGGTAGAGGGATTTGGCAAGGCATATTAAACAAAATCTTTCTCAGGACAACAGATTAACGCTCTTACTGGTTAACCATTTTTGAAAAATGTTGTTGAGATGATCAACATATAATTGTCCTTTCAGACAAAAAAAACTAAAACAAACAAGTGCTCTTAAATCCTCTATGTTTTCTAAGAAGATGTTTTTAAATTAGTGCTTTGATAGAACTAAATCTGCATCAGTATCAAACTATTATTTTTTATGAATATACATTAAATACAGTATAAAGTAAACACGTTCTTGGAAAAAATTTAAACGTTTGAATTAAAGGGATACTTTGGGATTTTGGCAATGGCATCCAGTCATTATGCTAAAGCAAGTTAGCAATTGCATTAGCGCTAGTTAGCAACTTCCTTCAAACTGCACGCAGAGACATACAAATGGTATCCACGACTTCATCTGACTCTGGGGAAGTAAATAAAGGGCCTCAAAGCCAAAATCCCAAATTATCCTTTTAAAACACTGGTCATCTCCCTCTCATAACTTCCAAACATTTCTTTGCTTAGTGCATATGTTGTTGCATATCTTTCAACATTACAAAGAAACAAATGTAATCATAGTCAGCGTTTAAATGATTCTACGAAACTGAAACAAACCCAAGTACTATAGTTACTGACCACTGTAAGATAGGGGGAGACCAGAACTGCATGTACAAAAAAATGAACACAGAGCTTATACACTCACACATATATAGGAGATAGAGTTGAAGTCGGAAGTTTACATACACCTTAGCCAAATACATCTAAACTCAGTTTTTCACACTTCCTGACATTTAATCCTAGTAAAAATTCTCTGTCTTAGGTCAGTAAGTATCACCACTTTATTTTAAGAATGTGAAATGTCAGAATAATAGTAGAGAGAATGATTTATTTCAGCTTGTATTTCTTTCATCACATTCCCAGTGGGTCAGAAGTTTACATACACTCAATTAGTATTTGGCAGCATTGCCTTTAAATTGTTTAACTTGGGTCAAACGTTTTGGGTAGCCTTCCACAAGCTTCTCACAATAATTTGGGTGAATTTTGTCCCATTCATCCTGACAGAGCTGGTGGAACTGAGTCAGGTTTGTAGGCCTCCTTGCTCGCACACGCTTTTTCAGTTCTGCCCACACATTTTCTATAGGATTGAGGTCAGGGCTTTGTGATGGCCACTCCAATACCTTGACTTTGTTGTCCTTAAGCCATTTTGCCACAACTTTGGAAGTATGTTTGGGGTCATTGTCCATTTGGAAGACCCATTTGCGACCAAGCTTTAACTTCATGACTGATGTCTTGAGATGTTGCTTCAATATATCTACATAATTTTCCTTCCTCATGATGCCATCTATTTTGTGAAGTGCACCAGTCCCTCCTGCAGCAAAGCACCCCCACAACATGATGCTGCCACCCCCGTTCTTCACGGTTGGGATGGTGTTCTTCGGCTTGCAAGCCTCCCCCTTTTTCCTCCAAACATAACAATGGTCATTATGGCCAAACAGTTCTTTTTTTGTTAAATCAGACCAGAAGATATTTCTCCAAAAAGTACCATCTTTGTACCCATGTGCAGTTGCAAACCGTAGTCTGGCTTTTTTATGCCGGTTTTGGAGTAGTGGCTTCTTCAGGTTATGTCGATATAGGACTCGTTTTACTGTGGATATAGATACTTTTGTACCGGTTTCCTCCAGCATCTTCACAAGGTCCTTTGCTGTTGTTCTGGGATTGATTTGCACTTTTCGCACCAAAGTACATTCATCTCTAGGAGACAGAACGCGTCTCCTTCCTGAGCGGTATGACGACTGTGTGGTCCCATGGTGTTTATACTTGTGTACTATTGTTTGTACAGATGAACTTGGTACCTTCAGGCATTTGTAAATTGCTCCCAAGGATGATCCAGACTTGTGGAGTTCTACAATTGTTTTTCTTGGCTGATTTCCCCATGATGTCAAGCAAAGAGGCACTGAGTTTGAAGATTGGAATTGAAATACATCCACAGGTACACCTCCATTTGACTCAAATTATGTCAATTAGCCTATCAGAAGCTTCTAAAGCTTTTTAGCTTTCATTTTCTGGAATTTTCCAAGCCATTTAAAGGCACAGTCAACTTAGTGTATGTAAACTTCTGACCCTCTGGAATTGTGATACAGTAAATTATAAGTGAAATAATCTGTTTGTAAACAATTGTTGGAAAAATTACTTGCGTCATGCACAAAGTAGATGTCCTAACCGACTTGCCAAAACTATAGTTTGTTAACAAGAAATGTGTGGAGTGGTTGAAAAACGTGTTTTAATGGCTCTAACCTATGTGTATGTAAACTTCCGACTTCAACTGTACATTGCTATGACTGGTTTGGTCATCAAATCACAACTTCATATGCAGTGTGCAAATATAAGGCTTGATATCTTTTCTCTGTCCCTTCCCTTAGAGATTGATGGGATGTATCCATAGGATCACTCAACTACAGGGGATAGACAGTTGACAAAACAAATTGTGGCCACTAACTCAGATGCACAGTGCCCCCCTTTTCTTCTCTGACTAGAACAATCATGTTTCATGAGTAGAAATCCAAAGGCTTCAGTGAAATATCCAATCCAGCTGTCCGTCTGTCACATCTCAAAGAAATATTTGCATGAAACGTTGAATAGATATTTTGGGAGAATTGGTGGATAAGATAAGGTTCCATGTGGTGATGGTGGTGGTTGATCGTCTTTCCTGCATGGTAGAGTTTCCCCACAACATCCGCATCCATCGTTAACTCCCCAGACAGGCCTCCTGTCCTCTGGGCCCAGCGACCCAGAAGCCTTTTCACACTAACGTGCTGACCCGAACCAGGCTGTACTGGCTCGCTATTAAATATTTTTTCCACGTAGTCCTTTTCAGTAATGGTGGATGGACGCGTAAACAGACCAGCACTGCTCGATTCGGCTCAGTAGTGTGAAAAGCGGTCAAGGGTCAAAGGTGGCCCTTAGGAGGTTTTGACCAGGTCGTAGACGTAGATGTGGAAGTCGTCGTCGAACTTGATGAAGTATACGGAGGGTTTGGCCTCCACCTGGTGGATGACCATGCCAGTTCGTTTGGAGCCGTCCTCTTTAGCGTACTCAACCTGTTTCCCCACCAGACTGTCCACCACCTCCCCCGGCTCCCGCTCCGCAGGCGTAGTGTCATCTAAGAAACAAACAATAACACAAGTTTAAGTTTATTTGCCATATGTAATTCATTTATGGGAAATCATTGGAAACTCAAACATGTTCACCTATCTATTTATTCAACCTGGTTAATCTCTTTTACAAGAGAGACCTGGACAATGAAGAACATAAAGCTTTTATCATGAAGAGAGAGTAGCCTGTCATCATCAAAAAGCAACCCACCATCATCAGGCGAGTACATGCTTATAAAATGTTAATAAACTCGTACACACATCTTAGCTTTAAGCAGTCTTACAATCAAGAGAGAGTGGTCTATTGTCATTTTGAAATGCAGCCTAACTCTAAGGACAGGACTAACTTGAGTCAGGCATGATCCTCAGGTCTCCCTCCTTGTAGTCGTCTAGGAGCTGGTACATGTAGAGGACGGGGTCTTTCTCGTAGGTGATAAAGAACCAGGTATTCATGATGGGTGCCCGGGCCAGAACCATGCCCCTCCACTCGTCTTTAGTTCCGTCCTCCGTCTCAAACATGTGCTCCACTGCCTTCCCTATCATCGTGTCAGCCAGGTTGACGTCGCTGATGCGCGTAGAGGCTGCAACAGAGTACATGGTACAGGGTAACATCTAGTTTCAAGTGTATTTGCCATGTTTAACTTATACATTGGAAATCTTACTAACTCGTGAATATCAACGATCATTAAACTCACAATTCATATTAACATTTTAGGAGCACCATGAACGTGTAACACCATTACAGCACAAACAGAAACTTGTCAGCGACTTTGCGTCATCAATCAATACCAAATGACAATCAATATAAACAATATGTATACATGGACCAAGGTCTTACGTTGACGGTCAGGGAGCACCTCGAGGCCCTGTACCCTCTCATCTTTATGCAGCTCCAGGCCGTAGACACAGTCGAAGCCATCGTACTTGATGAGGTAGAGCGAGGGGTTGACAGGCACCTGGTCTAGCACTGTGCCTTTCCACTGCGACTGAGATGTAGCGCTCCCTTCCTTCCAGATGTGCTGGATACGACAGCCCACGATGTTCCGCGGCGGCGGCAACGACGACGACACTGCCTTGTTGGGGCCCATGCTGTTCTTTTGTTTCCTGAACGATGTTTCAGATAACTTATGAAAAAGGGGAATTCGGGGAACAATCATCCACTTAGCCAATGAAAAGGGTGAAAACCTGATGGCTGTCAGTCCCTTACATTAACTACTAATCTAACTAGATCCATTTTATAGTACATCAAATAGACTAAAATATTTAATTGATTAAATATATACAGTGCATTTGGAAGGTATTCAGACTCCTTGGCTTTTCCCACATTGTAACGTTACAGCCTTATTCAAAATTGATAAACACATTTTTTCCCCTCATCAATCTACACACAATCCCCCATAATGACAAAGCAAAAACGGAAAAATATCACATACAGTGGGGCAAAAAAGTATTTAGTCAGCCACCAATTGTGCAAGTTCTCTCACTTAAAAAGATGAGAGAGGCCTGTAATTTTCATCATAGGTACACTTCAACTATGACAGACAAAATGAGGAAAAAAAATCCAGAAAATCACATTGTAGGATTTTTAATGAATTTATTTGCAAATTATGGTGGAAAATAAGTATTTGGTCACATACAAACAAGCAAGATTTCTGGCTCTCACAGACCTGTAACTTCTTCTTAAAGAGGCTCCTCTGTCCTCCACTCGTTACCTGTATTAATGGCACCTGTTTGAACTTGTTATCAGTATAAAAGACACCTGTCCACAACCTCAAACAGTCACACTCCAAACTCCACTATGGCCAAGACCAAAGAGCTGTCAAAGGACACCAGAAACAAAATTGTAGACCTGCACCAGGTTGGGAAGACTGAATCTGCAATAGGTAAGCAGCTTGGTTTGAAGAAATCAACTGTGGGAGCAATTATTAGGAAATGGAAGACATACAAGACCACTGATAATCTTCCTCGATCTGGGGCTCCACGCAAGATCTCACCCCGTGGGGTCAAAATGATCACAAGAACGGTGAGCAAAAATCCCAGAACCACACGGGGGGACCTAGTGAATGACCTGCAGAGAGCTGGGACCAAAGTAACAAAGCCTACCATCAGTAACACACTACGCCGCCAGGGACTCAAATCCTGCAGTGCCAGACGTGTCCCCCTGCTTAAGCCAGTACATGTTCAGGCCCGTCTGAAGTTTGCTAGAGAGCATTTGGATGATCCAGATGAGGATTGGGAGAATGTCATATGGTCAGATGAAACCAAAATAGAACTTTTTGGTAAAAACTCAACTCGTCGTGTTTGGAGGACAAAGAATGCTGAGTTGCATCCAAAGAACACCATACCTACTGTGAAGCATGGGGGTGGAAACATCATGCTTTGGGGCTGTTTTTCTGCAAAGGGACCAGGACGACTGATCCGTGTAAAGGAAAGAATGAATGGGGCCATGTATCGTGAGATTTTGAGTGAAAACCTCCTTCCATCAGCAAGGGCATTGAAGATGAAACGTGGCTGGGTCTTTCAGCATGACAATGATCCCAAACACACCGCCCGGGCAACGAAGGAGTGGCTTCGTAAGAAGCATTTCAAGGTCCTGGAGTGGCCTAGCCAGTCTCCAGATCTCAACCCCATAGAAAATCTTTGGAGGGAGTTGAAAGTCCGTGTTGCCCAGCGACAGCCCCAAAACATCACTGCTCTAGAGGAGATCTGCATGGAGGAATGGGCCAAAATACCAGCAACAGTGTGTGAAAACCTTGTGAAGACTTACAGAAAACGTTTGACCTCTGTCATTGCCAACAAAGGGTATATAACAAAGTATTGAGATAAACTTTTGTTATTGACCAAATACTTATTTTCCACCATAATTTGCAAATAAATNAGTATAAAAGACACCTGTCCACAACCTCAAACAGTCACACTCCAAACTCCACTATGGCCAAGACCAAAGAGCTGTCAAAGGACACCAGAAACAAAATTGTAGACCTGCACCAGGTTGGGAAGACTGAATCTGCAATAGGTAAGCAGCTTGGTTTGAAGAAATCAACTGTGGGAGCAATTATTAGGAAATGGAAGACATACAAGACCACTGATAATCTTCCTCGATCTGGGGCTCCACGCAAGATCTCACCCCGTGGGGTCAAAATGATCACAAGAACGGTGAGCAAAAATCCCAGAACCACACGGGGGGACCTAGTGAATGACCTGCAGAGAGCTGGGACCAAAGTAACAAAGCCTACCATCAGTAACACACTACGCCGCCAGGGACTCAAATCCTGCAGTGCCAGACGTGTCCCCCTGCTTAAGCCAGTACATGTTCAGGCCCGTCTGAAGTTTGCTAGAGAGCATTTGGATGATCCAGATGAGGATTGGGAGAATGTCATATGGTCAGATGAAACCAAAATAGAACTTTTTGGTAAAAACTCAACTCGTCGTGTTTGGAGGACAAAGAATGCTGAGTTGCATCCAAAGAACACCATACCTACTGTGAAGCATGGGGGTGGAAACATCATGCTTTGGGGCTGTTTTTCTGCAAAGGGACCAGGACGACTGATCCGTGTAAAGGAAAGAATGAATGGGGCCATGTATCGTGAGATTTTGAGTGAAAACCTCCTTCCATCAGCAAGGGCATTGAAGATGAAACGTGGCTGGGTCTTTCAGCATGACAATGATCCCAAACACACCGCCCGGGCAACGAAGGAGTGGCTTCGTAAGAAGCATTTCAAGGTCCTGGAGTGGCCTAGCCAGTCTCCAGATCTCAACCCCATAGAAAATCTTTGGAGGGAGTTGAAAGTCCGTGTTGCCCAGCGACAGCCCCAAAACATCACTGCTCTAGAGGAGATCTGCATGGAGGAATGGGCCAAAATACCAGCAACAGTGTGTGAAAACCTTGTGAAGACTTACAGAAAACGTTTGACCTCTGTCATTGCCAACAAAGGGTATATAACAAAGTATTGAGATAAACTTTTGTTATTGACCAAATACTTTCCACCATAATTTGCAAATAAATAAATAAAAAATCCTACAATGTGATTTTCTGGATTTCTTTTTCTCATTTCGTCTGTCATAGTTGAAGTGTACCTATGATGAAAATTACAGGCCTCTCTCATCTTTTTAAGTTGGAGAACTTGCACAATTGGTGGCTGACTAAATACTTTTTTGCCCCACTGTAAGTATTCAGACCCTTTACTCAGTACTGTGATGAAGCAACTTTGGCATCAATTACAACTTTGAGTCTGGGTATGACACTACAAGCTTGGCACACCTGTATTTGGGGAGTTTGTCCCATTGTTCTCTGCAGATCCTCTCAAGCTCTGTCAGGTTGGATGGGGAGCGTTGCTGCACAGCTATTTTCAGGTCTCTCCAGAGATGTTTGATCGGGTTCAAGTCCGGGTTCTGGCTGGGCCACTCAAGGACATTCAAAGACTTGTCCCGAAGCAACTACTGCGTTGTCTTGGCTGTGTGCTTAGGGTGGTTGTCCCGTTGGAAGGTGAATCTTTGCCCCAGTCTGAGGTACTGAGCACTCTGGAGCAGGTTTTCATCAAGGATCTCGCGGTACTTTGCTCCGTTCATCTTTCCCTCGAACCTGACTAGTCTCAGTCCCTGCCGCTGAAAAACATCCCCATAGCATGATGCTGCCATCACCATACTTCACCATAGGGATGGTGCCAGGTTACCTCCAGATGTGACGCTTGGCATTCAGGCCAAAGAGTTCAATCTTGGTTTCATCAGTCCAGAGAATCTTGTTTCTCATGGTCTGAGAGTCTTCAGGTGCCTTTTGGCGAACTCCAAGCGGGCTGTCATGTGCCTTTTACTGAGGAGTGGCTTCCGTCTGGCCACTCTACCATAAAGGCCTGATTGGTGGACAGCTGCAGAGATGGTTGTCCTTCTGGAAGATTCTCCCATCTCCTCAGAGGAACTCTGGAGCTCTGTCAGAGTGACCATCAGGTTTTTTGTCACCTCCCTGACCAAGGCCCTTCTCCCCCGACTGCTCAGTTTGGCCAGGCGACCAGCTCTAGGAAGAGTCTTGGTGGTTACAAACTTCTTCCATTTAAGAATGATGGAGGCCACTGTGTTCTTGGGGACCTTCAATGCTGCAGAAATGTTTTGGTACCCTTCCTCAGATCTGTACCTCGACATAATCCTATCTGTTTTTGCTCTGACATGCACTGTCAACTGTGGGCCCTTATACAGACAGGTATGTGCCTGTCCAAATCATGTCCAATCAATTGAATTTACCACAAGTGGACTCCAATCAAGTTCTAGAAACATCTCAAGGATGACCAATGGAAACAGGATGCACCTGAGCTCAATTTCGACCCAGAATACTTTTGTAAATAAGGTATTTCTTGTTTTTATTTTTAATAAATTTGCAAAAAACAATTACACACCTGTTTTCACTTTGTCATAATGGGATATGGTGTGTAGATTGATAAGGACTTAAAAATATATATTTTAGAATAAGGCTGTAACGTAACAATGTGGAAAAAGTCAAGGGGTCTGAATACCTTCCAAATGCACTGTAGCCCATGGCAATATAATACAGTCAAGTGTGTACTCTGATCTGTTTTCATTCCCTGGAAGACCCATAAAGACACTGTACTTTGAAGTGTGAATATAGTACTGACCATGGTAGTGTGTCACTGCACAGCTGATACTAGCCCTGTACTCGCTTCAGCAAGCCACTAAAGACCAGTATCAGATATCAGGTATTCAGTGTGGCACTACTAGACTAAATAATAATGAATGTATCTTACCAAGCACCACTGTTCTCTACTTAGGCAAAAGTAGGCTGCAGATGATTTTAGCCGTTCATTTAATAGGCCTACTACGCAAAATGTCTATACAAAACAGTTGAATGCTGAATATTTTACAAATGCACAATCACAAAGGGTAAATAATAGCTATGGTAAGTACAGGATTCCTGGCTTACTTGTGGGAGTTCTTTTTCTTCATATTTGCAGAAACACCTGAGTGCCCTTAAAAACAAAAACATTTAAAAAATGATTTGAATGCAAATTAATGTAGTAAATCTATTCAATATCTAGCCTAAGCTACTCTTATCAGTAGGCTAAATGTACCTGATTATCATCTGAAGATAACAAAAGCAAACCACAAAGCCTGTCCCCCTCAAATGTCCCCCTATTCCCTATTATAGGCCTATAGGCCTATCGAGCACTAAGTCAAAGCCTCTAAGGGCCCTGGTCCAAAGAAGTGCATTATTAAGGAAACAAAAGTAGTGCACTATAAAGGGAATAGGTGTCCTCCAGGTGTTTCCAACATCACCAGGCAAGCTCGATCCTGGAACTCACAAGGCTGGCAAAAGGAAAAAAGGGTGCCCAAGAAACACCTGGAGGTGGGAGCTTGAGGCAGATACAAAGAGAACTGGCTTGGAGTGGAACGAGCTGGAGAAGACTGCCCAGAAAAGAGAAGTGTTGTCACGATAGCAGAAGTTTGACTTTAATACCAGGTTAAGTATCATGATACTCAGTACCATCACGACACTCGATACAAACACGATACCACAGCAACAACAAAAAACGCCAAAGTCACAGAATGGCACTTGATCCAGACAGATCTTTTGAGTTATCAGTACATTTGACATTTTTGATGTCCATCTTTTTTCAGAGACAGTCATGTATGCATTAATGAATCAATTATACAACCACTGACTTTGTTTTTACCAATCTAATTACATAACAACATAATGGTAATCCTTTATTTGAATGGTAAATCTCTATTGATAAACTGGGTAAATCAAAATGTAGCCTAGGACTATTCACAATACAGGTGAATACATATTCAATAGGAGAGCGTGGGGCTACAGATGAAAAACGATCTGTTTTCCTTCCATTTGGACCTTTTTTTATATTGTACTGATTAGGGATGTGCACCTTTCCCTTTCAAGACGATTCAATACGTATCTAGATACATGCGCTCCGACACAGGAATGATACGTTTTAGCTTAAAATGATTAGTTGCGAATCAGTTTCATTACAGGAACGAATCGATGAAATTAGGTGCGACACAATGCTCTTACATTTGTTGCATAAACACATTTATTTTCCATTCTAAATTCAAATCTGCTGTTGATAGATTGATTTGGGCCTCTGAGCTGGATCTGTCAGAGCTGACTTCTCTGTCTGTGTGCGTGTAAATTATGTATACAGTGCATTCGGAAAGTATTCAGACCCCTTGACTTTTTCAACACTTTGTTACGTTACCGCCGTATATTTAAAAAAAGATATACAACAACAAAAAATCCTCATCAATCTACACACAATACCCCACAATGACAAAGCAAAAACAGGTTTTCAGAAAAAAAAAACAGAAAAACCTTATTTACATAAGTATTCAGACCCTTTGCTATGTCATTATGGGGTATTGTGTGTAGATTGCTGAGGGGGAAAAACGATTTAATCAATTTTAGAACAAGGCTGTAACGTAACAACATTTTGAAAAAGTCAAGGGGTCTGAATACTTTCCAAATGCACTGTGTGTCTATAGTGTATGTAGTCACCTGAGCTGAGCCATAAGGGAGACTAGTGGGCATCTACCACCCCACTATCAGGTTATGCTTTATATGCTTTTTTCCTCCTCCCCACTTGTAGTGATTTCACATAATTTAATCACCATCATCCACTTCTAATTTTTCCAGATGGAAAGTGTTTGAGTTAGTAATGTATCAATATTTATCTTTAAAAAATAGCTATGACAGCTATGACAATGAATACTGAATATAGCACAAACCCCCGTCTCAAAATGAATGTTTTTGATCGTTTGGTAGTGTTTAGGGAGTGAGGATCTACTGCTTCAACCATGCAGTGCTGCTCGCAAAAGTGATTGCTGTCCTCATTATGAAATAATAAACTTTACCCTTTATATCCAAAAATGACTATATACACAGATTGTTTAATGCTTTAACTGGCACACCAAGAAAAAATATAAACAAAAAAAGAGGCAAAATGTGTATTTAGCCTCAGTATAGGCCATAAGTGAAGCATTGTTGTTTACATGATTTAAACTTTGATAGATAATGCATAGAAAAGCCTTTCGCTACACCCGCAATAACATCTGCTAAATATGTGTATGTGACCAATAAAATGTTATTTGAAATATCGCAACCAGCTGGTTGAGTTGCCCAATTAGACTAAACTAATTTTGTATTGGAATTTGTAAATCATCTAAAAAACTATACATGAATTTACATTATGTCTGCTTCATTTACTAATAATGGAAGATCGGCCTAGTTAAATGGGGACTGATATCAAATATTTATAAAATGATACATTTTAATATTAATATTTTGACACAAAGGTATGTAAATTCATGCGTTTACAGTTTATATGCTTAGAAAACCAGTAAAATTAAATGTGCTGAATGATATTGTGAAACATATTGTAGATAACAGGCAGACAGTAAATAATGATATATATATATATATTTGCACAGACAAAGAAATCCCATAATATTTTTCCATTGTCCATTATCACTAGCTTTGACTAAATAGCATTCCTTTAATGAGCAACTAACCGCCTGGTAGTATATATTTTTTAAGATTTTCCTAAAACTGCTAAACAAAAATATAAGAGTAATTTAATCATTCTCAAATTATGTTTTAGAGGTCAACAACGTGTTACAACCTTATATTTTCCTATTTTATACACAACTAGTACAAACAAAGTGTGGTAAATGAGGTTCGGTTTTGCTCACGTTCACCTCCTAGTTTTCAACCTTCTTTGAACGCGTGTTTAAAAAAACATGGGAGTCCTATAAATGAAAACTTCATTACCATTTTACTAAATGGCAGTGGTTGAGATGACAAAATATGCCAAACAAAAATCATGTTTAAAACCTTTTCACAGGAACGAATCGATGAAATTAGGTGCGATACAATGCTCTTACATTTGTTGCATAAACACATTTATTTTCCATTCTAAATTCAAATCTGCTGTTGATAGATTGATTTGGGCCTCTGAGCTGGATCTGTCAGAGCTGACTTCTCTGACTGTGTGCATGTAAATTATGTATATTATGTAATTATGTATATTTTCACACCTGAGTTCCAAATATCTAACGGTCGCCCCAGCGTGAGTTGTTTCATGCATGTGATGTCAGAATGCAATCACTGTTCCAAAATGAGATTGTGACGCAACAGGACAGTTAGCACGCGCTGCCTGTTAATTATCTATAGGCTGTTTCAACTTGTCCAAAAAAATACATGTTCTAACAAGTTGTATTTTCTAACAACAGTTTGAATTGAGGTGTGTTCCACCTCCTCATTAATTCACATTGAAGTAGCCCATTTCAGTGTTGCGGACAATTTATGTTTGAGGCTTTACAAACTTCTCTCTTCGAGGAGAGCCCAAACACTTCACCAATGTTTCCGCAGATCAAGTATGCAGACATTTGCAGTTTTGCACGAATTGGCACATGTTCTGGCTGGCGCTCGCATTGCCTTCCTTGTTATTTTCCTTACAAATAATAACTTTGGACATGTGTGCGTTCCTATCAAAGTAAGTGCCTTATTTTGTGTATATCGTACAGTTGTTTCAATGCAGTTACATGCTTAGTTCGAGACTGAAGGAGATGACATATCAGTTGTCACCAAAGATGAGATGATTTTCGGAAGGTAGAAACGTAAAAGCAAACAATTTTAGTGACCCGGCGGACCGATGCACTCATATATTACACATTTGAACCCGGGACTGATGCATATTTGTGAATGTTACATCCCTAGTAGCCTACTGATCAACGACATTTGCATAGAAGAAGCAATCTCTGTCTCTTTAAAGGGTAACTCTCAGCCCCAATTTCAGCCGTTGCGCCTTAAAATGTAAAAACAAAAAGTAATTCAGGTGTGAAGTTGTGGGTTTGGAGAATTGCACATAAATATTCATTTTGGTGGTATTTTATTTTTATTTATTTAACCTTTATTTAACTAGGCAAGTCAGTTAAGAACAAATTCTTATTTACAATGACGGCCTACCAAGGTAAACGTAGTAGTACCTGATCCCAACACTTTCTCAATAAAACATAGCCTACTTACCAGAGGTCCACTGGCACGCTCGGATAATATTAGGACAGTTAGCTCACAGTATGGGTCGTCACGAGTTACTACAGCCACAAAGTCATACATGCCACCTATTTCTACAACTTATCTTCTTAAAATTTGAATTTAAACAGAACCACACTGCTAACCTTTCCCTAACCCTAACTTATGGCACATTTTTGCTTTATGAATTTTTACGCTATAGACAACTTTGACTTTGTGGCTGTGCTAACTAGTGGAAACCAGTGGTAAGGCGCCAAGTTCCTGACACCTATTGCCACTTGCAGTGTAAATTCGAATCCCCCATGGGGCGCAAAAACATTCGTTTAAATGTGGACTAACATTTATTGCGTTGAGAAGAAAATAACAATCATTCCTTGAAAATGAAGATTTAGGGGCTCAGTTGGGGGGGCTCAGTTCAATCCAACCCCCATTGCAGTATTTATGCAGTAGCTTTTTTTCCAATGGTCAAATTAACTCACAGATTGGTCGTGGGTACTACATACAAACTATTACCAGGGTGACCCCTCTCACAGGTATGCTTTCACTTTTCAGAATTCAAAGTGTGTGGGCACAGGATGAATATTGTAATATGAAATATATATAAGATATCTGCCCCATGTGGGGTTAGAACTCGCAACCATAGACGGGTTGGTTGTTTAGCAACAAAACCAAGGCAAGCGCAACTACAAGGAAACAACTAGGGGGAGTTAGCTTAGATTGTTGACAACATGTATAGTTCGTATCCAATGTTTATTGAAAACATAAATACTGTAATGAAACAAGCAGGGAGCAGGTCTCGAACCCTCGACCTTCAAGCCCGAAGTCCAGCGCGCTCCATCGACTGTGCCTCAAAAGGATGCTCGAGCGGCAGAGTCGATATCCGCGATAAACCCAGGGTCGTTGCACTACATTTGCACAATGAACACTTGTTGTCTCTCAAATACATGGTTACAGTTGTTGGTTATGGCTAGCAAATTTTAGCCATATTAGCATTGATATGAAATCAGTCAAAACACCTCAAATCAAGACAATCTGTATTCGAATACTCATACCAACTACACTAACTGCACTATTTGTGACGTAAATTGAGTATGTAGTATGCTTATTGGTCATAGTATGGATATAGTTAGTATTCCAAAAGTTCCCGGATGTCATACTAATTTCGCCAAAATACGAAGTATACAAGCAGTCGACACCATAATGAAATTCTTCAGAAAATGGGCGTGGTTTCACAACGTTTTCAGATTTGAAGAAAATGGATGAAAATATGCAGCTGAAGTTGAATGGAGCGGATACAAATTCATTGCTTTAACTAATTATGACAAATGTTCGAGAAAATGTTGAGCAATGTAATAAAGTAGTGACTTTTCAAATAAGTTACGTTACACGTTATGTTGGCTGAGAATTTGTTAGTTACGCTATCCTTACAACAGTATGTATCAGTATGTTAGTTAGTTAACGTTACAATGAACTTGCTAGGCAGTATATTAACTAAATGCTATCTAACTAACTACCCAACATTTATTGATTTGATTCATGTTATTCTTAGCTAAGTGGTATAGTCATGAGTTCTCAATGGATATTGTTAATTTTGGCTATCTACTCCGATTTCAGAGCACAGAATTACTGAAGGATTTACGAACACTCAACATCCATTGAATATGGCCAGTGTCAGGACACGTCGGCAAAAACAAACGTAATTAAATTGTTGCCAGCAGCACAGTTACAGTCACCAACGCTCTGGATAACATTAAAACAGCCTAACCAGCTCTGCTAGGGCAAGTAAAATGGTCAGTGAGGTGTTCTCTCATTTGTGTTTGGAAGTAGCTAGCAAGCTAGCCAACGTTAGCCAGTTAGCTTGGGTGCTTGACTACCGTTGTGAGGTGAGAACACTCGCTCGGATCAACCCTACTCCTCGGCCAG
Source organism: Hucho hucho (assembly GCA_003317085.1). NCBI lineage: Eukaryota > Metazoa > Chordata > Actinopteri > Salmoniformes > Salmonidae > Hucho > Hucho hucho. The sequence goes on along the minus strand of QNTS01000052.1, from coordinate 1,191,932 downwards.
AGCGTCCAGTGCACGCTCCACGAGCGAAACATTCTGAATTTACAAACGGACAATCTGACAACGCTCTGGATTGAATTTACGAAACACACCCGAAATCGTAAAATATCTAGCTAGTAATTTGTTATGCTAACAAGCTAGCAATAGGTTGCATAGCAACAGCATCAACTTCAGGTAGACAGGCGAAGCGCTAATATGATCAACTGAAAGGATACCGTTCGTTTACAGTATACTAAAATGAACTAATAGTATGTAGTATATACTCATTAAGTATGTAGTATACAGTATGTTAGTATTGGTATTCGAACACATCTCTAGTCTCAAAAACAAGATGAAACGAGCCACTTACGATTCCCCACATGGCAGTTTCTTGTCATTCTTTCTAGCAATCTGGCCATCCAGAATCACAACAACACGCTGACTTCTGCCCCATGGAAGCGTGCATATAGTTTCCGTGATGTTGTCAGCTAACCCATCTATTGAACTATGAGCCAACTGTCCTAGCGGACTGCGCCCCCAATCAGTCATAACAGTTGAGAAAAAATACAAGGAATTGAGATGACCACCATTGTCATCTATTTCTTATTAGGATGGATGTAGCTACGAATATAAAAGGTATAATCCTCATAGCCTACATGTTTTTTTATCTTCGCAAAGCACATAGATGTGTATGAAAGGGTAAGAAAGAACGTTGAATTTGGTCATATGCGGAAATGTGCCTTACTGCCTTTTGAATTTTGGGTAATGTCAGTAGTCTAGTCAAGGAAGCATCATGCAAACTACAGTATATTGTCACACTCCACTTACCAAGACCATTACCAAATAAGGCGCGCTGTCACATGCTTTATAGTAAGCCTTGAGGTGGTACCACCCACATCTAGAAGGGAGTGTATTTCATACCGAGCCCTCCCTTGAGATGACGTAGAGGCACAAGCCTCAACATCACGATTTCAATGGTAGAGTTGAACAGCTAGGGGCAGAATGAGCTTGATTTACTACTAAAATACCAAAATATATGAAGACCAGAATTGACGTGTTTCACTATAACTAAGCCTAAAACGTGGCTTTCGATTATTATTTTTTTATTAAAAAGTTACTCTAAGACCTAATGACATCATTCACACACACAGTGAGAGAGACAGGAAATACGTAACCTAGCGTAGCAGGCGAGGGAGACTAAGTGAATAAAGTTTTGGGCAATCACTTTGTGTTTGTGTTGACAATCAGCTTTGAAATCAGCATATTTTGCATTATGGTTGGCATATTATCACAAACTAAGTACTAGGGTAGTGAATTGGTGTTAGCTTCAGCTGTAAGCTAGCAAGGGAAGTTAGCCTACAAAGCTGGAATCTACCGGTATCTTCAATATTGTATTGTAAAGTGCTCTCGCCTGTAATTCCATTGTTAAATACTGTTCGCAAAACAGTTGCAACATTTCTAAATGCCGTTTTGCATTATTCAAGTGTGCTAACTTCTGTGCCGCATGAATGGGGAGCTAAAATGATGCAGCCCAGACTTCAGTGAGTTCAGTGGTTTCTCAGGACAGGCTAGAGCTAGCAATGAGCAAGTGGAGCAGGCGCGGTGCTCTCGCGCTATAAGGGGACCTCGACTGCGCTGATAGACAGACTTGATCCTCTTTCAAATCAGTAGACGACATGAGACATTTGACAGAAGTACCGAAAGTAATACAAATTCTAGTACTGAACCGTTTCTCATGTTCTAGTATAAAAAAAAGTACTGACATTTCTGCTTACCATACAACACTAGAACAGAGTGCGATGGAGAGGAGTCATTGATGGCCTATGCTCCCAAAGGAGCAGGCTAAGTAAATAAGTAAGTAATAAAGGGAATAGGATGCCATTTGGGATGCAGAAAACACATCTATAAAGAGCCTGATTAAAGCCAAACTAACCTGTATCAGCTCTGGATCTCTGGCCCGGCGCGCTCTTCCTGAATGGGGTCTTCATTCATCAGCATATAGGGGAGCAGCCTAGCTGCCAGACTAGGGTGAAAATATCTATGGTACCAAGTCTGGGGTATACAAATATGAATGTAATGAAAACATTAATGATTTACGTTATAGCCCAGAGAGATGGACAACAGCCAGGGAATAAATCTTAATAGAATCCAGTGGGTCCAGTCAGAGGAAGTGAAAATCTATATGGCAACCAATTCAGAAAATGGAAACTGCCCACTGGGCACAGACGTCAGTTCAACATCTAGTTTTGATTTGCATTTGGTTGAGTTGTCAACTAACATGAAATCAACAAAAAATGTGACCATGTTATTGGATTTAGGTTAAAAGTTGGGTGAAAAAATTACGAAATGCCCTTATGCTGATGACTTTTTGCAAATCCAATCAGTTTTCCATGTTGATTCAACGTCAACACATTGTTTTTTGGGGTTGAAATGATGTGGAAACAACTTTTATTCAACCAGTTTTTAGCCCAGTGGGAGGGAGGGAGTGAAAAAGTAAAGCGTCTATCTATGATACCCAGTGAAAGCAGAAAAAAGGGATAGGGACGGATTATGGTATTCAACCCAGATTGTCCATGGATGGTTGAGGACTGACTTCGGAGCAGGCGGATGTCTCTGTTCAGGGATGACGGTCACGTCAGGTCTCTGCGAAGACCTGCAAACCAAAATAAATAATTATATAAAGGTGATTATAAATTGGGTGGTTCGAGCCCTGAATGCTGATTGGCTGACAGCCGTGGTATATCAGACCGTATAACATGTGTATGCCTAAACATGTATTTTTACTGCTCTAATTACGTTGGTAACCAGTTTATAATAGCAATAAGGCACCTCGGGGGTTTGTGGTATATGGCCAATATACCACAGCTAAGGGCTGTATCCAGGCACTCTGGGTTGTGCCTAAGAACATCCCTTAGCCATGGTATATTGGCCATATACCACACTCCCTCGTGCTTTATTGCTTAATTCTATTGAGTCACTTTATGTGCAAAATTTGACTTTTAATCTCAAGACAGAGGAAAACATTGTGTTTGGTTATCCATTTCATACCAAAGCAGACCCCCCAAATATTGTGGGCTAAATCATCAAGATGTACAGTACCAGTCAAAAGTTTGGACACACCTACTCATTCTAGGGGTTTTCTTTATTTGTACCATTTTCTACATTGTAGAATAATAGTGAAGACATCAAAACTATGAAATAACACCTATGGAATCATGTAGTAACCAAAAAAGTGTTAAACAAAATATATTTTATTTGAGATTCTTCAAAGTAGCCACCCTTTTCCTTGATGACAGCTTTGCACACTCTTGGCATTTTTCTCAACCAGCTTCATGAGATAGTCACCTGGAATATATTTAAATTAACAGGTGTGCCTTGTTAAAAGTAAATTTGTGGAATTTCTTCCCTTTTTAATGCGTTTGAGCCAATCAGTTGTGTTGTGACAAGGTAGGGTTGGTATACAGAAGACAGCAATATTTGGTAAAAGACCAAGTCCGTATTATGGCAAGAAAAGCTCAAATAAGCAAAGAGAAATCCATCATTACTTTAAGACTTCAAGGTCAGTCAATCCAGAAAATTTCAAGAACTTTGAAAATTTCTTCAAGTGCAGTCGCAAAAACTATCAAGCACTATGATTAAACTGGCTCTCATGAGGACCGCCACAGGAAAGGAAGAGTTACCTCTGCTGCAGAGGATAAGTTCATTAGAGTTACCAGTCTCAGAAATTGCAGCCCAAATAAATGCTTCACAGAGTTCGTAACAGACACATCTCAACATCAACTGTTCAGAGGAGACCACTTGAATCAGGCCCAGACTTGACTGCCCTTGACCAGCACAAAAACATCCTGTGGCGTTCTGCATTAGCATCGAATAGCCCCCTCGATATGCAACTTTTCAGGGAAGTCAAGAACCAATATACAGTCAGTTAGGAAAGCTAAGGCTAGCTTTTTCAAACAGAAATGTGCATCCTGTAGCACTAAATCCCAAAAGTTTTTGGACACTGTAAAGTCCGTGGAGAATAAGAGCACCTCTTCCCAGCTGCCCACTGCACTGAGGCTAGGAAACACTGTCACCACCGATAAATCTACGATAATCGATAATTTAAATAAGCATTTTTCTACCGCTGGCCATGCTTTCCACCTGGCTACCCCTACCCCAGCCAACAGCTCTGCACCCCCTGCAGCAACTTGCCCAAGCCCCCCCCCCCTGCTTCTCCTTCACCCAAATCCAGACAGCTGATGTTATGAAATAGCTGGAAAATCTGGATCCCTACAAATCAGCTGGGCTAGACAATCTGGACCCTCTCTTTCTAAAATTATCCGCTGAAATTGTTGCAACCCCTATTGCTAGCCTGTTCAACCTCTCTTTCGTGTCGTCTGAGATCCCCAAAGATTGGAAAGCTGCCGCGGTCATCCCCCTCTTCAAAGGGGGAGACACTCTAGACCCAAACTGTTACAGACCTATATCCTTCCTGCCCTGCCCTTTTAAAATCTTCGAAAGCCAAGTTAACAAACAGATCACCGACCATTTCGAATCCCACCGTACCTTCTCCACTATGCAATCTGGTTTCCGAGCTGGTCATGGGTGCACCTCAGCCACGCTCAAGGTCCTAAAAGATATCATAACCGCCATTGACCTGGCCAAGGCTTTCAATCACCGCATTCTTATCGGCAGACTCAATAGCCTTGGTTTCTCAATTGACTGCTTCGTCTGGTTCACCAACTACTTCTCAGATAGAGTTCAGTGTGTCAAAACGGAGGGCCTGTTGTCCGGACCTCTGGCAGTCTCTATGGGGGTGTCACAGGGTTCCATACTCGGGCCGACTCTTCTCTGTATATATCAATGATGTCGCACTTGCTGCTGGTGATTCTCTGATCCACCTCTACGCAGACGACACCATTCTGTATACATCTGGCCCTTCTTTGGACACTGTGTTAACAAATCTCCAAATGAGCTTCAATGCCATACAACACTCCTTCCGTGGCCTCCAACTGCTTTTAAATGCTAGTAAAACTAAATGCATGCTCTTCAACCGATTGCTGCCCGCACCCGCCTGCCCGACTAGCATCACTACTCTGGACAGTTCTGACTTAGAATATGTGGACAACTACAAATACCTAGGTGTCTGGTTAGACTGTAAACTCTCCTTCCAGATTCACTCATGCTGCCAAACATACCCTCGTAAAACTGACTATCCTACTGATCCTTGACTTCGGCAATGTCTTTTACAAAATAGCCTCCAACACTCTACTCAGCAAACTGGATGTAGTCTATCACAGTGCCATCCGTTTTGTCACCAAAGCCCCATATACTACCCACCACTGCGACCTGTATGCTCTCGTTGGCTGGCCCTCGCTACATATTCGTTGCCAAACCCACTGGCTCCAGGTCATCTATAAGTCTTTGCTAGGTAAAGTCCCGCCTTATCTCAGCTCACTGGTCACCATAGCAACACCCACCAGTAGCACGCTGTCCAGCGGGTATATTTCACTGGTCATCCCCAAAGCCAACACTTCCTTTGGCTGCTTTTCCTTCCAGTTCTCTGCTGCCAATGACTGGAACGAATTGCAAAAATCACTGAAGCTGGAGACTTATATCTCCCTCTCTAACTTTAAGCATCAGCTGTCAGAGCAGCTTACCGATCACTGTACCTGTACACAGCCAATCTGTGAATAGCACACCCAACTATCTCATCCCCATATTATTTATCTTCTTGCTCTTTTGGACCCCAGTATCTCTACTTGCACATCTATCACTCCAGTGTTAATGCTAAATTGTAATTATTTCACCTCTATGGCCTATTTATTGCCTTACCTCCCTAATCTTCTACATTTGCACACACTGTACATAGATTTTTCGATTGTGTTATTGACTGTACATTTGTTTATGTGTAACTCTGTGTTGTTGTTTTTGTCACACTGCTTTGCTTTATCTTGGCCATGTCGCAGTTGTAAATGAGAACTTGTTCTCAACTGGCCTACCTGGTTAAATAAAGAAATATATTTAAAAAGGCCTTCATGGTCGAATTGCTTCAAAGAAACCACTACTAAAGGACACCAATAAGAAGAAACATGAGCAATGGACATTAGACCGATGGAAATCTGTCCTTTGGACTGATCAGTCCAAATTTGATATTTTTGGTTCCAACCGCCATGTCTTTGTGAGACGCAGAGTAGGTGAACGGATGTTCTCTACATGTGTGGTTCCCACCGTGAAGCATGGAGGAGGTGGTGTGATAGTGTGGGGATGCTTTGGTGGTGACACTGTCAGTGATTTATTTAGAATTCAAGGCACACTTAACCAGCATGGCTACCACAGCATGCTGTAGCAACAAGCCATCCCATCTGGTTTGCACTTAGTGGGACTATCATTTGTTTTTCAACAGGACAATGACCCAACACACCTCCAGGCTGTGCAATGGCTATTTGACCAAGCAGGAGAGTGATGGAGTGCTGCATCAGATGACCTGGCCTCCACAATCACCCAACCTCAACCCAATTGATATGGTTTGGGATGAGTTGGACTGCAGAGTGAAGGAAAAGCAGCCAACAAGTGCTCAGCATATGTGGGAACTCCTTCAAGACTGTTGGAAAATCATTCCAGGTGAAGCTGGTTGAGAGAATGCCAAGAGTGTGCATTGCTGTCATCAAGGCAAAGGGTGGCTACTTTGAAGAATCTAAAATATCTTTGTTAAACTTTTTTGGTTACTACATGATAGTTTTGTTGTCTTCACTATTATTATACAATGTAGAAAATAGTACAAATAAAGAAAAAACCTTGAATGAGGAGGTGTGTCCAAACTTTTGACTGGTACAGTAGCTTAAAAAAAAAGAAAAATTCCTTCCCACTGGTGTGGGCATGTCATGGCAACAGTGAGAGACTCTGATGACACTGTTTTCATGTGTATTATTGTATGTATGTAGTCCATTACATTGAAGTGATGATCGCCAAGGTGAAGAAGAACCCTACGTCACTCAGATTTTACCATTAGATACCAGGACTAGGCTAATCAAAACACGAAACTAGCCCTGTTTTACACATATAATTAGAATGATTAATCAAATCAGTCATGAATCATTCAATCATGAACAGAATTAATGAATGATTCAAATTGTATGGTTCTTCTCCTACAACTAGAGCACTATAAGAGCTGAAGCCTTCTCTGCAGTGCAGACTAAACTTCAACCCATTCAGTCATGCATGTTAAAATCTTTTTGTAGACCAACATGGGAATCAATCAACAGCATGACTATCTGGATTGATTCCTGTGAAACCACAGTGGTAAGCACGATTACCAACAACGATGAGATAGCCTACAGGGAGAAGATGAGGGCCCTGGGAGTGTGGTGCCAGGAAATTAACCTGCCAGGAAATTAACCTCTCACTCAATGTCAACAAAACAAAGGAGGTGATCGTGGACTTCAGGAAACAGCAGAGGGAGCACCCCCCTATCCACATTGACTGGACTGCAGTGGAGGTGGAAAGCTTCAAGTTCCTCGGTGTACATATCACTGACGATCTGAAATGGTCCACCCACACAGACAGTGTGGTGAAGGCACGACAGCGCCTCTTCAACCTCAGGAGACTGAAGAAATTTGGCTTGGCCCCTAAAACAATCACAAACTTTTACAGAGCACACAATTGAGAGCATCCTGTCGGGCTGTATCACCACCTGGTACGGCAACTGCACCACCCGCAACCTCTCCAACCTCTCCAGCGGGTGGTGTGTTCTGCCCAACGCATCACCGGGGGCAAACGACCTGCCCTCCAGGACACCTACAGCACCCAATGTCACAGGAAGGCCAAATATATAATCAAGGACATCAACCACCCGAGCCACAGCCTGTTCACACATTTATCATCCAGAAGACGAGGTCAGTACAGGTGAAGCTGGGACAGAGAGACTGAAAAACAGCTTCTATCTCAAGGCCATCAGACTGTTAAATAGCCATCACTAGCCGGCTTCGCAACCCTGCACCTTAGAGGCTGCTGCCCTATATACATAGACTTGGAATCACTGGCCACTTTAATAATGGAACACTAGTCACTTTAATAATGTTTAAATAATGTTTACATACTGCTTTACTCATCTCATATGCATATACTGCATTCTATTCTACTATATATCAGTCAATTCCTCTCTGACTTTGCTCAATCTAATATTTATGTATTTCTAAAGTCCATTCTTTTACTTTTAGATTCGTGTGTATTGTTGTGAACTGTTTTTGATACTACTGCACTGTTGGAGCTAGGAACACAAGCATTTCACTACACCCTCAATAACATCTGCTAAATATGTGTATGTGACCAATAAAATTTGATTTGAAATACTGTCTGCTTGCATAACAGTGTCAATGATTACACACGCATTCACATTTTATCAAGAGATGCTGAAAAAAACTCCTCCACTCCTGTTCACAAGACAAAATTAACATTTGTTATATAATTTCACTGCAAGAAATTGATAAATCAGCAGGAGTTAATATTATATTACGTTACATGTGAGAAGTTATAGGCCAACAGTCAGTGTCCATATATCAGTTACTATTCCATTTGACCCATATACTTAAATTAGGAAAATTCTGTTTATTCATGGTTACAGGGATACTCATAATCAGGATATCAAAGGTTAATATAAACAGTATATCAAATGTTCATGTAAACAGTTTATCCCGAATGTGACCTTAAAAAGCTCTGATTGGTCAATCCGACATCTGTGGCCGTACAGCATTTACTGAGATGCAGCCTCCACAGATGTCAGGGCTTTCATGCTTCTTGCGCTTAGCAGAGCAATTGTGAAGGAAGTCAAGTGTTTATACGGAATGTACCGCCCCCACCTACCGTCAACCAATCATGTCGATGCGGATCTATACGGAGCCCTCCGCATAGTTCGGGAGGACAAGGCGATGCGGTAGAGTTTGACTTGCCTCTGCATGACTACGCAATTGCGTCACGCCCTCCATACTAAGCCTCCGACCACATTTTCGGATCAAGCCTAAATTGAGCTACTATCAGGAATACTGTGCGCATGTAAACGTGGTCGTAGTCTTGAAATTAGTTAGAAAAATGCAGTCTGCAACCAGCGCGTAATTAGCTACACTAGCTAACGTTAGTGGCTGCAGGAGCCAATGTCAGCCATATTGCATTACTATTATTTACAATCCCCGCAGCAGAGGGGAGAGTAAGTACCAAAACTGCACAGTCGAACAAAGGATGGACTGTACTCTGGCTGACATGAAACACATTTTCAAATGAAAACAAAAATGGCTCAAACTAGCCTCCTTTCCACCCCAGTTTTGAAAACCCATGTTACGCGCGCATAGAGACCTTTTCGAATTCATATTTGTGCTTGGCTTCCTGTCTGAGAATAGCTGTTTGTCTGTCGGGATATCTTACCCGCTTTATTGTGAAATTATAGCAAGATATGAAGGATATTTTCGTCTCCCGTTTCTCCCCTGTGCCAAGCCAGTCTCCGTTTGATGGCAACACCGATTCTACGGCCAAAAACCTTCCCCTCTCCTTCCGCTGCTAAATAGTGTTACAGCACGAGAAACAACTGGCGCAGTAAAATTCCATCTTCCTGCAAAATAGTGAGTCATTGCGCGTTCCCTGAACCGACAGCTCTGCACCTGCGCATGTGTGACTGCGACAGTGCTCGGAACAACTTGAGGACAAGAAAACTATTTGAGTAAATTATTTAATTGACAACCAGTCTTGTCAATGTCTGATTAAATGAAGAATGATACTTTACCTATAGGCTACTTTTTTAGTATGATCTATACCCATGCACCTGCCAGGTTCGCCTAATTTGCCCACATTTAGAATAGAATGGAGTATTCCCTAATTATTTTAATGTATTCTCTAAAAAGTGTAATCCTTCAGTGTGGCATTATTTGTTTTATACAGATATGACAAGACTACAAAGAGTATTGCATTATTGCCTTCCAACATTTTAATGTACATGATTAGGCTACATGAATAAATAAGTCAGTTAATTATTCTCCTTCACAACATTTTCCCCAGGCCTATCCAGTGGTGATCTTAGCATGTAAATCTTGGTAGGGCAAACTTGTTTATTTGTTTATGCATGCCAGCAAAGCCACTACACAACACTAAACAATTGATTAATTGCACTATAATAGTGACAAACTGTGCCCACAAACTGTTAGGGCCTATATAAAGCTGTCCCAACATTTACTGCCTTTTTAAAAACCATGGCTGACTTGCTTAAACAAATATGGTTACTACTGACTCTGTGGATTTGTATAAGTCGATAAGAACCGCATTCTCCTTCAATAATTCGTTTTGACTACTTTTTAACCATACACAAACATTATTACATTTATGTTCAGTAAATTCATAATGTTTATTTTTATATCAGTAACACTTAGCTCTAAGTATAAGCAAGTGCAAGAAAACGAGGTAGGCCTATTCGGTCAGCACTTTCAAAATGGACACTGCCAGAAATTCAGATAGATGTTAGTTCAGATAAATTCAGCAAGATGGCATTAACGTTACTATTCTTTAAGTCTCCACACAGAGAGAGAGAGAGAGAGAGAGAGAGCTGCTGCACAGACTGAAGTCACTGGGGACTTCAGTCCCCCAAAGCCAGCTTGTTGCCCAATCTCAGCTGTGAGGCTGGAGTGAGATGCAGGAACCAACGGGCTGCCACGGGGCCAAGGTCTTCCGGGCAGGCAGAAGTTAAAGGCAGCGACAGTGTAACTCCTTGGGTGTCACTGGGGCATCGAGGAGCTCCACATTTTCTTTGTCTGTTAAGCTGGATAAGCTCAGCCAAAGTGCCCTTTCTCCCACCACTGCTAGGCTCATGGTATGACCACAGTCTTAAATGGTGCTAGGGGAAGCACAGAGGTTTAGGTCTGTAGTCATACATATCTCCTCCCAAGCATCTGGATCTAGGGTGTCTTGAGTCCAGTTGCTTCCCCACCACTTCCAGTAGCTCAGCCTGATAACCCAACAATCAAAAGGTCACACTGAAAACTCTGATTGCTTGGGCCGAGGATTTGTACGTCTTCTGAAAAATGGAGGCAGTAAAACGGAGTGCAGTGCCAGTGTCATTGGTAACATAATGCGAGGGGCTGAGGTGGTAGGCCAGTGGTGTCTCCACCGTGGGAGGGTTGCCAAACCCGGCTTCCTCCATATTGTGCATGTCCAGGCTCAGGGTGCACCTAGCAAGAATCTTGCTAGTGATGGGTTTCTTCCACGAGCTTGTAGCTTCCCTGAGGCAAGCTGGTACCACGGGGAGCAATTGTTTTACTGGGGCTGTATGAGACAGGAGTCTCTTCTGGTCGTACAGGTCCCTTAATGGGCCTCGAGCCCCTACGGAAGATGGCCACTCGATGTCGAGTCTGGCCACGGCTCGCTTGCAGACATGGAAGGGCCCCAACTCCAATGGAGGAAGGGCGGCTTCACTGCCCTTGGGGACGTCAGACCTGCGGGCCTGAGAGGGTAGGAGAACAGGGTACCCATCATCATCCTTGTCATACCCTAGCTCGACATCCCCTGACACTACGTCGTCAGAAGTTGAGGGGAGAGAATCGAGGATATCATGACCTCGCTCCAACTGGGCTCGGTTGCTGGAAGCTGAGCCTCAGCATTCAATGTTGGCTCGGAGGCGTGAGGGGCTATCAAGATAGATGCTTGTTTAAACCTCGTCCTCAGACCTGCCCTACACAGCAGTTTGCAGTGCCCACAGGACTCAGGGTCGTCAAATGCCTCTTGGGCATGTTTTCCAAGCAATTGATGCATTGAGGGTGGAAATCCTTCCCCGCAATCATGGAACTGCAAGTTTCAAGTTTTATTAGTCGTATGTACATGATACACATGATATACACTGTCCAACAAAATGCTTACTTGCAGGTTCCTTCTTGACAATGCAACAACAATAATAAATAATAAGATAAGAATAAGTAAATGGCTTAGTAGAATATAATACATTTTTTGGCATAAGTATAATACAGGAAGGCACAATTTATTGTGTGCTAAGGTGCAGAGAGTCAGTCTTGGGGGTCAGTCCCTTGTAATTGTTCAGCAGTGTGATGGCTTGTAGATAGAAACGTTCTTGATGCTGTGGGACTTCCTCAGGCAACGTTTCAAGTCCCGGATGGGTGGGAACATGGCCCCAGTGATGTACTGGGCTGTCTTCACCACCCGCTGGAGGGCCTTGCAGCCATGGACGGAGAAATTCTCGTACCAGGCCATGATACAACCGGTCAGGATATTCTCAATGGTGCAGCGGTAGTATTTGGAGAGGTCCCGGGGGTTGCATACCGAATTTCTTCAGCTACCTTAGGAAGTAGAGGGGCTGTTGCGCTCTCTTGACAAGAGTGGTGGTGTTGTTGGTCCATGTCAAGTCCTCTGTGATGTAAATGCAGAGGAACTTAAAACTGCTTACTCTCTCTAGTACAGTCCTATTGATGTGGATCGGGCATGGTCTCTCCTCTGCTTCCTGATGTCAATAACAGTTCACTTACCTCCTCCCTATAAGCTGACTCATCGTTGCCTACAACTGTGGTGTCGTGCAAAGCCACACAGTCGTGGATGAACAGCGAGTACAGCAGGCCTGTGGCCTGCCTGTAAGGAAGTCCTGGATCCAGTTGCAGAGAGTGTTGTCCAGGCCCGGGGCCCTGAGCTTGGTGATGAGCTTGGAGGAAACAATAGTGTTTCTCTTATCCTGATGTGTTAGGGTCGTGTGAATAGCGATGGAAATGGCCTCTTCCATGGATCTGCTGGGCTAAGCTCATCCTGGGATGGGATAGCAGTGGCCATTGTGAGGAACACGGCTTCTTACAGTGAGGGAAAAAAGTATTTGATCCCCTGCTGATTTTGTACGTTTGCCCACTGACAAAGAAATGATCCGTCTATAATTTTAATGGTAGGTTTATTTGAACAGTGAGAGACAGAATAACAACAAAAAAATCCAGAAAAACGCATGAGAAAACTGTTATAAATTGATTTGCATTTTAATGAGGGAAAAAAGTATTTGACCCCTCTGCAAAACATGACTTAGTACTTGGTGGTAAAACCCTTGTTGGCAATCACAGAGGTCAGACGTTTCTTGTAGTTGGCCACCAGGTTTGCACACATCTCAGGAGGGATTTTGTCCCACTCCTCTTTGCAGATCTTCTCCAAGTCATTAAGGTTTCGAGGCTGACGTTTGGCAACTCGAACCTTCAGCTCCCTCCACAGATTTTCTATGGGATTAAGGTCTGGAGACTGGCTAGGCCCCTCCAGGACCTTAATGTGCTTCTTCTTGAGCCACTCCTTTGTTGCCTTGGTCGTGTGATTTGGGTCATTGTCATGCTGGAATACCCATCCANTTTTGTGTTTCTTCCATTTGCGAATAATCGCACCAACTGTTGTCACCTTCTCACCAAGCTGCTTGGCGATGGTCTTGTAGCCCATTCCAGCCTTGTGTAGGTCTACAATCTTGTCCCTGACATCCTTGGAGAGCTCTTTGGTCTTGGCCATGGTGGAGAGTTTGGAATCTGATTGATTGATTGCTTCTGTGGACAGGTGTCTTTTATACAGGTAACAAGCTAAGATTAGGAGCACTCCCTTTAAGAGTGTGCTCCTAATCTCAGCTCGTTACCTGTATAAAAGACACCTGGGAGCCAGAAATCTTTCTGATTGAGAGGGGTTCAAATACTTATTTCCCTCATTAAAATGCAAATCAATTTATAACGTTTTTCACATGCGTTTTTCTGGATTTTTTTGTTGTTATTCTGTCTCTCACTGTGCCAATACACCTACCATTAAAATTATAGACTGATCATTTCTTTGTCAGTGGGCAAACGTACAAAATCATCAGGGGATCAAATACTTTTTTCCCTCACTGTAGGAGGACAAAGTGACGCCTGTTGTAAGAACAATGTGTAAAAGGCGTAGGCTAGCTGGTTGGACGCATTGTGGCTGCTGGCTAGCAAACGGTAGCTTGTGTGCACAACGTTATAAACTAACTTGTTAGAAGCTTTGCGGCTAATAGCCAGCAATAATGAGCACAATAGAACGCTATAGCCGCGAGGCTAGTGGGGCGTTAGCTAGCTAGCAGCTAACTTGTGGTGAAGGTGTGCCGTAGCTAGCTCAGTGCTGGCTGAAGGGAACCGCGTGGGGGCAGAGTTAACCTTTAGGTAGTGTGCTACCGCTACCACGACTTAAGGAGCCATGAGGCTGAGGCGGTCGCTCTAAGTAACACAAACGGGTGAATGTAGGTTAAGCAAGATGAGAGAAAGAAGATAGCAATGCTACCATGTGTGCAGGTAGGATATGATCGAGAGGTTAGCTTGCCCCTCAGCAAGCTAGCCAAGTTAGACTTGCAGCGTTGGCTAACCAAGTCTCAATAGCAAGCCATGAAGCTAGCTACCAACGGAGACTGAGAAGTAGAAAAGCAATTTCTACAAAAGACAAAAACCTTTCGGTCAGTACTCAACCTCTCGACAGTGTCTAAAGACCTACGCTCGGCAGCGTTATCCTTCAGGGTTCGGTGGTGAGCAGTTAAGTAGGAAAACGGGTCTGGTCATGCTGAGGAGCACTAGAGAGTAATGCTCTTCGCTCACCTCATTCACAACTCACCTCATTCACAACTCCGACAGACGCTTTTGATAGGTCCTTCCTAGAGTAGCGAATCCCCATATGTGACACAATCGAAACTAGTATTTGAAAGAGAACATTACATATTTAACTGGCATTAACTTAAAAGTGTCTGAACAGCCTGCCATTTAAGTACAAAATAGTGAAGAATTATGTCACAATATTTTTAGGCTATATAAATAAGTGTGTTCTGTCTAAAGATCTTGGTTGACTGAAATCAAATATTTTGAAATAAACTGTAGGGTATAGTAAAGTAGAGCACAGAGACCTATTCATAATTTTAGTGTGCATGCCAAGTCTATTGTATATACAGTTGAAGCATTAGCCAAATACATTTAAACTCAATTTTTCACAATTCCTGACATTTAATCCTAGTAAAAATTCCCTGTCTTAGGTCAGTTAGGATCACCACTTTATTTTAAGAATGTGAAATTTCAGAATAATAGTAGATCGAATGATTTATTTCAGCTTTTATTTCTTTCATCACATTCCCAGTGGGTCAGAAGTTTACATACACTCAATTAATATTTGGCAGCATTGCCTTTAAATTGTTTATCTTGGGTCAAACGTTTTAGGTAGCCTTCCACAAGCTTCCCACATAAGTTGGGTGAATTTTGTCCCATTCCTCCTGACAGAGCTAGTGTAACTGAGTCAGTTTTGTAGGCCTTTTTGCTCGCACAAGCTTTTTCAGTTCTGCCCACACATTTTCTATAGGATTGAGGTCAGGGCTTTGTGATGGCCACTCCAATACCTTGACTTTGTTGTCCTAAAGCCATTTTGCCACTACTTTGGAAGTATGCTTGGAGTCATTGTCCATTTGGAAGACCCATTTGTGACCAAGCTTTAACTTCCTGACTGATTTCTTGAGATGTTGCTTCAATATATCCACATAATTTTCCTTCCTCATGATGCCATCTATTTTGTGAAGTGCACCAGTCTCTCCTGCAGCAAAGCACCCCCACAACATGATGCTGCCACCATCCTGCTTCATGGTTGGGATGGTGTTCTTTGGCTTGCAAGCCTCCCCCTTTTTCCTCCCAACATAACGATGGTCATTATGGCCAAACAGTTATATTTTTGTTTCATCAGACCAGAGGACATTTCTCCAAAAAGTACAATCTTTGTCCCCATGTGCAGTTGCAACCCGTAGTCTGGCTTTTTTATGGCGGTTTTGGAGCAGTGGCTTCTTCATGCTGAGTGCCTTTCAGGTTATGTCGATATGGGACTTGTTTTACTGTGGATATAGATACTTTTGTACCTGTTTCCTCCAGCATCTTCACAAGGTCCTTTGCTGTTGTTCTGGGATTGATTTGCACTTTTCGCACCAAAGTACGTTCATCTCTAGGAGACAGAACGCGTCTCCTTCCTGAGCGGTATGACGGCTGCGTGGTCCCATGGTGTTTATAGTTGCGCACTATTGTTTGTACAGATGAACGTGGTACCTTCAGGCGTTTGGAAATTGCTCCCAAGGATGAACCAGACTTGTGGAGGTCTACTGACCCACTGGAATTGTGATACAGTGAATTGTAAGTGAAATAATCTGTCTGTAAACAATTGTTGGAAAAATTACTTGTGTCCTGCACAAAGTAGATGTCCTAACCGACATGACAAAACTATAGTTAGTTAACAAGAAATTAGTGGAGTAGTTGAAAAACGAGTTTTAATGACTCCAACCTAAGTGTATGTAAACTTCCGACTTCAACTGTATATATATATATATATATATATATATATATATATATATATATATAGTGCAGTATTCAGACCCCTTCCCTTTTCCACATTTTGTTACGTTACAGCCTTATTCTAAAATGCTTAAATTCAAAATTTTTCCCTCATCAATCTACACACAATACCCCACAATGACAAAGTGAAAACAGCTTTTTAGAAATGTTTGCTAATTTGTTAAAAACCAATAACAGAAATACCTTTTTACATAAGTATTCAGACCCTTTGCTATGAGACTCGAAATTGAGGTCAGGTGCGTCCTGTGTCCATTGATCATCATTGAGATGTTTCTACAACTTGAACTGAGTCCACCTGTGGTCAATTCAATTGATTGGACATGATTTGGAAAGGAACACACCTGTCTATACAAGGTCCCACAGTTGACAGTGCATGTCAGAGCAAAAACCAAGCCGGGAGGTCGAAGGAATTGTCCGTAGAGCTCCGAGACAGGATTGTGTTGAAGCACAGATCTGGGGAAGGGTACCAAAATATTTCTGCAGCATTGAAGGTCCCCAAGAACACAGTGGCCTCCATCATTCTTAAATGGAAGAAGTTTGGAACTACCAAGACTCTTCGTAGAGCTGGCTGCCCGGCCAAACTGAGCATGTCTGTGGAGGTGGGAGAACCTTCCAGAAAGACAACCATCTCTGCAGCTCTCCACTAATCAGGCCTTTATGGTAGAGTGGCCAGACGGAAGCCACTCCTCAGTAAAAGCTCCATGACAGCCCGCTTGGAGTTTGCCAAAAGGTGCCTAAAGACTCTCAGACCATGAGAAACAAGATTCCTTGGTCTGAAGAAACCAAGATTTAACTATTTGGCCTGAATGCCAAGCGTCACGTCTGGAAGAAACTTGGCACCATCACTACTGTGAATCATGGTGTTGGCAGCATCATGCTGTGGGGATGTTTTTCAGTGGCAGGGACTGAGAGACTAGTCAGGATTGAGAGAAAGATGAACGGAGCAAAGTACAGATAGATCCTCGATGAAAACCTTCTCCAGAGGTCTCAGGACCTCAGACTGGGGCAAGGGTTCTCCTTTCAACAGAACAACGAATCTAAGCACACAGCCAAGACAACACAAGAGTTGCTTCAGGGAAAAGTCTCTGAATGTCCTTGAGTGGCCCAGCCATAGCCCAGACTTGAACCCTCAAACATCTCTGGAGAGACCTGAAAATAGCTGCTCCCCATCCAATCTGACATAGCTTGAGAGGATATGCAGAGAAGAATGGGAGGTGTAGACTCGAGGCTGTAATCGCTGCCAAAGGTGCTTCAACAAAGTACTGAGTAAAGTGTCTGAATAATTATGTAAATGTAATATTTGTTTTTTTTTGTTTTTTTTTGCAAACATTTCTAAAAACCTGTTTTTGCTTTATCATTATTGGTTATTGTGTGTAGATTGATGACGAATAAAAACGATTTAATCAATTTTAGATTAAGGCTGTAACGTAACAAAATGTGGAAAAAGTCAAGGGGTCTGAATACTAGGAGTGGTTAAAACATGCTTAAAATGGACCTCTGAGTTAATTGAAAAATGTTTGATACACCTCAGCTGGTATTCCATCCAGCCCTGGAGTTTTCCCGGACTGAAAGGCTTTAATTGCATCAACAAGTTCCTCCTCTGTAATTTGGCCTTCACATGAGTCTCTCTGTACAGCTGTTAATTTTACATTATTAATAGAAAAGAAATCCTTACAGTTAACTTCAGTTAGTGGAGATGGAGGAGACTGAAATGAAAACATATGCTTAAAGTACTTTGCTTCGTCTTTCAAAATATATTTGGGTGAATCATGGATGATTCTGTCATTTGTAACAAGTTTCTGTAAATTATATTTGGTAGCATTTCTATGTTGCGTGTGTGCATCTATCAGTTACACATACATACCAGTACATACACACAACAAGTAGGTCACATGGGGGAGAGGCGTTGTATAATGTGACTGTGTATCAAACTGTGTAGTTTTAGCAATGATAAATTGTACAGCAAACTCGGTAATGAACATTACAATCCCACCCTAAAGATCCTGAGCATGGGCCAAGGCACGTGGAAATAATGAATGCTTTGGCTACTACTCTTTCAAAGTTGCTGTTATTCATTTGGGGAGTTAAGATCTATCATCCCATCCATTGACATTGGCAAAAATGAAGTAGCAAAGAAGCTGGGTTTTAATCAGTTATTTTAGCCTTCATCTTTGAGAGTTGAGGCTGTGTTCTTCCTATCGTCTACACTCCTTCCCTTTAATAACCCAGGGGTAGACCGACTGGACTCCCTGCCCTGTCCTGTAAGCTTACCGATGTCAAAGCAGTAGACTCCACACTGAAGAAAAGTTATGTGTGGGGTTCTTGATGTGGCATCTATGGTTCTTCAGAATTCTTAAAGGTTCTTGAAATGTTTGGAAGCCTGCAGAGGTGTCCCTTTCATAGTACACAGCAAATTGGCCAGTATAAACTGGTGTTGATTTTTCAGTATAACAATAAAAAAAGAATCATATTTTATTTGTCACATGCGCAGAATACAACAAGTGTAGACTTTACCATGAAATGCTTACTTACGAGCCTTTTCGCAACAATGCAGTTAAAAAGTTAGAAAATTAAAAATTAACAAATACATAAAAATAAAATAGTAACACAATAAAACAACAATAACGGGGCTATATACAGTCTATATACAAGGAGTACCGGTACCGAGTCAGTGTACGGAGGTACGAGGTAGTTGGGAGATTGATTGAGGTAATATGTACATGTGGGTTTGGTTAGGTGATTGATTGAAGTACTATGTACATGCAGGTAGTGGGTGAAAAGCAGAAAGTCAGGGTAGCCGTTTAATTAGTTGTTCAGCAGTCTTATGGCTTTGGGGTAGAAGCTTTTCAGGGGCATTTTGGTCCCAGAGTTGGTGCTCCTGTACTGCTAGCCGTGCTGTAGCAGAGAGTGTTGATTCAGGAGTCAAATTAACACTGTAAAGAGTTAAATTAACACTCAGTGGTGTAAAGAACCCCAGTGTTGGCGTAAATAACCAGACGTGAACCAAACCCGTGCCAATTATTATCATATTTCCCAGCATGCTCTATTGGAGGTTGATTTTTAGAATTGTTTGTTTCATTATCTATTATTTTTTGGGGATGTACATTGATTGATTAATTAATCTTATGCTACTCAAATATACAGTATACAGCATAATTCTTTTTTTTACTATTCCAATCTGTTACTTATTGCACCCGTTACTGAAATTGTTGTTCCAGTTTAGATGTTTAAGGTAGTCTCATGTTCTTTTCCCAACTCTGGCAGTAACTAGTTTTAAGAGTGCAGGAAGACATTCGCAAGCCTGCAGCTTGGACACTAAAAATGCTAAGTGTAATATAGCCCCACTCTGGCTGTAATAATGTGGCCTGTAAACTGAGTTTCAGGCCACTGTGTTAGGGTAAAAGCTAGGCCCTCAAAAGAAGGCCTTATGAAATATGTATTGCTTTGTGTTTAAGAAAAAAACATTTATGACAACGTGTTTACTTAGGATCTTCACTTGGTGAAGGCCACACGACTGAAAATGAATGAATGTATCAACCATGTTTCTGTCACTAACAAACAGACTCATGAGTGGTACTGGTAACTTTAAAATTAACTCAAAAGGCACCCTGGGAAATATGCAAATAAGGCTTAAACTCCTACAGCAGGGCTATTCAATTCCTGTCCTGGAGGGCAGAAACATTTCTGACATAGATTTTTAGTATGGTTCTTCAAAAAGAAACCATCCCATTTATGGTTCTTCAGAGACCGTAAAATGGTTCCCCTATGGCAGTGGTTCCCTACTCCAGTCCTCGATTATCCCCAACAGCACACATTTTTGTTGTAGCCCTGGACAAACATACCTAATTCAACTCATTGAGGGCCTGATGATTAGTTGACAAGTTGAATCAGGTGTGCTTGTCCAGGGCTACAATAAAATGTGTACTGCAGGAGGTACTCAAGGACTGGAGTTGGGTTCCAACTTGCACCTTTATTTTAAGAGTGCAGAAAGACATTCTCCAGCCTGCAGATTGGACATCTCCTCCAAACAGGTAGAGCTTGCCTTTAACCACACTGTGGAGGGAGGGAGAATAGATATCAGCCTTACATGTACAGTATATGGCTGTGTACAGTATGTTGTACATCTCAACTGATGTGTCAATGAATGTGTCTGTGATTGATTTGAAGACAAATAGCATACAGTAATAGTATGGTCTGATATTCAAACTGTATTTAATTGTTCAGATGCTGTATACAGTATATCATTTACCATTCTGTGGCATCACCTCCCATGTGATGTGAGTGGGTGAAACTACAACACAATACAACTTGTAAAGTGAAGTGAGTAATCATGCATATAATCATATCACAATGCATTTTGAAGAAGGCTGGAATTGTGATTTAACCAGGCCATCACCAAGGGTATTAGTCATTGCCTACATGTGTTTTGTTTAGCTCATAGAGTAGAATTATACTGTAACTGTGAGAATGTAGAAGTCATTCAGATATACTGACAGGTCCACCTACAGAAGACGGTTAAATACATTTTTAGGTACATTAGCATGTTCTACTGATACCAATTGGTAAAATAAAAGTAGTGGGATTTACCTCATGGAACATGGTGGACACCTCTCCAAACAGGAAAGCTATATTCCCAGCCACTGCTAGTGCATGGCCATGCCTGGGGAGGTAGAGACGTGGTAATGCAGAAATAACATGGAAACAACTTTCTCCGTCTGCCTCTAACAGTGGTTCCCAACTCCAGTCCTCGAGTACCCCCAACAGCACACATTTTTGTTGTGGTCCTGGACAAACATACCTGACTCAACTCATTGAGGGCCTGATGATTAGCTGACAAGTTGAATCAGGTGTGCTACAATAAAAATGTGTACGTTTGGGGGTACATGATCCTCTAGAACAGGGTTTCCCCAAACTCAGTCCTGGGGCAGGGGGAACCTTTGGTTTTTGCAGTAGCACTATACAGCTGAATAATCCAAGCTTGATGATGGGTTGGCTATTTGAATCAACTGTGTATAGCTAGGGCAAAAACTGAAATGTGCACCCAGGGAAGGCCCCAGGACCCAGCCTTCGGACCAAGTTTGGGGAAACCCTGTTCTAGAGGATCATGTTCTCTCATGTTTCACACACAGACAGACAGAGAGAGAGAGTCAACCCTGTGTCCACTTGCTAAGGCCAGTCTGTCTATAGAAACAGACACAAGTGGGTCTAAAGATGTTACTTGCTTTACCATAAGTATTGTGGAGGAGAAGGAATTTGCCTCAGGTGATCCTAGTAGAGTTTGCTGGCTAAACCCTAGCAATGACCACAAACAGACCCCATGGAGCACAAAGTAAAGCAATTTGTTTCACATGACTTACCCAATTAGTACAGTCATGGGCATGGAATATAAATATATCATAAGAAAAAATGACCTTGTGAATGCAGAATGCTACACTTGATAGCCTACAATTCAAAACCTGCAAGAAAAACAGACACAGCATGATTTGTCAATAGAATGCAAGGGGATATCGCATAACTTGTTTTGACAGTGTATGTATGAATAAAACAATAGAATTCAATGCAGCATATTTCATGCAGTCGTCATATAGCCTCCCAATTATATTATTTTTAATTATTGATCACAGCTCATGCTTTCTCAGAGTAGGCCTAAATTAGGTCATGTACTTTCAGTTCAATACATTTAACCACAAATTAATGTTTTATTTGTACCAGAGGGAGAATAAACTTTAATAGACAAGTCGTAGTTTCCTCGTAGTCTACTGTGGCTGCAGAAAGAAGCGCTGCTTAGCCATAAATCTGATTTCAGACCAGCTTTTCCAACCTTCAGCCTACATCAAGCCGATGCATAAAATGACGCCATTAAACCACGCACTGATCCGCAGTCAGTCCTTCAGCTCCTCTCTAAAATTCAATCGCACAGTGCGCTGTCCTCGTCACAGAGAGGGAATCGAGAGGACGTGTTGACGTGTCCAATATCCATTTTGTACATTTGCCGGTGTTGTCAATTCGGTTGGGGCTACAGGGTTATAAACACGTAATTTAATAACCGTTAGCCTTTCAAGGCTAAATCAGAAGGCATCCTGGAAGAAACGGGTGAACCGAAGATCCCTACGCAGCATGGATTCTATGTAACTCCGGTAAAATGTAATGAGGAGATGGCTCCGGGAGAGAAAGATCATCAGGGTACCAACCGTATAGTGTTGGTCAAGAAAATTATCATGAAAGATGGGCCCACGGTATGTGAATTAGTCGTCTTTATTTCGGTATCCTACCAATTGTAACCGGGAATGCGTATGTAACAATGTAACGGATTTTCACATAAACGGCAAAGGATGCACCATCAGCTGTGAATGCGCCTGCGGTAGCGCCAGGTTATGACATAAGCGAACATTATGCACTCGAGATACTGTACCGTGCACCACAGTCTTCCGTAACAGCTTTTAAATGTGTATCAATTTGTTAATAGATGATCAATAGTGATAGGAGATGGTTACATTGCAACCTCTATTGAAGGACGCGTCCGGTATTATATCGGGGTTGCGTCTTGCAGAAGGCCTAGCTGCAGATAGCTTATTGAATGAAGACTGTATAAGGTTGTCATGCCGCTGCCATTAGCCTACTGTATTACATAACATCCCCGGCTGACTCTCAACGCAATCTGTTTGCATGATAATTCCATAATAATATTCATAGACTGGTGCATTATCATGAAAATGCCATAAAAAAAATGCTTAAGGCCTATTTGTTTCTATTATGTATAGATAATAGAGTCCAGATCCCCTGCAATAAAAATAAAACACTTTTTTTTATTGCAGCAACCCCTATCCTTTCATGAACTGCTGGTGTTGATGATGTTGGAGGTGCTCCAGGCAAGTTGTGTGTCCCACAGTGTCCTCGGATTTAAACCTCCTCATAGGCTAAACACTAGCCAATAGCCAGCTGTGAAGACCACAGAAGGTGTTACCATGGTGTTTCCTTGGAAAGGAAAGGGGACCTGGACCAAAAACAAAATTACAGATGGCCTAATTTAAAAATAAACAAGATTCTATTCTATTATGTAATCTGAGCTATCACAGCAAAGTGGATTGGGACATTAATTTTAGAGCAGTGGTTTTATTTGTAGCAAACAATGCAAATAAACGCTTAGACCTAAGTCTATTTTTCACAGCATGGTAAGCAAACAGCGATTCAATCTCCATCAGGCCTGGCTACAATGTATGTCTAATTTCTCAGTTTGGACTAGGTGACGATGACGTGATTTGCCCGTTGCATGACAGCGAGCTGAGAACACAACCACATCTCAATCTCCTCCAGTCCTCACTCACGCATACATATTACATACACACAGAAAACTTGGTGCACTCACTGTGAGGAATAGGGAATTGGGGGGCCCATCTCGTCTCCACTGTTATGTAACGGCCATGTCCCAAGCTTCCCAAGCTGCAGGCTGCCTCACACTGTGCTGTGAAGTAGCTAGGGGCCTGTGCTAATCTATCTATCTTTTCTATGCCACTGCCTTCCTCAAATACCACTGCTGTCTGTCCTTTCTCAGGGATGTCCTGGGAGACTGGCCACGTGGATGTCTTCAAATAGCAAAGTGACTGATTCATATTGGCAGAGAAGCAGTGGGCTTTTTTTATTGATAATTTTTATTTGTACTCCTCTTGACCATCTCATTCAGAAAAACTGTCTACAGTATAGAGTGAAGATCAATAAATGGTTGCCTTAGTAAATTGTTTTCCTAATAGTGCATATTGTATGTCTGCTTCCCAAAAGAATAGACTGCATTTGTCAAAATAAGTCCAGGCGCTCAAATACAGCAAACACATTCACAGGGTCCTGATAATGTTTTTTATATGCTTTGTGATTATGGTTAAATGGTGGTTGTTGATCGTCTCAAGTTACCTTTTTGAAACGCTGTTTACCTTCTTCTAACACTGTAAGAGCTGCTAATTTCCATAGTGTATGTTTTAACATGGAATACAATATGTTCTAAAATGGCTGACTTTCTTTACTGTGTGTTGCAGCCGGGCCAGGGTATTGGCAGACCCAGTGTCTCCCATGCTGTGGTGGTCATCTTCCTGGAGTTCTTTGCCTGGGGTCTCCTTACCACTCCAATGCTGACAGTGAGTTTTATCTCTATCTGGCTTGCCTGACTATCTGCCTATCTTTCTAATTGGTATTTTGACCAACCAGATCAGTTTTGAAAAAGATCTGATGTGAAAGGATCTGATGCGATTGGTCAAAAGACAAATGAGTGCAATAAAATATCAGAATTAGACTGCCTCTGCCTAATTATGACAGTTTTCCATTTACACATCAGCCTAATTCAGATCTTTTTCCAGTAATTGGTATTTTGATGAATCAGATAAGCTCTTTTGACAGTAATTTGGCAAAATATCAGAATTGGGCTAGCTAGGTCTATCCAGGTCTATTTACACCAGGGGTGTCAAACACATTCCATGGAGGGCCTACTTTCTGCAGCTTTTTGTTTGTCCTTTCACTTAAGACCTAGACAACCAGGTGAGGGGAGTTCATTACTAATTAGTAGGGAGGAGTGAAAACCCGCTGACACTCAGCCCTCCGTGGAATGAGTTTGACACGTGATCTACACTGAAAAAAATTAAGGTTCTTAAATGGTTCTTCCTCAGCTCTTAAGGTTCCTTTTGAGAACACTTGTCCAATAAATAACCTTTGAGTTAAGTGTGGGGTGCTTGATGTGGCATCTACGGTTCTTCAGAATTTTGAAAGGGTGTTGAATTTTTTTGTGTTGATTAAAGAATTAAATGAACGCTGTAAATATTTAAATTAACACTCAGTGGGTTAAAATAACCTCAGTATTGGTGTTAATAATCAGAGTTGAACCAAAACCATGCCTATCATTATCCTATTTCCCAGAATGATCTATACGGTTGATTTTTTTTAAATTATTTTTTTAAATATCTATGTTTTTGCATGTACATTGATTGATTAATTCATATCAAGCTACTCAAATATAAATAACATAAATTGTTCTAAACTATTCAAATCTGTTACTTGGACTTATTGCATCTGTTACTGCAATGGTTGTTCCAGGTTAGATGTTTAAGGTAGTCTCATATTTTAGTCTTCCCAACCCTGGAAATAGTTCTGAATGCAGGTTGCAGGTGGATAGAAAAATCTCAAATGTTGGTTAGCCCCACTGTGGCTGGATGCCAATGGGAATTACACATCACTTTGCAAGCCAGCATAATGTGACTTGCAGGCCTAATGTAGCCTGTAAACCAAGAGTTTCAGGCCACTGTATTAGGGTAAAACTATGCCCTGAAAAATAAATCCTTATGAAATATGTTAAGTTTTTATGTAATTTTATGGCAACATATTCACTTAGGATCTCAATTGGTGAAGTGTAAGGAGTGAAAATGAACGAGTGCAATAAGCATGTCTGTCACTAGCAAACACAGTCATGGGTGGTAAACTCAAAAATTCACCCGAAAGGCACCGTGAGAAATATGCAAATCGGCCTTGAAACCCTACAGCAGGGCTATTGAATTCTGGTCCTGGAAGGCCGAAACATGTCTGGTTTTTCATTTTTGCATGTTTCTTCAAAGAACCATCCCATTTATGGTTCATTCAGACACCCTCAAATGGTTCTCCTATTGCACGTTTATTTTTAAGAGTTTAGGGCTCTTTCTAAAACAAAATGGCCTTGATTCCTCGCATCCATCTTCTCATATCTTGTGGACAGACTACGTAAACATAAATGGTACCGTAGGTCTGTCATGATACAAGTTGATGCGTGAGATAATTAGCAGCATTAGTTCTGGTGCTTTGGACAAATCATGACTTCGCAGGTGTTAGCATCTTTTTGAATTCCGTAAATGGAGGGGACATTTGGCCCATAGACTTGCCCGTAACTTACAAAGAGACAGGGTGGAGCTTTTTACAACTATGATTCCGATCCTCATTCTATCACTTCTCTTAACACATATGGACCCAGCGTGTTCTGGGTTAACTGAGATAAATCTTCTCAAAACTCATTGGGACCGAGAGCCCTTGGCCCTTCCCTCTAATATGGTTGAGAAGGAGGCGAGAAGGGAGGTTATGAGGAATTACAGAAATACAAATTGAGATAGAGTCTATAGGTCTCTCTCTATCGCTCTCCATCTTGTTCTTTCTGACAGTATACAGTCATCCTTCTCTTGCTCTTATTTTCCTCTTCATCTTTCTATTCTCGCCTTCTCTCTCTGTCTCCCTTCCCTATGGAATGGTCTAGTAAAACGCACCTGTGTTGTTTTTTAGGGTAGGTTTATTGCCATGTTAAAATGCTTGTGTGTGTGTGACTGTTATGGTTTCTTGGCAGCCTTTCCATCGAACAGCCCTGTTAAAGATGTTTGTGGTTTGTCTGTTCTTTGCAGGTTTTACATGAAACTTTTCCACAGCACACATTTCTGATGAATGGTCTCATTCAAGGGGTGAAGGTAAGATATCATGCTTAGAAATAACTAAATACTAACAGTTTTATTTAGCAAAGACTACGAACAGTATATCTCCCAAAAAATGAAACAATTATGTAATTTATTGATCACCTCTATGCTACAGAGGACCCCCCCATAGAGTTGCATCCCTGAGCGATTGAACAAAAGCAGCACATTCTGTATTCTGTGTACTCTAGCTGACCTTTTTTCAGTATCTTATAATTTCATATCAAGTGCATGTTTATTGTAGGTTTATTTGAAGTAATTTCAGGATGCCATTAAACAAGCCATTTTTGTGCTGCAACAAGATGAATGAGGCTTCTCATTATGGGTTCCCGGTAACCATGACAATTTTAACAGAGGCTCCTCCCCTCTCCACCCTCCTTCTCAACAGGGTCTTCTGTCCTTCATGAGCGCCCCTCTGATTGGTGCCTTGTCAGACGTGTGGGGCAGACGGTCCTTCCTATTGGTCACTGTGTTCTTCACCTGCGCCCCCATCCCGCTTATGAGACTCAGTCCCTGGTAAGACTGCCCGTTTCTGCTGGCCAAGAAAAAAACACTTGTGATTTGGTTTAGTATTCATTGTGTATTTGATTAGAATTAAACAATAAGCACATTTAAACATGACATCTATATTTAGAGAAAAAGTAAAACCACATAGGGTTCTTTGGATTGTCCTCATATGGAAATCCTTTTTGGTGCTACCTAGTACCCTATATGTATGGTTATTCATAGAACCCCCTGTAAATGGTACTACCTAGAACCCTCTTTGAAGGGTTCTGCCTAAAACCCTTTTATCCTCTAAAGATTCTCCCTGGAAATCTTGATGAAAGGTACCACGAGAGCCCTTTTATCTTTGAAGTGTTCTTCCTAGAACCCTCTATTACAGCTTCTACCCCCAAGCCATAAGACTGCTGAACAATTAATCAAATGGCAACCCGGACTATTTACATTGACACCCTCTGCTGTTTATTATCTATGAATAGTCCCTTTACCCCTACCTACATGTACAAATTACCTCAACTAACCTGTACCCCCGCACATTGACTCGATACCGGTACCCCCTGTATATAGCCTCATTATTATTTTGTGTTACTTTAAAAAAATATATATATATTTAGTAAATACTTTCTTGACTCTATTTCTTGAACTGCATTGTTGGTTAAGGGCTTGTAAGTAAGCATTTCATGGTAAGGTCTACACCTGTATTCGGCGCATGTGACCAATAAAAAATTATTTGCTTTGATATTAACAGTTCTACTAAGAACCCTTTCATCTTTGAAGGGTTCTTCCTAGAACCCTCTGAGTGCTTCCACCAGCAACAATAAATTACATATATCAAAAGCCTTATCTTTGAGAGCCTAGTTTAACCCTAACAGTGGTGTTAGGAATCTCCTGGTTTACAGGCCACATCAGGCCTGCAAGGCACATTATGCTCACTTGGAAAGTTGAAGTGTAATTCCTGTTGGAATCTAGCCAGAGTGAGGATATCTCACAATTGGAACTTTTGATCACCCTCAATCTTTAGTGATGGGAAACTAAGCTTCTTGAAGCATTGAGGCTATCCAGCCCATTGTGTCGAAAATAGGTTTATACTCAAGGCTTTGATCAACAAAGTGTACACTAGTGGGACCTGCTGGTCAAAATAATTTAGAGCAGACAAATTATTATATATGACATCCCAAACACAGCAGCCCGTATGCAGGGTAGCCTTTATGTTTTCTACCGAAACCAATACCAAACCATTCAGGTGGTTGTTTGACTAAACAAAGCTTCGGACATCATTGATCACGTGAGTCTGAAAAATTGATACCGGCACACTGCTTCGAGGTAAACTGCTTATCAATTTCGACGCATGTCTCACAGCTCCGTTATCAAACGTAACATCACTAGCAATCTGCATTCAAAATTACTGCTAAGGTAGGGAAGAGTCTACCTAAATCTTCTAAACTGATAAATAAAGGGGGCATATAAACAGACAATGAAAGCTCTTACAATATTCAATGACTACATTTCTCTGAAACAGGTTGTAAGCTATAGGTGCACCACCAAGTTAGAACAGTAGGCGAAATCAAGAGGTGAAAATAGACCAAATTATTAGGGTGAGGCACATTAAACGCCGTTTGGGTCTTATCGTGTCAAAAAAGATACACGCCATATAACACTATTTGACGCGTTAAATAAGCTTTTAATTTGACACGTCAAATAACACAATTCTATTATAGAATCTTGTGTGTGCTGAATTTGCACGTGCAAGCTAAACACCACCACTACTGTCAGTAGCACTGTCAAAGATGTACAAAGAAATAGCCAAACAAGCACACACCGGGCCACCAACGATGTGTTTACAATACCACTCCATTGAATAGCAGGCTAACGTTAATGGTTTCTTTGCAACACTTGCAGTTAGCCACTGATTCCTTCCAAACGACTCATTGTTGAATTTGCGATTTCCAACTTGTTGTGTAATCTTTATGTCCAATGGCCGATGAGCACCGATACGTAATTATCAATAATTTCTCTTCATTATTTATCTTTATATGACAAGGATTAAAAATGATTTGCCAGTAGATTGTCTACTTGATTTATGAGGATGATCCAATCAAAGCTACTGTAGATATAACGTGATTTGAAGTCATTTTATATGTGGCCAATGACCTTGAGCCTTCTTGGAAGGGCACCTCTAATCTAAGTCTATGGCAGGACCTAAAGGGCTCACATTCTTGATGTCTACCCTTACTAAAGGCGGGTGACGTGTGTCCCCATGAGTGACAAAACACTGAGCCAATCACGGTGAAATGCTGAGCCATTCACTGTGCAATGCTCCTATTTTCTGCTGGTCTGCCCCACCACCACAGAAAGCACTGAGCTAGGCTGAAACACCAGCATTTTGGAGCTGCCTTACTCAAGAAAACATAAAAGAGACCATGTTTGTATGTGGTTTTATTAACTCAATGATATATATATGTTTTACATTGTTTGCAAACGGATCTGATATGTGACACGTATTAATGCCAAAATAACATGCAAAACAGGCAAGCCCCCCCCCATTTTATATATATATATATATATATATACATACATACATACATACACTACCGTTCAAAAGTTTGGTGTCACTTAGAAATGTCCTTGTTTTCCATTGCAAAATGAATAGGAAATATAGTCAAGACGTTGACAAGGTTATAAATAATGTTTTTTTATTTAAATAATAATTGTGTCCTTCAAACTTCGCTTTCGCCAAAGAATCCTCCATTTGCAGCAATTACAGCCTTGCAGACCTTTGGCATTCTAGTTGTCAATTTGTTGTGGTAATCTGAAGAGATTTCACTCCATGCTTCCTGAAGCACCTCCCACAAGTTGGAATGGCTTGATGGGCACTTCTTACGTACTATACGGTCAAGTTGCTCCCACAACAGCTCAATAGGGTTGAGATCCGGTGACTGTGCTGACCACTCTATTATAGACAGAATACCAGTTGACTGCTTCTTCCCTAAATAGTTCTTGTTAGTTTGGAGCAGTGCTTTGGGTCATTGTCCTGTTGTAGGAGGAAATTGGCTCCAATTAAGCACTGTCCACAGGGTATTTCATGGTGTTGCAAAATGGAGTGATAGCCTTCCTTCTTCAAGATCCCTTTTACCATGTACAAATCTCCCACTTTACCACCACCAAAGCACCCCCAGACCATCACGTTGCCTCCCCCATGCTTGACAGATGGCATCAAGCACTCCTCCAGCATCATCATTGTTTCTGCGTCTCACGAATGTTCTTCTTTGTGATCCGAACACCTCAAACTTGATTCGTCTGTCCATAACACTTTTTTCCAATCTTTTCTTTTTATTGGCTAGTCTGAGATATGGCTTTTTCTTTGCAACTCTGCCTAAAAGGCCAGCATCCCGGAGTCGCCTCTTCACTGTTGACGTTGAGACTGGTGTTTTGCGGGTACTATTTAATGAAGCTGCCAGTTGAGGACTTGTGAGGCGTCTGTTTCTCAAACTAGACACTCTAATGTACTTGTCCTCTTGCTCAGTTGTGCACCGAGGCCTCCCACTTTTCTATTCTGGTTAGAGCCAGTTTGCACGGTTCTGTGAAGGGAGTAGTACACAGCGTTGTAAGAGATCTTCAGTTTCTTGGCAATTTCACACATGGAATAGCCATAATTTCTCAGAACAAGAATAGACTGACGAGTTTCAGAAGAAAGGTCTTTGTGTCTGGCCATTTTGAGCCTGTAATCGAACCCACAAATGCTGATTCTCCAGATACTCAACTAGTCTAAAGAAGGCCAGTTTTATTGCTTCTTTAATCAGGACAACAGTTTTCAGCTGTGCTAACATAATTGCAAAAGGGTTTTCTAATGATCAATTCGCATTTTAAAATGATACATTTGGATTAGCTAACACAACACGCCATTGGAACACAAGAGTGATGGTTGCTGATAATGGGACTCTGTACGCCTATCTAGATATTCCATAAAGAATCAGCTGTTTCCAGCTACAATAGTCATTTACAACATTAACAATGTCTACACTGTATTTCTGATCAATTTGATGTTATTTTCATGGACAAATAAGACATTTCTAAGTTACACCAACATTTTTAACGGTAGTGTATATATTTGAGGCACAAAACCTGTCCTGAAAGACGGGTCAACATTGGCTCAGGTGCATTTCCATTGATCGTCCTTCAGATGTTTCTACAACTTGATTGGAGTCCAATGTGGTAAATTCAATTGATTGGACATGATTTGGAAAGGCACACACAAGGTCCCACAGTTGACAGTGCATGTAAAAAAATATATATGTCTGCAGCGTTGAAGGTCCCCAAGAACACAGTTTCCTCCATCATTCACAAATGGAAGAAGTTTGGAAACACCAAGACTCTTAATAGAATTGGCCTCTCGGCCAAACTGAGCAATCGGGGAGAAGGGCCTTGGTCAGGGAGGTAACCAAGAACCCGATGGTCACTCTGACAGAGTTTGCGAAAATGCACCTAAAGGACTCTCAGACCTTGAGAAACAAGATACTCTGGTCTGATGAAACCAAGATTGAACTCTTTGGCCTGAATGTGAAGCATCACGTCTGGAGGAAACTTGGCACCATCAGCGGCAGGGACTGGGAGACTCGTCAGGCTCAAGGGAAAGATGAATGGAACAAAGTACAGAGAGATCCTTGATGAACACCTGCCCCAGAGCACTCAGGACCTCAGACTGGGGCCAAGGTTCACCTTTCAACAGGACAACGACCCTAAGCACACAGCCAAGACAACGCAAGAGTGGCTTCAGGACAAGTCTCTGAATGTCCTTGAGTGGCCCAGCCAGAACCCGATCAAACATCTCTGGAGAGACCTGAAAATAGCTGTGCAGCATCGCTCCCCATCCAGCCTGACATAGCTTGAGAGGATCTGCAGAGAAGAATGGGAGTAACTCCCCAAATACAGGTGTGCCAAGCTTATAACGTCATACCCAAAGAAGACTGGAGGTTGTAGTCGCTGCCAAAGGTGCTTCAACAAAGTATTGAGTAAGGCTCTGAACACTTATGTAAATGTTAATAAAAAAAAAAAGATTAATATATTTGCAAAAATGTCTAAACCTATTTTCACTTCATCATTATGGGGTATTGTGTGTAGATTGAAAAAGTCAAGGGGTCTGAATACTTTCAGAATGCTCTGTATGTAGAACCCTTCTTGCCTTCCAAAGAATCATTCTTGCCTTCCAAATAATCATTCTTGCCTTCCAAAGAATCTTTCTTACCTTGCAAAGAATCATCAAAGAACCCTTCTTCCAAAAAACGGTTCTTAGGATATTAAAGGTTCTAGGTAGAACCCTTTGCCTTACAAAGAACCCTTGTCTTCCAAAAGGGATCTTCAGATGGTAGAACCCTATCCCTCCGCAAATAACCTTTTTGGAACCATTTTGTCTAAGAGTGTAGTCTTTGTCCAAGTGTAACAGTGCTGTTTTAGATTAAAATACTATATTATCCCTCATATGCACACACCACCATATCGTTTTTACAAACTTTTGTCAGCATTTGTAATGCTTTAAGACTGTCAAGGAATTGGTCACGGAATCTCTATCTTTAGAGTCTGAATGAGTATTTGTTGATGTTATTTGTCAAATACATGGTGTGAAGTTGAATGCTTGAATGTGACTGACTGGCAGTTTGAGAAGAGTCTAACTGACAATGTTCCCTCCCTCAGGTGGTACTTTGCAGCGATTTCCATGTCAGGGGCTTTCTCTGTCACCTTCTCTGTCATCTTCGCTTACGTCGCTGATGTCACGGAGGAACATGAGAGAAGCACAGCATACGGATTGGTAAGAAGTTATTCATATTTTTTATTATGATGTCCAGTATCTTTCTCATTTGATTCCCATGTTGATTAGGGAAGAGGGTAGTTGAGAATTGTATCTTCCTATCTGACAGTTATGTGAGTAAAGATCAAGTTCTGTAATTCTATAAGGGTCATGCAATGTGCTCTTTTGTGCTGGGAATAGATGCTGGTAGTGTCATGTTTCTGCAAGCCTATCCTTCACACAGTGGTTTTCATATCTAATACAGTTGTGTCATGATGGGTCCCTTGAGGTCACAGCATGCAGTAACTCAAATCAAAGTTTATTGGTTGTGCATACAGATGTGCAGATGTTAGCAGGTGCAGCCAAATGCTCTTAGTATACCATATCCCATTGAATATTCTCATCCTTCTCTCTTTGTATTTTGAGCCCTGGCATTATATGAACATAAATTACGTTTCCTTTGTAGCTTAACCACTTGTGAAAAATGACTGCATCCCTGACAATTGGGTCATTGACAGCTATTGGCTCCAATACAATTCTAAAAATACACAACACAAAACATACGACAGGACTTAATGGAAAACAATGACAATTGTCACTGAGTGGACTATCATGATGAATATAAACTGACCTGGAAACAACTCTGTGTTTGAAACTAAATTCTCCTCCTGTGTCCCTAGGTATCGGCTACGTTTGCTGCCAGCCTGGTGACGAGTCCAGCCATCGGGGCGTACCTGTCCGCGTGTTACGGTGACAACCTGGTGGTGTTGGTGGCTACACTGGTTGCTCTGGCAGACATCTGTTTCATCCTGCTGGCCGTGCCAGAGTCCCTCCCGGAGAAGATGAGGCTCAACACCTGGGGTGCACCCATCACCTGGGAGCAGGCCGACCCCTTCCAGGTGAGTGCTATGCCATGCCATGCTATGCTGAGAAGGCTACATCAGCTAATGGTTTCACAAGGGTCTGTCCTTTTTAAAAGACTTTGGTGGCTCTGTTGTTTAAAATACTTTGGTGTCTCTCTGTTGTTTAAAAGTCTTTGGTGTATCTCTTGTTTGCAGTCTATGAGGAAAGTAGGGAAGGATCCCACGGTTCTTCTCATCTGTATAACAGTGTTCCTGTCCTACCTACCTGAAGCTGGCCAATACTCCAGCTTTTTTCTCTACCTCAGACAGGTACATATCCAGCTTGTCCTGTATCTTAGACAGGACAACTGCTCTACATTTACCTGCACCATCTGGCAGTAAACATGAGATTCAATTCAATGCAACTGTATTAATCCCCTTAGGGGCAATTAAGAAATACATGCCAGATTGCAAATGATAACATAATCTACATAAAATACACTTGTACAGCTCTATCTCCATTGAGCACAGTCAAGTGCTAGTCATTTAGCATAGTGCTGTTACTTTGCCTTGGACCCTTGGAGCAAAGAGAGAAAGAGAGGCTAATGCTGTTTTTCTTTCTTTCTTTCTTTTTTCTCTCTCTCTGTCCTTTCTCTCTCTCTCTCTCTCTCTCTCTCTTTCTCTTTCTCTCTCACTTTCAATCTTTCTTTTTCTCTCTCTACCCCAACTCAGGTCATTAACTTTTCATCGGCAACGATCGCAGTGTTCATTGGGGTGGTTGGAATCCTCTCCATCATAGCCCAGGTACGTATCTGACGCAATGGTGACCTTCTGCTAGTCCATTTAACTGTGTCTGTGGGGAACTGCAATGTGTTAACGAACAATCCGTTCTTAGGTTAACAGCATGTGTCTCCGTTCAAATGTGTGACTGTCCTTTGGAATGTATTTAATCTAGCTCCACGTTTAGATGTAAATCATGTGGCTGCCCGCTCTATCCTACTTAAGAAATTCTAATGTAATGTAGCAACTCGTGTCATTCCTATACATACAATATTTCTGTAAAGCACTTATGACAACTTCTGATATAAAATGGGCATTATAAATACATTTGTTTGATTAATTGATTATTTGTTGTTGCAGACACTTATCCTGACAGTCTTGATGAGAACGATCGGAAATAAGAACACAGTTCTACTGGGGCTGGGCTTCCAGATTCTACAGCTGGCCTGGTACGGTTTTGGGTCAGAACCATGGTGGGTCACCTTTAACTCTCTCTTCACTGTGGTTAGTGGAGTATGATCTACAGAGCTGTCCTACATACAGTTAGCAAAAATATTTGTTTTTCTAATGACTAAGTAATGTATTACATGTCAAATCTGTACGTTTATGTAGCTACTGGTATATCTTTCTCCCTCATCTTTGAATCTATCTAAAATGAAAAGAAAAGAGAAGGAGGATCGGGAATCGATTTTGTCAAAGATCATTGAGCATGTTCAGTAGGGCTGGTCCTGAGGGTGCGACTCCTTAGAGCGGGTCCATTTAGCTAAGTGATGTCTCATACTGTATGTGTCTGTAGCTAACCACTGTCTCCTCTGTGTCTCTTTCTCTTTCACTGTGGTTTTTAGGATGATGTGGGCTGCGGGTGCAGTAGCAGCCATGTCTAGTATCACCTTTCCTGCAGTGAGCGCCCTGGTGTCTCACAGCGCAGACCCAGATAAGCAGGGTAAAACAGTCCCCTTATTGCCCTTTACTGTATGTAATCTATCCATTTGTCCTGCTCTAAGTCATTCCCTTTTTCCTCCATGTAATCTATCCATTCATCCTGTTCTCTACGGTACTACCTTTCCTCCTCTGTTGTTTTATTTTTATTTTTTTTAAACATTTTTTACTAACGTTTTCCATTAAGACACATCACAGCATATAAATGCATGGATGTTTTTAACGTTGACTGTTTTATTACATAGCAGACAAATCCTGTTATCATTTGAATTTGTTTTTATAATAGACTTTTAATATAATAGGCATGGATGTTTATGTATATGCTGTTTTCTGTGATGTCATGCTGTTTGTGTGTTCTGCCCAGGAACCGCATATAGTAAATGTAGCTACATGTGGTACACATCGTTACTGTCAAATAAACTACTAACCTTTCTCTCCCCAGGTCTGGTGCAAGGAATGATTACTGGTATCCGGGGCCTGTGTAACGGTCTGGGCCCAGCGCTGTATGGCCTTATCTTCTTCATGTTCAACGTAGAGCTGAATACCATTGACCCCATCCAGGGAGAATATCCCATCGACCCTATACCCATAAACCCACCGGCTGAGGTAAATGGATTACTAAAACCAATATCACATTCTCATTCTTCCTCTAGGGCCAGCCAGACTAGCCGTATACATCTCTCTTCTTTAGCTTTAAAACATATTTATTCCTAAATAAGCACTTGCAATCTTTCTGTTTATTTATTCAGAGATGGATTATATTATTTGTGTTTATATGAATGTGAAATCAAGTTCTTACAGAAAAATAATTTATATCTGAAGGGTTTGATTCCAAAACACGTAAAACACAAATTTTGAAATGAAATTGCTCATGTGTTGCTGTCTGAAATGAATGCTCAGGGATCCATTTCTATGTGTATGAATTATGGTTGTTCTCATACTTTTATAACATTTACTTTAGATGTTCTTTAAAATGTGTTTTTTTGCTAAACGCGATATGCGACACACTTGTTTCATACCAAAACGCGTTATATCCAGAGCCATGTGTATAGAGAGTTGGGACATTGGGGTTTCTGCATTATGATGCGTTTAAATGACACTACAACATTCTATGGCAGCCATGTTAGCATCCGATTATCATTACACAGGGAATATTTTTTTTTTAAATGCTGTTTCTGAATGTCTAGAATTAGAACAATATAAAAAAACTCTAAAAGTTGGCCAACTCTCTAAATACAGTGCATTCAGACAGTATTCATACCCCTTAACTTATTCCACATTTTGCTGTGTTACAGCCTGAATTCAAAATGTATTAAATCGAAAGTCACTCGTTCACATTCGCTTGTAAATGTTCAAATTCACAAAAAATGACATTTGCGCTTGTTAGCCTATTTACAGTGGTTCGTCCTTTAAAGGTTGCAGTGTACTGCGGCGCAGATTGCATGGTGCCGCAGAATTCTATGGTACGTTATTTAAGTGTGAACCACTGGTACCATTAATGCTAGTTAGTGCTAGTTTGACCACCAGAGGGCAACTTTGAGAAGCATTTGATAGCCTTCAATAGTGGCTGTACTAGAGAATGCAGGCACGCAGGAGACCGGGTTTCAATTCCCCGATGGGGAGGAAGCAGTAGGCTATTCCTTAAGAATTTGTTCTTAACTGACTTGCCTAGTTAAATAAAGGTTCCACTAAGAGCATAACATTTCTACACCCTAACTTTCTAATTCGAGTCTAACCAATACCCAAACGGAGATTCAGTGAAAATAAAAATCTCATTGATTTATCAAGACCAGTCCCCATGCTTGTCTCAGAGCAGCGCGAAACGGTGCTAAAATATTTGTAGGCTATTGCTTCAAATCCAATTGCTTCTAATTTCAATATGCTCTTTAAATGAATAAGACGTACACCACATTTAACAGCACATTACTCAACACTAGTGAGACTCATGTCGCCTACGGTAGGCCTACAGTATATCGAAAAATATGACGTGACTCTCCGCCAATAATTACATATAGAGGATTGGAGGATTCTAAATTAAAACCAAAAGCCGCCTCA
Organism: Hucho hucho; assembly: GCA_003317085.1. Classification (NCBI taxonomy): domain Eukaryota; kingdom Metazoa; phylum Chordata; class Actinopteri; order Salmoniformes; family Salmonidae; genus Hucho; species Hucho hucho. The sequence goes on along the minus strand of QNTS01000052.1, from coordinate 1,154,242 downwards.
TGGGTCTGCGTAGCAACACATTTTGCATTGCGACACGATGACTTAGACATCTGCGCCACTTGGGAGGCCCCATCCACAAAGTATCTAAATACAGAGAGGTGTTGGTAAAGGTATATTGTCTTCCTAATAGCCCGTAATGGGCTGTTATAGTACTGTACATGGTGTCCAGGTCAGGATAACCAAAACATTTCTTTATTAAAGACTTTTAGAAAGAATGTTGGTACTTATTTATTTTGATCCAAAGCCATGAATGAGTGAGTCACTCAGCTTTATGTAGGTGCCGGCTGTATGACTGTGTCATCAACTTGATAATATATAACGATATTTTGGCGGTTATTTTGTTTTCAAAAAAACGAAAGAGAGTGATTGTAATCTGAATAAAGGACAAAATGATATTTGTAAAGGCCAAAACATTTATTTATGTTTTTGGAGGGAGAGAAACGCTGGGCCAATTGTGCACCGCCCATAAAGGCCAAAATATAGCCCTGCTAATAGCCATGTACAACGTGACCGTGTGTCTTTGAAAGAGTATTTTTATCATTATTTTATTAACGAAAGCATAAAGATGCTGATGAAGAAATACAGTACTGTACTGTATATGCTTTTACATTTGGATAATAAAGCATTTAACTTCTTAGGTGAGGTGACGGTTTTGGAGAGTCTGGCGTGCCCAAAGCAAAATGCCTGCCACTCAGGCTCAGAAAATAGGATATGCACATAATTAGTACTATTGGATAGGAAACGCTCTGAAGTTTCTAAAAGTGTTAACATAATGTCTGTGAGTATAACAGAACTCATTTAGCAGGCAAAAACCCGTGAAAAAACCATCCGGAATTACTGTTTTTTGTGACATTGGCTCTGTTTGACAGTCTCCCTATTGAGTTCTATGGCAAGCAGCTCTGAGATTTCAGTACCTATGGCTTCCACTAGATGTCAACAGTCTCTATACAAAACCAGGAAACAGTGGCCCTGACCAGAACAGATAGGGAGAGAATATGGCCAAGGGAGCTCAGATGTCAACAAGCTTTTTCAGGCGCGCAACCGAGTGCGCGCTCCACTGTTTGTTCCTTTCTTAACGTTCAGGCTACAATCCGGTTGAAATATTATAGTAAATATACATAAAAGAATACCTAAGGAAACATTAAAAATGATGTTTGATTTGTTTGTAGAAATATGATAGGTATAATTTCAACGCGTTCTCTTCACGGTTCTATGGGCGACTCGACGGTGGATTTTATGAACATAACGTGCCAACCAAACGGAGATTTATGGATATAATAAATTAGGAAGTTGGGAAGCCCTCAGCAGAAGTTCATCAAAGGTAATCGATTTTATATTAGTGATTTTTATGCGTTTTGTGAGACCCGCTTTGGGTTATGGATTTATGCTAATGGTTAAAATTAGAGGTGCTACCCACAAACAATCAAATGTTGTGCTTTCGCCGTAAAGCCTTTTTGAAATCTGACAACGCTGTGATATTGCCAAGAGTCAGAGCTTTTGATGGCTATGAAACACTTGTATATTGATGAATTTTTAATAATTCAACTTTTGGATTTTGAATTTGGCGCTTTACATTTCACCGGGTAGTGTCGGGAGTGGGGCGCTAGCTAGCGCTAGCTAGCGCCCCACTGCTCCTTAAGAGGTTAAAGTATTTTGAAGATATAAGCCACCTACATTGTCTATTAGGCTACTGTGCAGTCTGACAAGTAAACATAGCCTACAGTACATACTGTAGTAAACATGGGAAAGTGCCTAATTCCTTACATAAGGGAGAGCAGGCCATGTCCAGACTTTCTCGGTGACCTCAAGTACTCATTAACTCTGTCTTTAATGCATTTCTGGGTTGCATCAGTCATGGACAGAAACTTCTGAGAATCAATATTAATGATGAACACCCGGAGGTTCACTGGTAAGCCACATTTGCCTCGGGATCTATCCCAGTTGGTATTCTGTGCCCACTCATGGTATCTCTCTTCGGTTACACATCCTTGGAATATCAGAACAGCATAACGGTCCGGACGGCCCTTGCTGTGCCTGGTGAGCAATTGGTCAAGTTCTGTTGTCAGAAGAGGAATGTAAATGTCAGGGTGAGCTGACGACCTGACGAACCCGCCAGGTATGTTGACTCTGCCTGTCGGAGGTGGAGTTCCAGAGCTCACAGGTGTGTCTGGCATGGATTGTGACTCCATCTCGTTCCTCGCCCTCTTCAACGCACCATTCTCCGCCTGACTCTCTGCCAATATCACCTGGCTCTGGACCAATGCATCAGCTGTCGCCTGTATCTCTGCCCTCCAATAATGTTTTTCTTTCTGCTGGTCTTCCTTCAATGACTCGATCTTCAAAGTTTGAATCTGATCCACGTGCACCTTCATCAGATGAGCAGAATGGTACCGCCCTGAGCCCCCATCGTTTACAGTGGCCTATGATAGAAACGGTAGATCAATTAACTTCTTAGGGAGCGGTGGGGCGTTGCATTTCCCGACACTACCAGGTGAAATGCAAGGCGCCAAATTCAAAACCCAAAAGTTGAATTATTAACTTGTTAGGGAGTGGCAGCTGAGGGGTCGGTTTTGGAGAGTCTGGCGTGCCCAAAGTAAAATGCTTGCCACCCAGGCTCAGAAACTAAGATATGGACATAATTAGTACTATTGGATAGGAAACACTCTGAGGTTTCCAAAAGTGTTATCATTTTGTCTGTGAGTGTAAGAGAAGTCATTTGGCAGGCAAAAAACTGAGATTTTTCCATCCGGAAATGTCATTCCTTTTGGCTTATAGCTCACTTTGAGCCTTTGCCTATAAAAAACTATTTATACCAGGACACTGGATGTAGTACCTACTGATTCCACTAGATGTCAGCAGTGTATAGGCAAAGTTTCATGGAAATCGGAACTAATGCGTTCTATTGAGAGTAGTTTTAGTCGAGGGACCTCTTTTTCAGTTGCACGTTTTTGAACGCACATTTTGCTGAGCGGTCCACTTTATTTGACTTATATAACGTTTAGGTGACCATCCNNGTTTGGTTCGCGCGTTTATATTCAGAAACTACAGCCTCCACTCCTCCATTGAAACGTGAAGAGAACTCGTTCAACTTATACCTATAAACTTGTCCAAGAACAATCAAACATCTTTTTTAATGCATCCTTAGGAACACTTTTATGTATATTTACTATAATAATTCAACCGGAATATAAACTGGGCGATAAGAACGGAAAAAAAACAAAGGACGAGCCTGGCGGGAGCGCGCGTTGTCTTGTATAGGACATCTGAGGGGACACTTCCTGATTCCTCTTCTTCTCTGCTCTAATGCATCTAATAAAAATCTGAACAGTGTCTCGAGACTGTTGACATCCAGAGGAAGCGATAGGTACTGCATTCATATGCCCTTATATGGGCATTTTCATAAGGGAGGGGTTCCAAATGAGGCACTCTGTCAAAACCACTTTTTCCAGGACAGAAATTCCTCGGGGTTTCGCCTGCCATATCCGTTCTGTTTTACTCACAGACAAATGGTTAACACTTTTAGAAAGTTCAGAGTGTTTCCTATCCAATGGTACTAAATATGTGCATATCCTATTTTCTGGGCCTGAATGGGAGGCATTTTACTTTGGGCACGCCAGGCTCTCCAAAACAGTCACCTCGTGCGCTACTCCCTAAGAAGTTAAGCATCGAATACATTGCAGGTAGGGGGATGTTCACACCTACAGTTGCCGGGCTATAACGAGTCTTTTGTCCTGCTAATCGGGCTAAAAAACAGCCACCAGCTGTCCATCACTCATGTAAATAAATAAATCTTGTTTACATTCTTTATTGTAACCGCGTCACAAATAATTTGTATCTACCTTTCCAATTACTTTTAGAGTTTGGGATTAATTAGATTAATATTATGGTGTTTGGATTCTAAGAAAAACGAAAAACCCTCTGGGTTTCCGTTAGGATGGAACGGAAAATATGGCGCTGTACTATTTGATGGTCAGGAGTACAGTACTGGGCTATTTAGCTAAAGAATTCCTGTGTCGTGCGGGCACGCCGTAGACCGGGGTTCAATTCTCCAACCGGGAGGAAGGAGTAGGCTGTTCTTGTAAATAAGAATTTGTTCTTAACTGACTTGTCTAGTTAAATAAAGGTTACACTAAGAGCATAACATTTCTACACCCTAATTTTCTAATTCTAGTCTAATCAATACCCAAACGGAGATTCAGTGAAAAAAAAGAATCTCATTGATTTATCAAGACCAGTCCCCATGCTTGTCTCAGAGCAGTGCGAAATGGTGCTAAAATAGTTGTAGGCTATTGCTTCAAATCCTATTGCTTCTAACTTCAATATGCTCTTTAAATAAATAAGACCTACACCACTTTCAACAGCACATTACTCAACACTAGTGAGACTCATGTCGCCTACAATATATCTAAAAATAGGATGTGACTCTCCGCTAATAATTACATATAGAGGATTGGAGGATATTTCTGTAATTCAGTGATATTTATTTCCATAGTAATTTGTTATGGATCCATAACGGCATTTTGAAAGAGTATTTTTATCATTATTTTATTAACTAAGGCATAAATATGCCATTATTAGTTACATTGTTTTAGTTTGAACGTGCAGACTGGCACTAAGAACAGAACAGCGGGAACGTTTCCCTAGTCAGTGCCATTATTAGTGCAATGCCCTGTAAAGTGTTGCTAGTGTGGCGGGGTGGGGATCCACCCCCCCTCCCTTCCCCATGGGCTAGGTCGGTCTTCTGTGCACGGTTCTGCGGACCATCCCGTGCCCCCGTGCCCCCTGCCCTCGTGCCTTGAACCTTGCGCGCTTTCAGTGGATACAGCTGGAGAATTGCAAGGCAATCCCATTGTGCGCCACTCGGGAGCCATGAACAATATGACCCAAAAATATTGTCCTGCTATTGACAAGGTTAAAAATATATCTGTGAGAATATCTAACAGGCTTTTGTATAGTTAATAATAATAAATTAATAATAATAATAATAATAATAATAATTTTAAACTTTGTTTAAAAAAATAACATTTTGGAGATTATTCCATTTTCAAATAACGTAAAATGAGCTAGAAAAAGGCCATTCTTGAACATGGGGTGAGACATTGTTACTAATTTGTAAAGAAAGGCAATTTGTTATTTAGAATTATTTATTTATGTTTTTAGAGGCAGGAAACCAAAAACCTGCAATCACCTCATGGGTCTCCCAGACGAGGGCAGTATGGGTATTGAACCAGCATCTGTAGCAACACACTGCTATGCAGTATCTTAGACCGTTGCGCCACTCAGGCGCTTTATAATGTGACTGGTCGGGAGTGGCCTACAGTAAGACCAAAATAAAATAATAAAACCAGTTTTAGTAAGTAATACTGAAGTCGTGCACAATTATCAGTTTCTATTCAGGTTTATGTTGCCCATTCATTGTCAGTTAGAGACACAGTAGGACCAAAAGCATAATCAGTCCCCCTTGCGCTGGTCTGGAGCAATGAAGTGGTGACGTACTAAACCACAAATGACCTCTAAGTCCCGCAGCATAATCACAAAACTTTTAGTGGAGTAACCACTGTAGCTAGCATGGAAATTCACTATTACTTGTGCTAATTTTTTTAGCATTCTGGTAACAGATGCCCAATGGTGAAGTTATTCATTACACTTTGGATGGTGTGTCAATACAAAGATACATGTTGTTGGTCCACCCTCAGTTTTCTCCTATCACAGCCATTAAACACTGTAACTGTTCTAAAGTCACCATTGGCCTCATGGTGAAATCCCTGCGCATTTTCCTTCTTCTCCAGCAACAGAGTTCAGAAGGACCCCTGTGTCTTTGTATTGACACACCATCCAAAGTGTAAGGAATAACTTCATCATTTAATTTGACACGTCAGTTAAGAACATAGTCTTATTTACAATGACGGCCTACCGGGGAACAGGGGGTTAACTGCCTTGTTCAGAGGCAGAACAACATATTTTTACCTTGTCAGCTTGGATTCGATCCAACAACCTTCCAGTTACTGGTCCAACGCTCTAACCACTAGGCTACCTGCCAGTCATATGATATTCAATGTCTGAATATCCCTTTGAGCGTGGAGCATATGAGTGGCTATTCACCAATTTGTAGCCATCCACCAATAGGTGCCCTTCTTTGCGAGGCATTGCAATCTTCCCTGGTCTTTGTGGTTGAATCGGAGTTTGAAATTCACTGCTCGACTGAGGGACCTTACAAATAATTGTATGTTTGGGGTACAGAGATGAGTTAGTCATTCGAAATGTATGTTAAACTCTATTATTGCACACAGTGAGTCCATGCTGCTTATTATGTGACTTGTTCAGCACATTTTTACTCCTGAACTTATTTAGGCTTGCCATAACAGGGGGTTATTGACTCATGACGTTTCAGCTTTTAATTTTTGATTAATTTGTAAACATTTAGAAAAACATAATTCCACTTTGACATTATGTAGGCCAGTGAAATGTAGGTGCTGTAACACAACAAAATGTGTAAAAAGTCAAGGGTTGTGAATTAGTGGTGCTCTGGTCAGCTGTTTGTTCACCCGCACCTGCCTGCAATTGCTAATAACCCATCTGCAACTGCCCGACTATATGTAAAAAAGTGAACATCTGAGGCCCGCACCAAACCCTAACCCGCAAATATAGAAAATGCGCTATAGGTAACAGTCAAAGACAGCAGAACAATTTTTTTGACACTGGGTGCAGGATTTTCTTTTGCCTGATTTCGATATGTTTCTGCTTATAATTTCTGACATTTTGGTAGGCTATTTGTTAGTCAACTTGTTTATAATTAGATATATGTAGCTTATTTTTTGTCATTATATGATGCCCTAGAACAGGTATTCCCAAACTGGGGTACGTACGCGCAATGCCGTTGGTGGTACGCCAAATAAAAATGTGATTCACATATAAAAATAAAAAAATATATTTTATTTGTATTTTTTTTTTAATATATTTTTTAATTTCTTCACATTTTCAAACAGTCCATTTTTATTTTCCAACGGGGCTGTACATTTGTCTGAGTTTTTTTCTCTCGCCTGAGTAGCCTCGTTTCACTGCCAAAAATAAAATAAGCCATCTAGTGTTCAGCGAAATAACAACACAATGTCAAATACAGGTAGCCTAGTCAAATAATTAACATCCAATCACATGAACCGTTACTCTCTCGTGGCAATTCCACTAACGTTCCATATGTAGCCAAACGTAGCTGCTGCTCATTCCGTTTACTCCAAAATGCATGAATGCTTAAAAAAAGAAAGGCCCGCGTCCATAGAGACATACCAGCTCTACTCGTAGTACTGCTACTACCAAGAGTACTACACCTGCACCTATCGATGACACAAGTTGTTCTGCTTCCACGAGCACATCCAATGCTGGCATCAGTAATTCTACATTTGTTGTTAGCCCAGCTAGCATGGACACAGACAGTTGTGAATCTGATGCAGCCGAAGAGCTACTGCCCCCTTACCCGGTAAAACACCGAACAACAGACAGGGACTGTTGGACCATCGAAGAGGCACAAATATAACTACAACTACAATGATTTGGGGTTCACTTATATTGGGAGTCGTGCCTTTCCTCAGCCATAGTGTGTTATATGTGCGAAAGTATTATCTTACAACTCAATGAAACCTTCACTCTTGCGCAGACATTTAGAAACAAATTTCAAAAATAAGCTACAGGAGTTTTTGGAGCGAGAAGTAAGATGACTTTCGAGTAGTAAGACATGTATAAAAGCAACAGATACCATTAATAAGAAGGGGCTAGAAGCGTCTTATATGGTGAGCTACCGAGTGGCTAGGACAGGCAAGCCCCATACTATTGTGGAGGACATAATTCTTCCTGCTGCCGCGGATATGGCTGCGACAATGCTGGAGGAAAAGGCCAAAAAAACTATACAGACAATGCCTTCATCAAACAACACTGTTTCACGACACATCAGTGACATGGCAGGAGATGTTTTGAAACAATTGCTGCTTCGCATACAAGCCAGTGAATTCTATGCGTTACAGCTGGATGAGTCAACAGACGTGGCGGGCCTGGCACAGCTCCTGGTACAGTATATGTCCATCACGTTTATGGGGGGTCAATTAAGGAAGACATCCTCTTCTGCAAACCACTGGAAACCAGGACAACAGGAGAGGATATTTTTAAAGTGCTGGACAGCTTTGTGACATCAAATGTACTTTGGTGGTCAAGATGTGTTGGCATCTATCTGCACTGATGGCGCAAAAGCCATGACAGGGAGACATGGTGGAGTGGTAACGTGCATGCTAGCAGTTGCTTCCGACGCCACTTGGGTACACTGCAGCATCCACCGAGAGACTCTTGCTGCCAAGGGAATGAATGACAGCTTGAAAGACGTTTTGGACACCATAGGGAAAATGGCTAACTTTGTTAAAGCAAGGCCCCTGAACTCTCGCGTTACATGGTCGCTGCCCATATAAATTATGGGCAGCGACCATGTAACGCTTTTACAACATACAGAAGTGCGCTGGTTATCAAGGGGCAAAGAATTGACACGTTTTTTTAAATTGAGAGACGAGCTTCAAGTTTTCTTTAGTGACCATAATTTTCACTTGTCTGACAGCTTGCATGATGACGAGTTTCTCACACGACTGGCCTATCTGGGTGATGTTTTTTCTCGCCTGAATGATCTGAATCTAGGATTACAGGGACTCTCCACAACTATATTCAATGTGCGGGACAAAATTGAGGCTATGATTAAGAAGTTGTAGCTCTTCTCTGTCTGCATTATCAAGGACAACACACAGGTCTTTCCATCATTGTATGATTTTTTGTGTGCAAATGAACTCAAGCTTACGGACAATGTCAAATGTGATATAGCGAAGCATCTGAGTGAGTTGGGTGCGCAATTACGCAGGTACTTTCCTGAAACGGATGACGCAAACAACTGGATTCGTTATCCCTTTCGTGCCCTGCCTCTAGTCCACCTGCCTTGGTAAATCGCACTGTTAAGACACTGATGCCCTTTGCAACCACGTACCTATGTGAGAGTGGATTCTCGGGCCTCACTAGCATGAAAACTAAATACAGGCACAGACTGTGTGTGGAAAATGATTTAAGACTGAGACTGTCTCCAATACAACCCAACATTGCAGAGTTATGTGCATCCTTTCAAGCACATCCTTCTGCTTAACCTATGGTGAGTTATTCACTATTTTTGATGAGCAAATACATTTTTATATGTAAGATGGCTAAATAAAGAGCAAAATTATTGATTATCATTATATTATTATTTGTGCCCTGGTCCTATAAGAGCTCTTCGTCACTTCCCACGAGCCGGGTTGTGACAAAAACTCACACTCATTCTTGTGTTTAATAAATGTATCGTATAGTGTGTTTGTGGTAGGCTTACAATGATGGCAAAAAACATTTGAGAGTTCGCTGACCACGTGCTAGAGGGTGTACGCAGCTGGAGGTTGAATGTTTGAAGGGGTACGGGACAAAAACAAGTTTGGGAACCACTGCCCTGGAAGACTAAATAAACCCTTGCTCAACAGAATAATGTAATAGATCTAGTTGACGTTGGTTAAGTTTTCTCTTTAATCTTTCATGGAGCAAGACGTTTAGGGACTGGGAGAAAATACAACAATGCAACAACAAAAAAACGGGAAAGATTTCCTGTGCAAAATGTCCAAATTACATTAGTTTCACAGAATGCTGTGAAAAAGACCCAACGTGTTTCTGATAATATTTCAGTTCGTCTTCAATGCATATTTTATGTGGTTGAAATACTATCAGCTTGTATGATGAAGACAGCACCTCTACAAATAGCATCTAACTGAGCATTGCATTCTCTCAAGATGCAGAAAGAAATACATCATATTTCTCAACTCCTGTTCCCAAGTCCACATTTTTCCTACATTTAGTGTATCATTTTATTGCAAGAAATGCCTAATTCTGCAGGAGTTATTATTCGGGCTCTGTGTCCAGATTTCAGTTCCCATTTAACCCATCTAAATGGGTATTTTAAGTCATCTGCCTATTTTAAGTCCCGTCTTGACTGTCAAATTTGTATAGCGCCTCACAATCATCACACTGCTATCATCCTCTTTTACCACTTTATCAAATCTTTGCCAAATCTTTTTCTGGCCCTCCCTTCTCTTTATTTTCAACTCTCCTTGAGCAGCTTTTATCTTATTGAATTAAACTTCGACAATGTCCTTTTTGCCTCCGTGGATTGACATGAACTTTTTCTGCCCGTTCCCAAAAGCATTATTTGGCGATTGGCTGTGTAGGCTATTTGGCGTGCATACAGTCAAGCCCTGAAGCTTAGACTTATGCACTAATACCAAATAATGAAAGGAAACCCCCAGTGTAGCCTATAAGAATGATACATTTATGGATTTTATAAGGTATTGTTTCTCCTTATTCAACCTTCCCACCCTTCAGCCACACACTATTTAATGACCCTAAACCCGTCCGCCTCGCCGATATATAGCCGCGGGGACTGCGGGTTATGAGTCAACCCGCACATCACTAGTGTGAATACTTTCTGAAGGCACTGTACTGTATATAGCTCTAGCTATATCCACTGTCCAGATGCATGGAACATTACGTATGGTTTTTGCCACTGGTGCAAAAATGTATCATTTACTGACTAATTTCCATTATATTTGTCTGTTCATTCGTACGGTTGTTTTCTCTAAATATTATCTCTCACACTTTCGAAGGTAATTGAAACCTTATTAAGGTAATTGAAACCTTATTCATTTAGGCTAACCCCTGGCTTAGTCAGCCAGATGCAGTGATAGAAAGCTGTCACTCTCAGCTGTTTGCGCATTGGCTATTGCCTAGTGTTATGTTAGCTTTGAGTGTCATGGACCTTTTGACCTTTTGATTACTATGGATCCCTTCAACAGTTTTTGGAGTCTGTGATATATGTTCCTGTTGGCCCGAAAGATAACTTTCTAAACATGCTCATGAAAAGGAGAGAACCAAGATCCAGCGACAGGAAACACCGCAAACAACGGGCTGTGTCACTCCGACAATAAGAATCAATCCATCCTTGAACGGCAAATTAATTGCGTCCTTATTATTCCTTATATACTTCCCTAAAGTGTATGTAATAAAACTCAAAAAGCTTCCTGTGTTTTATCCTAACAGAAAAACCCATAAAACTCCCATTACATTTTTCAAACAGTTGCTTAAATGTCCAAAAAGAAAACACACATTGTATACTCTGGATACAATAAATCGGCTATGTGATAGGCTTTTTGCACAATATATTTTAAACAAATGGATTTTCTAAAAGTTCATGAACAGTCAAAAGCATGTTTTTCATGAAATTGGATGATATTAGGAAGATACCAGATCAAAGTATGAAAAATGACTGTTACTTCTACATTGATAAAGTTTGATCATAAAGTTACTGGTTCCCTCCCCCATGTCAAATTCTTGGTTGGATTCAGGAGGCGGGATGATTAAGGGGATAGGGTGACATCACCCTAACTCTCATTTTAATACACCAATGGTAACATGATATTCTTTTACCTAATTTAAATAAGTACCGCATTCTAACCAACATCGGAGAAGGCGTGTTTGTGAAAGGGCGTGGTTTATTTTACTAGATAGCTACTCTACTGCTGCCAAAATTTGACTGTACGGTGTCATAAAATATAATTAAAGGTTTGCCCTGTTAAACTGTGGCAAAGATACATGTCTCCCCTTTCATCTGTGTCTGGTGTTAGCTAGCTACTGGCTAGCTAGGTCTTCAGGCAGCTTGGAATCAAAGGGGGCGAAGGGTCGTTTAAAACTCTGACGCAGATGCAATTTCAATGTTGTTTGTGTATCACCAAATTAGCTTGAGACAATTTACTGTAACACTGCTCACTGCATCCAAGTTCTTTAACATAGGCGTTTCAAAGAGCTGTCGGTCATAACCTCCCCGCCCACTCAGCCTGTCTTTTCAAACTTCCTGCTAGTTTGAACATTTCTAGCCCCAAAAAAGATTATGGGTTATATTTTAGTCACTCAAAAGGCTATTTTACATGTAATCAGAATTACTGTTTGGGATCTTTTAATATTTATTTATGTATAGATAGGCCTACTTTATTACATGTAACTGTTTAAAACCCAATCGGGAGTTCTGTTGTTTGGGGTGGATATATAGCATTTTGTCACTCTAAAATAAAATGACCTTGCAGTATACACTGAGTGTACAAAACATTAAGAACACCTTCCTAATATTGAGTTGCAACCCCCCCTTTTCCCCTCAGAACAGCCTCAATTCGTCAGGGCATGGACTCTACAAGTTGTCGAAAGCGTTTCGCAGGGATGCTGGCCCATGTTGACTCCAATGCTTCCCACAGTTGTGTCAAGATGGCTGGATGTCCTTTGGGTGGTTCACCATTCTTTATTCACACGAGAGACTGTTGAGCGTGAAAAACCCAGCGGCGTCCAGTTCTTGACACAAACCGGTGCGCCTGGCACCTACCACCATACCCCATTCAAAGGCACTTAAATCTTTTGTCTTGCCCATTCACCATCTGAATGATACACATACACAATCAATGTATCAACTGTCTCAAGGCTTAAAAATACTTATTTAACCCATCTCCTCCCCTTCATCTCCACTGATTGAAGTGAATTTAACAAGTGACATCAATAATGGATCATAGCTTTCACCTTGATTTACCTGATTTATCATGTCTGGGTTTTCACTAACTCATGTCATGGTAAGATGAAAAAAGTATAGCTCTAGGTCTTTCACAGGATGTGTTTTTAATTCATGTCAATTTACCAACATTTCTGAAAATGGATATATCGCGTTTTGGAATCAAACTCTTCATATCTATAATACACTGTCTATCTCCATACAGAAATCCCTGATCCCTGGCCCTCCCTTCCTCCTGGGCTCGTGCACGGTTGTCGTGGCGTTCCTGGTAGCCTTGTTTATCCCCGAACACACTGAGCCTCCAGTTGTGACCTGCGCCGATACCAAGGAAACCTCCACGCTAGCCGGCGTCCACATCAACACCCCGTTACCGGGCAGCGACGAGGACACGCCGGTGCCGACCAGCGATGAGGACTTTGAGCCCCTGCTGCAGGACAGCGTCGTGTGACTGAGGGAGGGCAGCAGGCGGCTTTGGTATTGTTACACCCAGCTATGGGAACTACCCCAACACGCCAATTATGTAGCCTATCTATCCCCAATGGAGGAGGAGGAGAGAGAGAAAGGGGGCATAGGGATGGGACAGGGGCCTAGCTAACCAAGCTCAATCTTGTGTGCAACTCTACACCACACAACCAACCATTAATTCCCTGGTCTACGCCCCTGTCTCCGCCCTTACCCCATAGGAACTAGTATTTATTTATTTAAGAGGATTTGATATACTGTTTATGATGTTGTGATCTTTTGGGGGATGGTTACCCCAGTGTTTTTAGTTTTTCACCTATACGACTCTGGACCTTGTTTTGCTGTAAGAGTCTGAAAGGAGAGATAGCGGAGATAGTGGATCCAGCGGGCAAAACTGGTTACTGGTTGTAATCTGGTTGTAATGATGCCATTTCAACCAGCTTTGCCCGCTGGGGAGATTGAGTGATTTATTTTTTTTAAACACTATGTTTAATGGAGGTAGAAGGGAAAGAGCTTGCTGTGCCCTGCATTTATTGCTGTGCCAGTAGTCAACAACACTTAACATATTTACTTCAGAAGACTGTTCATAGAGGAACTCTGTCACTATGAGCAGCCATAAGATTACGGCATAATAAAAGGGATCAGATATTAGTCCGATATTTCATGGGATCTTCTGTTCACAAGCCTTACAACAACTCACATTATTCAGAGAGCACTTATCATATCATTGTCTTATAAGGGGTGGGGAGACATGGGGGAGTAGGATGGTAGAGTAGTTGGCGTAGGAAGATGAGATCTTGATGTAATTTTTTACTCCAAGATCTCATAACTCCTCACACTTTTGGTACTTGAACCACTGCTCATAGAGAAACTGCTAAAAGTGTTACTGTATGGTGAGAACAAGGGGTGGGGAGACATGGGGGAGTAGGATGGTAGAGTAGTTGGCGTAGGAAGATGAGATCTTGATGTAATTCTTTACTCCAAGATCTCATAACTCCTCACACTTTTGGTACTTGAACCACTGCTCATAGAGAAACTGCTAAAAGTGTTACTGTATGGTGAGAACATGGAACTACAGTATGTAGGATATTTACTGGAAGTGGCTTCCTGTCAGAAGGCAGAATTGAGGTGTTAATGATGCCATAATCGTTGCTGAGCGTTATGGTTTCATGCAGTGCCCTGCGGTTTCTGTTCAGTCTGTGAAATCTTGATTGTTACTGTATAAAAATAGTTTTTTATCTTGAAGAATATAATTTATAAGATGTATTTATGATGTATTTTGTTGATATTGTACATCAGGGCTGGGGGTAATTCCAGTCAATTTAGAAAGTAAACCAAATTCCAATTCCAAATTTTCCTAATTGAAAAGCATTGAAGAGAATTGGAATTCGAGTTTGAATTTCAGTGTATTTCCTGAATTGACCCAACCCTGTTATCCATGCTGTAATAATAATATTGCTAACATTCTGAAACATATTGACCGAAATGTCTAGGCTACTTTGGTAGTAAAAATATTATATTCAACTTTGAGTGAGACCCATTTTTACAGGTTTTCTTTTTGTAATTTTTGGGAAGATTCTTCTTTGTCTTTTAAGTATAACCTTACTCTGAAGTATATTATACGGGTGGATATAAGGTGAGGTTTCTTTTTTTTATTTGGGTGACAAAATCATGAATTTCAATCATTGTTTTTTTTCCTTCAATAAATATGTCCAAGTGTTACTAGCTACCTCAGCTTTCAAATTCCTTATTTTGAAGTTTGATTTTAACATGGTTTAACCATCTGCAAACCATCGTTAGCTCAAATAGTTTTAATCCCCCAAGAGTCAAACTTAACTAACCCAGGGTTTATAAAATATAAATGAAGTGAAAGCTATTTCATCCGATCAAATACACGAGTTGCACGTTATTATTGTGCATAATCATCCTTCTCTTTTCTGTGAGGTTGTCACAATGTGTAAATGTCCATAGTTCATGTTTTATATGTGCATACTGTATTGAGTTAAAGCTGCAATTTGTAACTTTTTGGTCTACCTGACCAAATTCACATCGAAATGTGAGTTCTAGATCTGTCATTCTCATTGAAAGCAAGTCTAAGAAGCTGTAGATCTGTTCTATGTGCACTATTTCTACGCTTCCGTTCTGTTTCGTTTTTGCATCTTCTAAATTTACTTTCGGTTTTGTATACCAGCTTCAAACAGCTGAAAATCCTAATTCACAGCGGTTTAGATGGTACAATGATTCTAAACACTATGCATTGCTTGTTTTGTTTTGTCACAAAACTGAAATTAGGCGAACTATTAGAAATGTAGCAACCAGGAAATGGCGAAGTGATTTCTGCATATTGCACCTTTTAAGGTAGTAGTCCTGTATCCCTACAAGTTAGGCTTTTGAAACGAGTATTTCCCCCCACATGAAAAACAACGCCAAGTTGTTTTCCCTAATGTGAATGAGGAAGTAGTTGTGCACTCGTGACCTATCTATCTAAAGAGGCTCATGCCTGTTTTAAGTTGAGTATTTACTGAAGGAGATTCCTGTTTGAATGCATGAATAGTAAATAGCTGTCCATGGGACATCTGGATTTTGAAAATAGTATAATATTAGAAAGTTCCAAAAATGTGTCATACTTGTATGTGAACTTTTCAAAGTATTTATATTTCAAACAAAGCGGCCAATGGGACAGAAAGACACAGCTACACATACAGCATGTCTTCTTGACTGTCCCTGAAATGATATGATGGACAGCATATTAAGTATACCGTTTTATTCCAGACAATTGATTGGTTATTGCCTGTGCCCAGACAGTAGAATGTGTCAGTGCTTCTGCTTTGCCCTTACGGGTTGCCAGTCATGTCCTTGTTTTCTATGCTATGGGACCTGTACGCATTATTGAAGTGAGCAGGAGAAGGTAAAGCTTTTTATCTGTCACCTCCAACCCCAATCCTGTTATGAAGTATTTTGACCATAAATTGATGTCAGAAGGAGGTTAACAGCTAGGGGAGAGTGGGGGTAAGTTGAACCAAAGGGGTTTCTAGCAAAATTTGACCAAATATTTAGGAAGAGGCCATCATTTCATAGAGTCTGTGAAGGAAGAAACCACATGGAAAAGGTGGTAAGCAAACTAGATCTAAAAAACAGTTTTTCAAGAA
This sequence comes from Hucho hucho, assembly GCA_003317085.1. Classification (NCBI taxonomy): domain Eukaryota; kingdom Metazoa; phylum Chordata; class Actinopteri; order Salmoniformes; family Salmonidae; genus Hucho; species Hucho hucho. Next base: position 1,137,988 of record QNTS01000052.1, on the reverse strand, counting down.
GGAATTTATTGTTAGAGGTTTCATGATGCTTGTAGATCATTTTAAGATTGTTCTATACATCAGTTGGGGTCTCTATAAGCTTCAATATGAGGTCCTAAACCAAGCACGTGCATCCTTGTAGCTGTGTGGGCTAATATAGTCCAAATGTTTGCCTTGGGGTAAGTTGATCCAATGGTAAGTTGAGCAAATGGAAGTGTTTTCTTGACAGGCATTTTAGCTGGGAAATGAGGTAACAACAGGGCCTGGCCTATGTTAAAGTATTTGTTAGGTGTTAAGCCTGTGTTAAAATATGCTTAAAACAATTACAAGACAAAAAAAAGCTATGGAGATTGTGTTTATGTTTGGGAAATAAACATAGACATGGTTTTTAAAAGGTAGTGTTAGCATTAATTCAATAAAGACATTTGAAAGCGGCTTAACACCCTGTCCCGTGGCTCAACTTACCCCATACCTGGTGTGAATTGTACCAAGAGACCACATTCTTTGGACAAGCTATGTTTTAAAAACGGTCATGTTTACATTAATTCTGATAATTTCCAGGGATACACAACATCCTGAAATATATGTAGATATCTTTGTTAGTTAGAAAACTACTGTATATTTCCCTTGCCTGAGTGATGCTGAATGTAAAGAAATTCTCAACTTACCCCGCTCTCCCCTACTTTCAGTCAGAGGGACTGTTGTTGAATTTCCTCCAGTGTTATATTGTACCCAGCCTGTAAGAGTAAAATTAACTATGTACAGTATATTAGTATAATGAATTCTATGATGAAGACTATTACATTGTAATGTAATGTATATATTATGGAAAAGTATCTCGGAATGGTTATAGTACATATCTCTAGGACCGCTATATTTTTGGAACAGTTTTAGAATGCTATTGCCCACAAATCTAAAATGCACACATGAAGTATTTTTGTTGTTTTGTGCTGTGTAAAACTATTATAACATGCCTTTGCTACCATCATAACACATCAACTTCATAGTTTTTGTTTGTAGGATGATTTCTAACTACAAGACAACACGTTCCACCATGTGTGTTCTTTACGTCTGTATCTGTACCCTGCATCTTTATGAGAGGATTATTATACAAACGTGCCTAACAAGTAAACGTGTTCATTTTTGAAGATAAGAAAAATTACTATAAGTTTGACCCAAATGGCACCCTATACCCTAATAGTGCACTACTTTTTACCAGAGCCCCATGGGCCCTGGTCAAAAGTAGTGCACTATATAGGGAATAGGGTGCAATTTGGGACGTAACTTATGTAAATACTAACGGTGTACATGGAGTGGATGTTATTGCTCATGATGGCACAAACAAATGAGATGCACATGGGCTATGTATAAATTTTATGTCTTTAAAAAAATATGGTTGAATTATTAATAAAACAAACATGACGGGAGTAATGTACTCTTAACCTTTTATTTTTTTAAAGCTGTGTGTTCATATTTGGATCACTTGGTGGCAGTGTTGTGCTGTGTAGTTTACTGTAGTTTCCCAATAGAAATCCTAATGGGAGATTTGTGCTGCCAGTGTGAAATGTCTGTTTGGACAATGTTTGCCCTCAAGGCAGACACATGTATGATGTCGTGCTGAGGACAGTTGTTATGTTTCAGATCATCAGTTGAGGAAATGTTATTCCCCCCCGCAAAAAACTTTGGTGCAGCAGTAATGTGACAGCTTTCTCTCTTCACATTCCTTTCCGCGGTGACTGCAGGTCACATGAAGTGACAAGACTTAGGATCGCAGCATGATACACAAATCAAAGTTCCGAGATGGCGTACACAGTTTAGCAGATGCTATAGTGGGCGCAGCGAAATGCTTGTGCTACTTGTTCCTGACAGTGCAGCAAAAATGTCAAACAACTAGAAACAAGAAATTATGAATGTCAGAACGAATTCAGTTAACAACTGAAATACAATCTGTGCGTATATACACCAAGAAGATATACAAAGAATGATATGTACAGCAGTAGATATATTACAGTGAGCTATGAGAGTCCAGTATATAAATAGTGTAACAAATTGCAATGTAAAGTAGTTGATATATTAGAATGAGCTAAGTGAAGAATACATTATATGAATACAGAGTATGAAAAACAGTATAAAAGAAATGGTTCAGTGTTTAATGTATCTACAGTTGAAGTCGGAAGTTTACATACACTTAGGTTGGAGTCATTAAAACTCGTTTTTCAACCACTCCACAAATCTCTCGTTAACAAACTATAGTTTTGGCAAGTCGGTTAGGACATCTACTTTGTGCATGACACAAGTAATTTTTTCCAACAATTGTTTACAGACAGATTATTTCACTTATAATTCACTGTATTCACAATTCCAGTGGGAAAGAAGTTTACATACACTAAGTTGACTGTGCCTTTAAACAGCTTGGAAAATTCCATAAAATGATGTCATGGTTTTAGAAGCTTCTGATAGGCTATTTGACATCATTTGAGTCAATTGGAGGTGTACCTGTGGATGTATTTCAAGGCCTACCTTTAAACTCAGTGCCTCATTGCTTGATATCATGGGAAAATAAAAATAAATCAGCCAAGACCTCAGAATTTTTTTTTAGGCCACAAATCTGGTTCATCCCTGGGAGCAATTTCCAAACACCTGAAGGTACCAAGTTCATCTGTACAAACAATAGTATGCACGTATAAACCCCATGGGACCACGCAGCCATCATACCGCTCAGGTAGGAGATGCGTTCTGTCTCCTAGAGATGAACGTACTTTGGTGCGAAACGTGCAAATCAATCCCCGAACAACAGCAAAGGCCCTTGTGAAGATGCTGGAGGAAACAGGTACAAAAGTGTCTATATCCACAGTAAAACGAGTCCTATATCGACATAACCTGAAAGGCCGCTCAGCAAGGAAGAAGCCACTGCTCCAAAACCGCCATAAAATAGCCAGACTACAGTTTGCAAATGCAAATAGGGACAAAGATTGTACTTTTTGGAGAAATGTCCTCTGGTCTGGTGAAACAAAAAATGAACTGTTTGGCCATAATGACCATCGTTATGTTGGGAGGAAAAAGGAGAGGCTTGCAAGCCGAAGAACACCATCCCAACTGTGAAGCACGGGGGTGGCAGCATCATGTTGTGGGGGTGCTTTGCTGCAGGAGGGACTGGTGCACTTCAGAAACTAGATGGCATCATGAGGGAGGAAAATTACGTGGGTATATTGAAGCAATATCTCAAGACATGAGTCAGGAAGTTAAAGCTTGGTCGCAAATGGGTATTCCAAATAGACAATGACCCCAAGCATACTTCCAAAGGTGTGGCAAAATGGCTTAAGGACAGCAAAGTCAAGGTATTGGAGTAGCCATAACAAAGCCCTGAGCTCAATCCTATAGAAAATGTGTGGGCAGAACTGAAAAAATGTGTGCGAGCAAGGAGGCCAACAAACCTGACTCAGTTACACTAGCTCTGTCAGGAGGAATGGGCCAAAATTCACCCAACTTATTGTGGGAAGCTTGTGGAAGGCTACTCAAAACGTTTGACCCAAGCTAAACAATTTAAAGGCAATGCTACCAAATACTAATTGAGTGTATGCAAACTTCTGACCCACTGGGAATGTGATGAAAGAAATAAAAGCTGAAATAAATCATTCTCTCTACTATTATTCTGATATGTTGAGGGAGAGGTTATTTTTCTGACACCACTCCGCCCGGGCTCTAACCTCCTTCCTGTCTCGTTGTTGTTGGTAATCAGGCCTACCACTGTCATGTCATCAGCAAACTTGATGATTGAGTTGGAGTCGTGCGTAGCCACGCAGTCTTGGGTAAGGAGGGAGTAGAGGAGGGGACTGAGCACACACCACTGGGGGGCCCCCGTGTTGAGGATCAGCATGGCAGAGGAGTTGTTACCTACCCTTACCACCTGGGGTCGGCCCGTCAGGAAGTCTAGGACCCAGTTGCCCAGGGAGGGGTTCAGACCCAGGGCCCTGAGCTTAGTGACAAGCTTGGAGGGCAGTATGGTGTTGAAGGTAAATTTATTTGGTTTTCCCAAAATTCATTACATGTTAAAACGTCTAATCAAATTAATTAAACATAGTAAACCATTCAAACAAATAATCAATCCCAGTTTAAGTGAATCAAATACAAACAATTACTAAAAAACAAAAGCATTCATTCAAAGAATGTGTAACAATCACCAGTCAAATAATTAAATTGCAAACAACATCCTATGGCTTGTTTAAAAAATAACGATATTTTGGATATTATTTCGCTTTCAATTTATATAATCTGAATAAAGGGGAAAAGGCCATTCTTGAACATGGGGTGAGACATTCTTACTAATTTACTAGAGAACAAGTTCAGATTTAAGTATAACCTTTGTATGACTGATGCCTTTAGTGTGAGGTCTAATGCTTTAAATATTAATCCTGGGTTTGTATTTGTATTTATTAGGGATCCCCATTAGCTGCAGCCAAGGCAGCAGCTACTCATCCTTAGGTCCAAACACATTAAGGCACTTGCATCACACATAAAACAAAAGATAAAACAGTACATCATATAACATTATTACACCACTACATACAGTGGCTTCAGAAAGTATTCCGAAAAACAGGTTTATATATATTTGTTTCATAAAAACAGAAACACCTTACGTAAGTATTCAGACGCTTTGCTATGAGGCTCAAAATTGCATCCTGTTTCCATTGATCATCCTTGAGATGTTTCTACAACTTGATTGGAGTCCACCTGTGGTCAATTCAATTAATTGGACATGATTTGGAAAGGCACACACCTGTCTATATAAGGTTCCACAGTTGACAGTGCATGTGAGAGCAAAAAGCAAGCCATGAGTTCGAAGGAATTGTCTGTAGAGCGCTGAGACAGGATTGTGTCAAGGCACAGATCTGGGGAAGGGTACAAAAACATTTCTGCAGCATTGAAGGTCCCCAAGAACACAGTAGCCTCCATCATTCTTATATGGAAGAAGTTTGGAACAATCAAGACTCTTCCTAGAGCTGGCCGCCCTGCCAAACTGAGCAATTGGGGGAGAAGGGCCTTAGATGCTGGAGATGCTGGAGGAAACAGGGAGGTGACCAAGAACCCGATGGTCAATCTGACAGAGCTCTAGAGTTCCTCTGTGGAGATGGGAGAACCTTACAGAAAGACAATTATCTCTGCAGCAAACTTTATGGTAGAGTGGCCAGACAGAAGCCACATCTCAGTAAAAGGCACATGACAGCCCACTTGGAGTTTGCCAAAAGGCACCTAAAGACTCTCAGACCATGAGAAACAAAATTCTCTGGTTTGATGAAACCAAGATTGAATTCTTTGGCCTGAATGCCAAGCATCACATCTGGAGGAATTCTGGCACCATCCCTACAGTGAAGCATGGTGGTGGCAGAATCATGTTGTGGAGATGTTTTTCAGCAGCAGGGACTGGGAGACTATTTACACAGAATAGTTTCTTATTTTTCTTATTCAGTTTAGTCACATGATTTCTCAATTTGCAGTATGTTTGCCATTCAATTGTGCAGACAGACTTATTTGTAGTTCCTTTTGCCTCATCCCTCTCAACCATACAATTTTTCAATTCCTCATCAACCCAAAGGGATTAAACAGTTTTTACAGTTATTTTCTTAATGGGTGCGTGCTTATTAGTAACTGGAATAATCCATTTTTAAATGTGTCAATTGCAGAGTCAGGTTGCTCCTTATTAAACACCACAGACCAGCAAATATTATTTACGTTATCAATATAGGAAACACTACAGCACTTCTTGTATGACCTCTTATACACTATATTAGGCCCAGCCTTTGGAACTTTGGTTTTCCTAGATGTGTTCAGTACATCTGATGGATTTGGATACAGCTTTAAGCACATTTCTGCAGCATTAGTCAAAATGTGATGGATATACAGTGGGGCAAAAAAGTATTTAGTCAGCCACCAATTGTGCAAGTTCTCTCACTTAAAAAGATGAGAGAGGCCTGTAATTTTCATCATAGGTACACTTCAACTATGACAGACAAAATGAGGGAAAAAAATCCAGAAAATCACATTGTAGGATTTTT
>QNTS01000052.1:1068249-1123189 GCA_003317085.1 Hucho hucho | reverse complement strand
TTAACTTGTTAGGGATCACTGCACAACTTGACCGTTTTGGAGAGCCTGGCGTGCCCAAAGTAAAATGCCTCCCATTCAGGCCCAGAAAATAGGATATGCACATATTTGGTACCATTGGATAGGAAACACTCTGAATTTTGTAAAACTGTTAACCATTTGTCTGTGAGTAAAACAGAACGGATATGGCAGGCAAAACCCTGAGGAATTTCTGTCCTGGAGAAAGTGGTTTTCACAGAGTGCCTCATTTGGAACCCCTCCCTCATGAAAATGCCCATATAAGGGCATATGAATGCAGTACCTATCGCTTCCTTTAGATGTCAACAGTCTCGAGACAGTGTTTTGATTCTGTATAGATGCTTTAGAGCAGAGAAGAAGAGGGAATAAGGAAGTGCCTCTTTGGAACTCTATAGGACTGGTGTTTACCGTCTTTAGAGCTCAGTTTATATTCCGGTTGATTTATTATAGTAAATATACGTAAAAGTGTTCCTAAGGATACATTTAAAACTATGTTTGATTGTTCTTGGACAAGTTTATAGGTATAAGTTGAACGAGTTCTAGTCACGTTTCAATGGAGGTGTGGACGCTGTAGTTTCTGATTATAACGCGCAAACCAAATGGAGATTTATGGATATAATACATTACTTTTTCTAACAAAAGAACCATGGATTGTCTTCGTTGGACACTTAGGAAGACCTCAGCAGAAGGTCTTCAACAGGTAATTGATTTGTTTTTGCTGTGAAATGTGTTATGTGTGTGCCACGCTGGCTAATGAATTCATGGCTATGACAAAAGTATGTGAGGTGCTACCCTCAAACAATCAAATGTGGTGCTTTCGCCGTAAAGCCTTTTTGAAATCTGACAACGCTGTGATATTGTCAAGAAACAGAGCTTTTGATGAGTATGGAACACTTGTATATTGGTGGATGTTTAATAATTAAACTTTTGGATTTTGAATTTGGCGCCTCACATTTCACCTGGTAGTGTCGGGAGTGGGGCGCTAGCGCCCCAGTGATCCCTGAGAGGTTAATCACTGACCATCTGAAAAGGTCCACCCACACAGACAGTGTGGTGAAGAAGGCGCAACAGAGCCTCTTCAACCCCAGGAGGCTGAAGAAATTTGTCTTGGCCCCTAAGAACCTCACAAACTTTTACAGATGCACAACTGAGAGCATCCTGTCGGTACGGCAACTGCAACGCCCGCAACCGCAGGGCTCTCCAGAGGGTGGTGCAGTCTGCCCAACGCATCACTGGTGGCACACTGCCTGCCCTCCAGGAAACCTACAGCACCCGATATCATGGGAAGGACAAAAAGATCATCAAGGACATCAACCACCCGAGCCACGGCCTATTCACCCCGCTATCATCCAGAAAGCAAGGTCGTAAAGGTAAAGACTAAAAACAGCTTCTATCTCAAGGCCACCAGACTGTTAAATAGCCATCACTAGCCGGATACCACTCGTTTACTCAAACCTGCACCTTAGAGGCTGCTGCCCTATGCAGATAGACATGGAATTACTAGTCACTTTAATAATGTTTACATATTGTTTTATTCATTTCATGTGTATACACTGTATTCTACTGTATTTTAGTCAATGCCACTCCGACATTGCTCGTCCATTCTTTTACTTTTAGATTTTTGTGTATTGTTATGAATTGTTAAATACTAATGCACTGTTGGAGCTAGGAACAAAAGCATTTTGCCACACCCGCAATAACATCTGCTAAATATGAATCAAATCAAATGTTATTTGTCACATGCACCGAATACAACAGGTGTAGACCATACAGTGAAATGCTAGGGGGAAAACCTAGTCAGTTGTCCAACTGAATGTATTCAACTGAAATGTGTCTTCCGCATTTAACCCACCCCCTCTGAATCAGAGAGGTGCGGGGGGCTGCCGTAATCAACATCCACATCTTCAGCACCCAGGGAACAGTGGGTTAACTACCTTGCACAGGAGCAGAACAACAGATTTTTTTCCTTATCAGCGCAGGGATTCAATCCAGCAACCTTCCGGTTACTGGCCCAACACTCTAACCACTAGGCTACCTGCCTATTGGCCTTGGGAGCTTGTCACGGTATCTATGTGCATTAAATTTGCCATAGATAAAATGCAATTGTGTTCGTTGTCTGTAGCTTATGCCTGTCCATACCATAACCACACGGCCACCATGGGGCACTCTGTTCACAATGTTGTCATCAGCAAACCGCTCGCCCACACAATGCCATACACGCTGTCTGCCATCTGCCCAATACAGTTTAAACCGGGATTCATCAGTGAAGAGCACACTTCTCCAGCCGTCAAAGTTGAGCATTTGCCCACTGAAATCAGTTATGATGCTGAACTGCAGTCAGGTCAAGACCCTGGTGAGGACGATGAGTACGCAGATGAGTGTGCAGATGAGCTTCCCCGAGATGGTTTCTGACAGATTATGCAAAAGTTCTTCAGTTGTGCGAACCCACATTTTCATCAGCTGTATGGGTGGCTGGTCTCAGATGATCCCGCAGGTGAAGAAGCCAGATGTGGAGGTCCTGGACACATGTGGTTACACGTGGTCTGCGGTTCTGAGGCTGGTTGGACTTACTGCCAAATTCTCTAAAACGGTATTGGAGGCGGCTTATGGTAGAGAAATGAACATTCAGTTCTCTGGACACAGCTCTGGTGGACATTCCTGCAGTCAGCATGCCAATTGCACACTCCCTTAAAACTTGAGACATCTGTAGTGTTGTGTGACAAAACTGCACATTTTAGAGTGGCCTTTTATTGTCCGCAGCACAAGGTGCACCTGTTTAATTAGCTTATTGATATGTGACACCTGTCAGGTGGATGGATTATCTTGGCAAAGGAGAAATGCTCACTAACAGTGATGTAAACATGTGTGCAAAACATTTAGAGAAATAAGCTTTTTGTTCGTATGGAACATTTATGGGATCTTTTATTTCAGCTCATGCAACATGTGACCAACTGTCATGACTGTCCTGTGAGGATCACAATGGGTCAGATCAGCTTGGCAATGGTTGACAATAACCAGACCTTCTCTCACCCACAGAAGAGGGGAGGGAACAGGGCCAGTTTGACAGTTCACACCCTGTTGTAAATTACAGGAGAAGGGCGCTTTTTCTCCCCCTCCAGTAAAATCCACCAAGGAATGTTCCTTGTTAACATACTTTTTCCCACCTAAACTCTAACACATTCAAAAAGTGAATACTGGAACAATATTTCTAACATAAGAACGCGGGGAATGGTTGGAGATGATCTATGGAAAACTACTGTCATATTGGTTTTTATTTTGTGGTGTCAATAAAATGGTTATGGAGGAAATACTGTAACTTAAAGTATTTACACTACAGGTACAAAATCTCCATCCTTAACGTTGTATATGATAAATGATTAACACAATTTTGTTAAGATATGAATGTGATTTTAGGAGGTATAAGACAATCTATCTCCTATAAACTGTGCATAGTTAATAGCCACGCCCCAAGCAAGGTCAGATAGTGTGTCAGACTGACGGAACTGACGGTACCTTTTGACCAGAGTGCATAAAGGCTTGGGAGAGAAATCAACCTTTAGACCAGGAAACGTGAGGCGGGAGCTGCACATTTGAAATGGTTGGAACATTGAATTTCAACACGAGGTGAAGAAATAAACTCACCTTCCTTTAGACCAGAAAGACGGCGAGCTGCAGTTCATGTCCAAAGTGATCCGAATCCTGAATAACGACACAAGGGGGAAACAAACTCCCCTCCAGGACAATCACTGGTACAGCTGATTAGCTGTCTTGAGTCAAATATCTAGAAAAGTGAATCTAGGTGAGTCTATCCTACTACGCTCATCACCAATGGGAACCGTCGGCACAGCTGGCTAGCTATCTTCCAGAGTGAACAACAGTAGAAGACAGGAAAGGGGAGACCCCTTTTGGACAATCAGAAACCTTACAAGTGTGACGCTGAAAGGCCAACCCACATCCTTCCTAAGAAGGCCTGGTTCAGACAGAGATAAATAGCGAACAAAGGCACTTGCACGTAAATACGTTCATGATTTCTTATTCCAATCGGGCGGCAGTTCGTGTGCAAACTGTATGATTACTGTGAGAATAGTTATGAAATGTATAGACGATAAGTGTATTATTCTCGCTCTCTCGCTCTCTCCATGTCGTTGTGTAAAAGCCACAATATTGTGTGAGTCTGCTAGGGACCTTTGTCTCATGTATTAAGGGTGTATGTTAATTCTGTGTTATTATTTAGTTAGGTAGTAAATAAATAATTAAACCAATTTGTGTAGTACTGAATTGTTAGTAAGGCCGGGGTTTTTATAGATCCAAGGTTACGTGCTGTTCAGAATGATGATATGATAAGAGGTGATGATGAATAAGATGTAATAGAGATATACCTTGTAAAGTTTAATTCGGGAGATGGTAACTCTTAAACAACCTCTTCCGTGGTGCCCCAAATCCTAATGAGTTAATTGTTACGTGATTGATTTAATCGGGTAACAATTAAACATAGTTAGTTAATTAGAGATAGCAGTCATCAGATTAATTAAAGTCAAGTCACGATACAATATATTTGGTTATTGAAAATACATTTCACAGCGGTTTAGATGGTACAATGAGTTGTCACATAAACTGAAATTAGGCAAACTATTACAATTTTAGCAACCAGGAAATAGCGGAGCGATTTATGCATATTGCACCTTTCATTTAATTGTTGGTAATGTTCTAGGAACATTCTCCAACTGGTTTGACATTGGGAATGTTCTCAAATAGTTCAAAAAACATGAAGAAACAACATTCTTCTGTGGGAATTTCAGTTCTTCCACAGAACATTCTACAAAAATGTAATATTTTAACTACATTCTGGGAACGTTCTCAAAAAAAGTTGTGATTTAAGCAATGTTCTTAGAACGTTCTTAGAATCTAAGGTTCCCTTTTATGTCAGTACTTGGCAATATTCTGGGAATGTTCTAAAAAATGTAATTCTATACATTATCAATTATCTCTAAATTCCGTTCTCAGAACATGAAGAAAACATTCCAGAAAAAACACAAAAAAAAGTTAGTATCTTTCAGTTAACGTTCTAAGTATGTTATTTTAAACATGTACATCCCGTTCTCAGAACATGAAGAAAGATTTCCATAAAAACCACAAGAAATGTTAATAATGTTCAGAAAATGTTCTAAGAATGTTATTTAAAAACATACATTACGAATCTCCTCTATCTGGTTAAGTGTGTTCAGGTTTGCTGGCCGTGCCTACTAATTGGCCACACCTGCTCTTAATGAGTGCTTGTTTCCTTTGAAATAGGGTCTGGTTGAATAGATTAAAATGAACAGCTTTGTATGCATCCTGGTGGCACAGTAAACTAATTCCAGGGATAGAGAACAGAAGATCATAGGTTTCATCACTGATGTTTGCATGCTTAAGCAAATACATTTGAATGTGTCCTACTGTATTTGTGCTCGCAGTGTTATTAAAAGTCTTATTGAAACATCCGGTGAAAGTTTAAGACGGTTATTCAAAAACCTCCAAATAACCTTTAAATTTTGTTAAGAAAACGTTACATAAAAACCACAAGAAAAAACGTTAGTAACGTTCAGAAAACATTCTCAGGATGTTATTAAATTACTTTCAAATAACCTATAATTTCCGTTCTCTGAGCGTTAATAAAACCTTCCAGGAAAACTTTCAAGGAACCAGAGTAAAACATTCTCAGAACCTCACTACAACCAAAAAAGAAATGTTCCCTTTCACTAAAAAACATTCACTTTTACCAGTCAGGAAACTTATGGCTTCGTTTACACAACCAATGTGAAACCAAAAACATACTTTCCCACAACTTCCCTTTTTCTCATTCCGCTCCCATTTACTTTCTAACATGCTGACCAAACTGGTCGCACACGTGCGTCATCGCGCACACGTTGATTTCGTTCACCCACACCAGAAGCGATCAGGACACGCAGGTTGAAATATCAAAACAAACTCTGAACCAATTATATTAATTTGGGGACAGGTCAAAAAGCATTAAAAATGTATGGCAATTTAGCTAGCTAGCTTGCTGTTGCTAGATAATTTGTCCTGGTATATAAACATTGGGTTGTTATTTTACCTGAAATGCACAAGGTCCTCTACGCCGACAATTAATCCACAGATAAAACGGTAAACCGAATCCGTTTCTAGTAATCTCTCCTCCTTCAGGCTTCTTTGTCTTCTTTGGACTTTATATGGCGGTTGGCAACCAACTTTACAGCATAACCACAACCGACCGGAAAGTTCATCTTTCAATCACCCACGTGGGTATATGCTCCTGAAAACCAATGAGGAGATGGCATGTGGGTATACGCTCCTAAAAAACAATGAGGAGATGGGAGAGGCCGGACTTGCAGCGTGTTGAGCGTCACAAATAGAACCAATTTCTATTGTAATGCCTGGCCACGCAGATGCTCGCTGAGGCGCGCGAGCAGTGTGGGTGCAATGATTGAATTACATGCATGTGTAAATTTATTTTGCAACACTCGTGCACGCGACGCGAGCGGTGTGGTCAGCATGTTACCCAAAAGTCTATTCATTACGTCTGAAACCAGTAGATAGTGATAACCTTTAAAGTCATGACTTTGAAGTCATCCACGAATTCCTATAGAATACTCTTGATTTGGCTCATGTATTTGATTTTGTTAGGCTGTTCTGGCGATCGTAATTTACATAGGCTTTCTAGGGCAGACCAGAGTTTCATTTGTCAATCATGCGTAGGCACAAATCTGTGTGTAAACCAAATAATTTCCACGCAAAGAGTGAGATTTATCAATATGACCGTTTGCATGAGAGTGTGCATACATGTATGTACAGTCATAACCATGCGTACGCACAGTGCCAAGTGGTGGAATAAGGGAAGTGCTTGTGAAATTACACTACCGTTAAAAAGTTTGGGGTCACTTAGAAATGTCCTTGTTTTTGAAATAAAAGCACATTTCTTTGTCCATTAAAATATCAAATTGCGTTACTTTGACAAGTCTCTGTCTATACAGGGGTAGACAATTGGCGACAGCCTTCTGGTCTTCTCTCCTCCTCCCCTGGATGGTCCTCTTCTCTGGAGCCCCTGGCATCTTGAAGGAAACCAGATGGCCCTGAGGAGGAGTATTACCAGGACCTCCTTGAGGGGAGCACAGATAAGGACCTCACCCTCAGAGAAAGGGGAGAGGAAGAGGGGGGCGGTCATAAACAGATTCCAGTACAGTATCTTGGAAAAGTGTTTAATTTCATTGTAGGTTACCCCCCCCCCCCACCCCCCCCTTTCGCTCTCCTCTCTCTAGCCTCTCCAACCCCTTCCCCCAGCAGCTTGTTAAGGGTAAATACATCTACGTCTGCTGTGTGGGTGTACACAGCATTCCCCTGCTATCCCATCCTCTCCTCCTTGTGTTGTTTAGATTCCCGTCTTAAAGTGCATCCCAAGTGGCACACTTTTGCCTATATAATACCCTATTGCCTATGTAGTGTGCTATTTTTTTTACCAAAACCCTATGGACCCAGGTCAAAGTAGTGCACTATATAGGGAATAGGGTGCCATTTTGGACGCACACTCAGACCCCGCGCCTGATGAACTCCCACCGGCCAGCCCCATCCCATCCCCTGGCTGCCAGCCTCTCTGTTTACCCAGCTCTGCCTCTGTATACTGCCACAGAACAGATACATTCACCACTGTCACAATGGATGGACACTGATCCTCCCAGAAAGAGTGAGTGAGGGGATAGGGATGAAAAGAGGGGGGGGGGGGGAGGTAAAGGGAAAGAGGGAGGGTGTGAGAGAGAGATTTAGCTGCTACCCTTTCTCTCTCATGAATGGATCCGATTAAAAACGCATTACAATTTGAAAGAGAAGAGATTTTCTCTTCTGAAAATGAAACACTTTGATGTGCTTTTGCAAGTTTTGCAAGAACATATAATGTGCACTGAATTAGATCCAATATGGCCTATATTAATTCACCAAAGACAAAGAGCTTATTTCACAATTCTAAATGGGTTTGTAAGGTGAGGTTAGAGGGCAGCTAAATTCAGAAACTCCCTATTAACCTTGCTAAGAGAAGCACAAATTACTGTAGAATTCAGCCACTTGAAGCACTGAGTTGATGCCCAGTGACTAAGGGTTTCCACTTACAGAGGTGATACGGAAGCATCTTTCATGTTGTCTTATCAAGTCCAGATAGGACTGTCTCTCCTCCACAAATAACTCCCTCAACTGTCCTAAAGAAGGGAGAGAAAATATACATTTTAGGGTTCAGGCCTTACAAAGAAGTCAAGAAAAGTGTACAGTCTTTGCTTTTAATACATTTGTAATGTAGGCCAACTAGAAAATGCATTAGAAAATGTAACATCAATTATTGTGTAAATTGATATTTGCTGTTCAATGAAACAAACACTTCTGTAACAGGAGACTCTTCACCGTAAAGATTGCCCTATTACCCTTCCTTCCTTCCCTTCCTTTCGATTTCATTTTCATTCCGCATGCTCTTGGTATAAATCACTGTAAAATGTAACAGATAAGGAAGGTGTCCTTAGGGAGATGATTTGAAGCCTTGCGAGAAGCTTTTCATGTTTCTTGTTTTCATTTTATGCTCTCTTCAACCCTTATGGAATAATCAAGACATCATACACAAAGAAAGATTGCAATTCTCTTTGAAGAAGCAGATTTTTCTGCCTTTCATAAAACAGTGTGCAGCTCACATCTCAACTGTAAAATGCTATACCGTTTTTATGGATCACATGAATTCTTGTATAAAATGTAGTTCTACAAGTCTTTACATGTATCTATTGACTGCACCGTGGACTCCTGCCACGGACATTAAATCAGAAGGAGATCAGTCTGCCCATGCATGAGTCCACCTCCATAGGATTCTAAAGATTTCTTGGTTGTAATCCTAGGCATCTTCAGTCTGTTACAAACTCAGTTGATTTTCACTTTCAAAGCTAAATCCCTTGCTGGCACGCACACACATGCACAAACACAAGCAGGCAGGCACGCAGACATGCACGAGCACACACGCAACACACACACACAAACACCTCATCTCATCTCAGAGCTTCTCATGATTACGTGTAGTAAGGTCATTGACTCCGTCCCTGTGTGCCAGTGGGGTGAAGGAGATAAAAGAGAAGAAATACATTATCTCTGAAGAAGGACTCCATGGATTATAGTCTTGTTCTGAATTGTGGGCGGCGTCCTCAAAACTAGCATGGTGGAATCTCGCTACTATTGTTTCACTAGAAAATCCTGTTTTTTTAATCTGGATCAGTTGTGACTCCATTGCCATTATAATAGTGAGGAGTTTATAAGGATCAGAAATGTTTATTCCTTCCAGGACCGGAATTAAATAGCCCTGCTGTAGGGTTTCAAGCCTTATTTACATATTTCACCCGGTGCCTTTCGATTGAATTTTAGAGTTACCAGTACCACCGATGACTGTGATTTCTACTGACAGAGACATGGTTGTTGCGTTCATTCATTTTCAGTCCTCTGGCCTTCACCAAGTGAGATCCTAAGTGAATATGTTGCTATTAAAATTGCATTGTTTAAGACTATGTATATTTCATAAGGCCTTCTTTTGAGGGCCTAGTTTTACCCCGATAAAGTGGCCTGAAACTCATAGTTTACAGGCCACATCAGGCCTTCAAGTCACATTATGATGGCTTGCAAAGTAATATGCAAATTCTATTGGAATCCAGTCAGAGTTAGATATCCAGCATTTTGAATTTTTATTCACTGCCAGAATAATTGCCAGGGTTGGGAAGATTAAGATTTGAAACTATCTTAAACATCAAAACTTGAACATCCATTTCAGTAACAGGTGCAATAAGTCCAAGTAAGAGATTGGAATAGTTTAGAAAAAATTGTATTTGAGTAGGATATTATGAACTAATCAAACAATGTGCATGCAAAAAAACATAGATATTGAAACTAACAATTCTAAAAATCTACTGCAATAGAGCATGCTGGGCAATATGATAATGATGAGCGTGGTTTTGGTTCAAGGATGGTTATTAACAACAAACCTGGGGTTATTTTACACCACTGAGTTTTAATTCAACTCTTGAATCAACATTGTGCTGTGTGCTATGAAAGGGACACATTTGCAGGCTTCCATGCATTTCAAGAACCTTTTAGAATTCTGAAGAACAGTAGATGCCAAGTCAAGAACCGCAGACGTCCTCCAGCAATTAAAAAAAAATACTTTTACTGTTGAAAAGCAATATCCCAAGAATAAATACAGTAAAGTACACACTAAAGGGTCAAATTGTGTTTTTTTACACACAACTGCAAACTTCAAGGAGCAGGCCATTCAAGGAGTTGGTCTGATGGGAATCCATGATGTCATCAGCCTTCCCCATTGCTTGAGGAAAAATAAAGGAGCAATAGAGAACCAAAGAGCAAACCACCTCCCCCCACACAAGTACAGTGAAGTGCCTTTCTTGCAAGCTCCAAACCCAACAATGCAGTAATCAATGTAGCATGTGGTGGTTAATTTCTGTATTGTCAAATGAGGAGAGACACACTTATCACACAATGTTCCCTCCTGTCCTCTTCCCTTTCTGATATTCTGCGTAGCACCAGGGACGTCGAAGACAAGCCTGCCCTCTCCCCCCTCTGGGCCCTAGGTGACTGAGCCCCAGCTGAGCGATGAAGTGCAACTACCAACACCAGAGTCCGAAGGGATACGTTCTAATAACAAGTATATCATGAGCAGATAATTAATTATCTATGTTACCCAACTAATTCTGATTCTTCCGCCACAAGCACTAAAAATAACATAAGGTAGAACAAAAACACGAGAAATAAAAAAAAGTAATAAGAACACAAGAACGTAAGAAACTATAGTATTTACAATGTGCAGGGACACTGAAGTGATATAGGTAGATACAGTAAATATAGGGGTAAGGTGACTAGGCATCAGGATGTATGATAAACAGAGTAACATCAGCGCAAATGAAGATTGTATGTGAGTGTGTGTGCATAGTCAGTTTATATGTGTGTGCATGTTATGTGTGTGTTGGAGTGTCAGTGTGTGTAACTGTGTAGAGTCCTGTGAAATATTAAACGGTCTACTCAATAGTCCATGGGGCCATTTTGTTAGTTATTTAGTAGTCTTATGGATTGGGGATAGAAGCTTTTCATGAGCCTGTTGGTGTCAGACTTTATGCACAGGTACCGCTTGCTGTGCAGAAGCAGAAAAAACAGTCTATGGCTTAGGTGGCTGGAGTTTATACAGATTTTCCTGGCATTCCTTTCACACCACCTGAAATAAAGGTCCTTTTGCTCATTTGATGATTCTATATTTCTTGTCCCGAGGTGTAATTTATAGAACAGATAACAGCTGAAAACTCCCTCGAGAGGTGGAAAGGTTGATATTTGACCATCAGGTATTCCAAAACGTGTCGAGACTTCCACTACGCTCGAGTCGCCATTTGTTGTTGATGAAGAGGCAAATCCCTCCCCCTCTCAATTTCCCTGACTCTGCTGTCCTGTCCCCTCGGTGAACGGAGGCAGAGGCAGAGGCAGCAGGAGCTCACACACAGGACAGCTCAATAAATCACTGTGTTGGATGGGGGGATTAGTCCAGGGCATTTAGCTACCATCTCTTTACCAGCAACTCAATCCCATCATGACAAGAGTAAGACATGACGTGGGCCTCCTATACTGTCTGTCAATTTATATGTGACAATCCCCATTGCATTACAGGGCCAGTTTCATGGGACCTGGAGTAAGAAGCACATTTTCAATAATAATCTTCACTGACAACGCTTATTTGCCCAGGACCATTAGTGGAAAAAGTACCCAATTGTCATACTTGAGTAAAAGTAAAGATACCTTAATAGAAAATTACTCAAGTGAAAGTCACCCAGTAAAATAATACTTGAGTAAAAGTCTAAAAGTATTTGGTTTAAATAGTATAGAAAGTAAAAGTAAAAGTATAAATCATTTCAAATTCCTTATATTAAGCAAATCAGATGACACCATTTTCTTGTTTTTATTTATTTACGGATAGCCAGGGGCACACTCCAACACTCCAACATAATTTACAAACAAAGCATTTCTGTTTAGTAAGTACGCCATATCAGAGGCAATAGGGATGACCAGGGATGTTCTCTTGATGAGTGTGTGAATTAGACCATTGTCTGGTCCTGCTAAGCATTCAAAATGTAAGGAGTACTTTTGGGTGTCAGGAATAGTACATTATTTTCTTTAGGAATGAAGTAAAAGTGAAGTAAAAGTAAAAGTTGTCAGAAATATAAATGGTAAAGTACAGATACCCCAAAAAACTACTTAAGTAAAAATACTTTAAAGCACTACTTTATTATTCAACTAGGCAAGTCAGTTAAGAACAAATTCTTATTTTCAACAACAGCCAACTGGGGAACAGTGGGTTAACTGCCTTGTTCAGGGGCAGAATGACAGATTTTTACCTTGTCAGCTTGGATATTCGATCGAGCAACCTTTTGGTTACTGGCCCAACGCTCGAACCACTAGGCTACCTGCCGTACTTTAAACCACTGCCCAGGACTAGGCTTATCTCTGTCTGTGAAACTGGCCCACAAATGCTCCTTGTCACTAAGAGAGTAAATCAAATAGCTGTTTTAGCGCTGAAACTCTCTGCCTGTCTGTCTGTCTCTGTCTAACCCAACATTCAGTCGTGGTACACAAGGAAAGCCATCAGTGGTTTTGAGTTTGTCTAAGCTGAGGCTGTTTACTCAGACCTGGTACACACTACACAGGGAGAGCCATCAGTGGTTTTGGGTTTCTGGCTGAGGCTGATTGAACCAACATCCAGTTGACCTGGTAGACAGAGGAAGTGCCAAAGAAGGAGAGCCATCAGTGAGCTGGGAGTTCTAACTACGTTCCTTTCTATTTCTGAAGAGTGTTCAGTGGCTGACCCCTCTATTTGTTCGGCCTGTCACAGCGGAAGAGCAGGAATTGGACCTTGAGTCCTGACATGGGCATTGCAGCAAGGAGACAACTAAAGTTTAATTAACATGAAAGTCTACTTTATTCTCCCTCCCCTTGCGTCACGACTCAGTGCCGAATCTAATCTGTTTTATGTTCTGCAGAAACTAAAACAGAGATAAATAAAATAACAAAATAGAGCTTGGAGTGGTCCTTGTGTTTCAGCACTGGCTGGGAGAGACAATGGGCCAAATGACATTTACAAAACCAATCAATTGGGTGTTTGTTTGTTCAAACGTGTTTTAATTGCAACTCTTAAAAATGTTGATTCAATTATTAAAAAATATTCTCTGGCGTTCTGATTCACATTACAATTGCTTTACTATTAAATGCTTAACATGCCGGTAAGTCCATATATTTTGTTTTACCATGACACATTATAAACTTTTTTTTATGGGTTTGACAATATAATTACACATAGAATCCAATAATAGGATCTCTGTTGGTTTGCCTGGATTCCAATTAATTATGGCAGCAAATTATACTGTACCTGCATAGGTTAACTATTCAACAACATGGGTTTTTGGTCAACCTTATCAGCCATACCAGATTCTCAGTTTTTCTATGATAATATGATTGCGCAAACAAACAGTCAATATCAAGTTATCTGAATTTTAATGACATGAACGCATTTCATTCCCATTACATCCAATACAAACAGCTTTTACCAAGCAGCGACTATTAATAAAATAAAATAAAGTTTTAACACACCAACCTGGAACGTCAACGCTGGTGATCAATTGGCTGGTCTAATTGTTCATCTTAGATAAGGGAAAACAGGCAAAAGGTCTACAATCACAGGTCGTGCAAGCTCTCTCCCAGTCCCTGTAGATAGGAACAAATACGACTAATAAGATAAGTCAAAGAGAACATGGTTCAAAGTGAATAAGTCAAAGAGAACTTAAAACTTTGTTTCTGTTGAGAATACATTTAAAACAGTAAAAAAATGTAATAATATTGGTCACAATGTGTACTACCAGAGACAAACATACGCTACAAGAAAGTATGTGGACACCTGCTCGTCAAACATCTCATTCCAGGCCTCCTGAGTGGCGCAGTGGTCTAAGGCACTGCATCGTGGTGATAGCTGTGCCACTACAGATCCTGGTTGGAGTCCAGGCTCTGTTGCAGCCGGCTGCGACCGGGAGACCCATGGGGCGGCGACAGGGAGACCCATTCAGCCAATGCTTGGCATTGCGCATGGTGAATTTAGGCTTTTGTGCGGCTGCTCAGCCATGGAAACCCATTTAATGAAGCTCCCGACGTACAGTTCTTGTGTTGACGTTGCTTCAAGAGGCAGTTTGGAACTCGGTAGTGAGTGTAGCAACCGAGGACAGACAATTTTTACGCGCTACGCGCTTCAGCACTGGGCAGTCTGGTTCTGTGAGCTTGTGTGGCCTACCACTTGGGCAGAAAACTGACTTGTTGGAAAGGTGGCATCCTATGACGGTGCGACATCGAAAGTCACTGAACTCTTCAGTGAGGCCGTTTTACTGCGAATGTTTGTCCATGGAGATTGCATGGCTGTGTGGTCGATTTTATACACCTGTCAATAACAGATGTATAAATTGTACTTCACTATTTTCCATTTGTAAAACAAGAGCGTACAACAAAGGACATATGAAATGATTGACGTGTTCAACCACCAAAACACTTATTCATCAAATCTAGAAAGATTGAGAATAAAAAGCACAATATAAAATAGTTGTTATAAAAATCTTATGTACAGCCTCCTTCACACTTACAAGTTGCTTTTAACCCAGCAAGTTGTAGTTCCGACTTCCACTAGAATAACATTTTAATTTCAATATTTGTAATTTATCAATTAATCAATCAATCTGTACACATAGCCTACCCAAAAAGTTGACAAACTCATTTTGTTCTCCCGGAGTTTGACAATAATCCAAACTCGCAAGCAGAATGCTTCTTCTAGGCCTATTGCAACAGGCTAAAGTAAACATTCAGTTTGCATGTGATACTGCTCCTCTCTTCTATTCCAAGTCAACACGCTCTGTATTCCAGAGGAGGCAATACTCTCTGGAGAAAAGAATCCGTCCAGCATTGTGGCAACCCTCCCCAAAGGCCGCACGCTCAAACCCCTGATGGCATTTTTGCACGTATTTGCCCAGCCTTCTCCAGTGAGGTCACACCCACCTCTGGAATCTCGACATGCAAATCATGGAGCGCTCCTCTGTGAAGGTAAAGTTTGAAGCTTTCCTTTTTATAATGGAGAACTGTGATTTGTAATGTAACAATGTAACAATGCAGTATACCCAGGGCACACGCAAGGTTGTGGGCAAGAAAATACGATTCTAGCATCTTTGGTCTGCACAACAAAAACATTATTTTCCCTCTACATTCACAAAGGAAATTGGCTTCTAAAAGCCACATTACTTGTGCTTGGGTGAAAATGGTGGTCTGACCTCCTCAATAATTGTATTCTGGCATAGGCAAACCTACCTACAGTGCATTCGGAAAGTATTGCAGACCAGCTGGCTGGTGTGTTCACAGATATATTCAATCTCTCACTATCCCAGGCTGTTGTCCCCAAATGCTTCAAGATGGCCACCATTGTCCCTGTACCTAAGAAAGCAAAGGTAACTGAACTAAATTACTATCGTCCCGTAGCACTCACCTCTGTCATTATGAAATGCTTTGAGAGACTAGTCATATCACCTCCACCTTACCTGCCACCCTAGACCCACTTTAATCTACTTACCGCCCCAATAGATCCACAGACGATGCTATCGCCCACACACTGCACACTGCCCTGTCCAATCTGGACAAGAGGCATGCCTATGTAAGAATGCTGTTCATTGACCATAGCTCAGCATTCAACACCATAGTACCCTCCAAGCTCATCATCAAGCTCGAGGCCCTGCGTCTGAACCCCGCCCTGTGCAACTGGGTCCTGGACTTCCTGACGGGTCGTCCCCAGGTGGTGAAGGTAGGAAACAACACCTCCTCTTCACTGATCCTCAACAAGGGAGCGTGCTCAGCCCCATCCTGTACTCCCTGTTCACCCATGACTGAGTAGCCTAGCACGCCTCCAACTCAATCATCACGTTTTCAGATGACACAACAGTAGTAGGCTTGATCTCTGCCTCTAAACCTATTATGGGGGCTGAGTCACTGGCTTACTGGTGCTCTCCCATGCCGTCCCTAGGCGGGGTGCGTCACTTGAGTGGGTTGAGTCACTGACGTGATCTTCCTGTTCGTGCCTTGTTTCAGGGTAGTAAGTTGGTGGTTTGAAGATATCCCTCTAGTGGTGTGGGGCTGTGCTTTGGCAAAGTGGGTGGGGTTATATCGTCGGACGGGGCAACAGTGTCTCCCGACCCCTCCTGTCTCAGCCTCCAGTATCTATGCTGCAATAGTTTATGTGTCGGGGGCTAGGATCAGTCTGTTATATCTGGAGTATTTCTCCTGTCTTATCCGGTGTCCTGTGTGAATTTAAGCATACTCCCTCTAACTTTCTCTCTTTCCCTCTTTTCTGTCTTCTCTCGGAGGACCTGAGCCCTAGGACCATGCCTCAGGACTACCTGACCTGATGACTCCTTGCTGTCCCCAGTCCAACTGTTCTGCTGTCTCTAACTCTGAATGATCGGCTATGAAATTGCTAACTGACAGGTTCGGACCTGTTGCACCTTCTACAACCACTGTGATTATTATTATTTGACCCTGCTGGTCATCTATGAACGTTTGAACATCTTGGCCATGTACTGTTATAATCTCCACCTGGCACAGCCAGAAGAGGACAGGCCATCCCCCAAAACCCTGGTTCCTCTCTAGGTTTCATTCTAGGTTCCTGCCTTTATAGGGAGTTTTTCCTAGCAAAAGTGCTTCTACATCTGCATTGCTTGCTGTTTGGGGTTTTAGGCTGGGTTTCTGTGTAGCACTTTGTGACATCGGCTGATGTAAAAAGGGCTTTATAAATACATTTGATTGAAATTTGATTGATTACCAACATAAGATGAGACAGCCTACAGGGAGGAGGTGAGGGCTCTGGGAGTGTGGTGCCAGGGAAATAACCTCTCAATCAACGTCAACAAAACTTAGGAGATGATCGTGGACTTCAGGAAACAGCAGAGGGTGCACCCCCCTATCCACATTGATGGGGCCGCAGTGGAGAAGGTGGAAAGCTTCAAGTTTCTCGGCTTACACATCACTGACAAACTGAAATAGTCCACCCACACAGATGTGTGGTGAAGAAGGCGCAACAGTGCCTCTACAACCTCAGGAGGCTAAAGAAATTTGCCTTAACACCTAAAACCCTCACAAACGTTTACAGATGCACAATTGAGAGCATCCTGTTGCGCTGTTTTACCGCCTGGTACGGCAACTGCACCTCCCACAACCGCAAAGCTCTCCAGAGGGTGGTGTGGTCTTCCCAACGCATTATCGGGGGCAAACGTCCTGCCCTCCAGGACACCTAGAGCATAGGAAGGCCAAAAAGATCAGAGGAAGGCCCTAAAACTTGTCAAAGACCCCAACCACCCCAGTCACAGACTGTTCTCTCTACTACCGCATGGCATGCTGTTTATCATGTATGCATAGTCACTTTAACTATACATTCGTGTACATACTACCTCAATTTGCCCGACCAACCAGTGCCCCCGCACATTGGCTAACCAGGCTATCTGCATTGTGTCCCGCCACCCACCACCCGCCAACCCCTCTTTTACACTACTGCTACTCTCTGTTCATCATATATGCATAGTCACTTTAACCATATCTACATGTACATACTACCTCAATCAGCCCGACTAACCAGTGCCTGTATGTAGCCTCACTACTGTTATAGCCTCGCTACTGTTATTTTTCACTGTCTTTTTACTGTTGTTTTTATTTCATTACTTACCTATTGTTCACATAATACCTTTTTTGCACTGTTGGTTAGAGCCTGTAAGTAAGCATTTCACTGTAAGTGGCCAGATGCTTTGTTTGTAAATTATGTTGGAGTACACCTGTTGTATTCGGTGCACGTGACAAATAAACGTTGATTTTATTTGATTTATGGTAGAGTGGCCAGATGGAAGCCACTCCTCAGTACAAGGCACATGACAGCTCACTTGGAGTTTTTCAAAAGGCACCTAAAGACTCTCAGACCATGAGAACCAAGATTCTCTGGTCTGTTGAAACCAAGATTGAACTATTTGGCCTGATTGCCAAGCGTTACGTCTGACACCATCCCTACCGTGAAGCATGTAATTGGCAGCATCATGCTGTGGGGATGTTTTTCAGTGGCAGGGACCAGGAGACTAGTCAGGATTGAGGGAAGGATGAACAGAGCAATGTACAGAGAGATCCTTGATGAAAACCTGCTCCAGAGTGCTCAGGACCTCAGACAGGACAACAATCCTAAGCACACAGCCAAGACAACGCAGGAGTGGCTTCGGGACTCAGAATGTCCTTGAGTGGCCCAGCCAGAGCCCTGACTTGAACCCAATCGAACATCTCTGGAGAGACCTGAAAATAGCTATGCAGCGACGCTCCCCATCCAACCTGATAGAGCTTGAGAGGATCTGCAGAGAAGAATGGGAGAAACTCCCCAAATACAGGTGTGCCAAGCTTATAGCGTCATACCCAAGAAGGCTCAAGTCTGTAATCGCTGCCAAAGGTGCTTCAACAAAGTACTGAGTAGGGTCTGAATACTTACAGAGGCAAGAAAAAGTATGTGAACCCTTTGGAATTACCTGGATTTCTGTATAAATTGGTCACCAAATTTGATCTGATCTTTATCTAAATCACAACAATAGACAAACACAGTCTGCTTAATCTAACAACACACAAACAATTATACTTTTTCATGTTTTTATTGAACACGGCGAGTAAACATTCATGGTGTAGGGTGGAAAAAGTATGTGAACCCTTGGATTTAATAACTGGTTGACCCTCCATTGGCAGCAATAACCTCATCCAAACGTTTTCTTTATTTGCGGATCAGACCTGCACAACGGTCAGGAGGAATTTTGGACCATTCCTCTTTACAAAACTGTTTCAGTTCAGCAATATTCTTAGGATGTCTGGTGTGAACCGCCCTCAAGGTCATGCAACAACATCTCATTCGGGTTGAGGTCAGGACTCTGACGGCTACTCCATAAGGCATATTTTCTTCTGTTGAAGCCATTCTGTTGTTGATTTACTACCGTGTTTTGGGTCATTGTCCTGTTGCATCACCCAACTTCTGTTGAGCTTTAATTGGCGGACAGATAGCCTTACATTCTCCTGCAAAATGTCTTGATAAACATGGGAATTCAATCCCGTTGATGACAGCAAGCTGTCCAGGCCGTGAGACAGCAAAGCAGCCCAAACCATGATGCTCCCTCCACCATACTTTACAGTTGGGATGAGGTTTTGATGTTGGTGTGCTGTGCCTTTTTTTCTCCACACATAGTGTTGTGTGTTCCTTCCTCCAAACAAGTTTAATCTGTCCACCAAATATTTTGCCTGTAGCGCTGTGGAACATCCAGGTGCTCTTTTGCAAACTTGTTTGTTTGGACAGCAGTGGCATTTTCCATGGTGTCCTCCCATGAACACCATTCTTGTTTAGTGTTTTACGTATCGTAGACTCGTCAACCAAGATATTAGCATGTTCCAGAGATTTCTGTAAGTCTTTAGCTGACACTCTAGGATTCTTCTTAACTTCTTAACCTCATTGAGCATTCTGCGCTGTGCTCTTGCGGTCATCTTTGCAGGACGGCCACTCCTAGGGAGAGTAGCAACAGTGCTGAACTTTCTCCATTTATAGACAATTTGTCTTACCATGGACTGATGAACATCAAGGCTTTTAGAGATACTTTTGTAACCCTTTCCAGCTTTATGCAAGTCAACAATTCCTACGGGTTCACATACTTTTTCCAACCTACACTGTGAATGTTTAAAT
This sequence comes from Hucho hucho, assembly GCA_003317085.1. Taxonomy (NCBI): domain Eukaryota; kingdom Metazoa; phylum Chordata; class Actinopteri; order Salmoniformes; family Salmonidae; genus Hucho; species Hucho hucho. The sequence continues at coordinate 1,103,316 of QNTS01000052.1, read as the reverse complement.
TATGCATTCAATATTGACAAGAAAAATACAATCATTTGTGTGTTATTAGTTTAAACACACTTTGTTTGTCTATTGTTGTGACTAATAGGAAGATCGGATCACCTTTTTTGACCAATATATGCAGATATCCAGGTAATTCCAAAGGGTTCACATACTTTTTCTTGCAACTGTATGTATAGGTGATATTTCCATGTTTAATTTTTAATACATACTTGCTTTGTCTTTATGGGGTAATGTGTGTAGATTAAAGAGGGAGAAAAATGATTTAATAAATTTTAGAATAAGGCTGTTGTCACGACTTCAGCCGAAGTTGGTCCCTCTCCTTGATCGGGCGGCTTTCGGCGGTCGACGTCGCCGGTTTTCTAGCTGCCGCCGATCTACTTTTCATTTTCTATGTTTTTGTCTTCATTATACACACCTGGTTTCCAATCACTAATTACATGTTCCTTATTTAAACCTCTGTCCCCCCATGTCTTTGTGATTGATTGTTTGTTGTATCTCGGTCCGTCTTTGTGGGCTCGTGAGTTTACCGTTGTGATTTAGTATTTTGAGTAAATTTACGTTGATTACTCTATTCTGCTGTCCTGCGCCTGACTCGCTACACACAGGACTTTAACAGCTGTAACGTAACAAAATGTGGAAAAAGTCAAGGGGTCTGAATACTTTCCGAATGCACTGTATATAACCTTCAATATGATATGATAGCCCAGTCAGTGGTTACTGGATAGATTTTTCTGAATATTTCTGCACCAGTCAGAAACCATTTCACCCTATCCCCAACCCCCCCATTGAAAACTACTGAGAAACATTCGTTGTGCTCAGTGTTTCAGACAAAATTAGGTTTATCTACACTCCTAAAAATAAATGTGCAAGTTGGAACCAAATAAAATTATTTGAGAGAGATGCCATAGAGCAGGTATTCCCAAACTTGGGTGTGCGTACCCCTGGGGGGCCATGGGTGGTAAGCCAAATAAAATTGTGATTCACATTTATTTTCTTCACATTTTCAAAGGATATTTTTTTAAGTACTGGACAGCTTTGTGACATCAAATGGACTTTGGTGGTCAAGATGTGTTGGTATCTGTACTGATGGCGCAAAAGCCATGACAGGGAGACATAGTGGAGTGGTAACGCGCGTGCAAGCAGTTGCTCCCGAAGCCACTTGGGTACACTGCAGCATCCACCGAGAGGCTCGTGCTGCCAAATGAATGCCTGACAGCTTGAAAGACGTTTTGGACACTACAGTGAAAATGGTTAACTTTTTAAAGCAAGGGCCCTGAACTCTTGCGCATTTTCTGCACTATGCAATGATATGGGCAGCGACCATGTACCACTTTTACAACATGCAGAAGTGCGCTGTTTATCAAGGGGCAAAGTATTGACACGTTTTTTTCAATTGAGAGACAAGCTTCAAGTTATCTTTACTGACCATAATTTTCACTTGTCGGACTGCTTGCCTGATGACGAGTTTCTCACACGACTGGCCTATCTGGGTGAAGTTTTTTCTTGACGGAATAATCTGAATCTAGGATTACAGGGGACTCTCCACAACTATATTCAATGTGCGGGACAAAATTGAGGCTATGATTAAGAAGTTGGAGCTCTTCTCTGTCTGCATTAACAAGGACAACACACAGGTCTTTTCACTATTGTATGATTCGTTGTGTTCAAATGAACTCAAGCTTACGGACAATGTAAAATGTGATATAGCGAAGCACCTGAGTGAGTTGGGTGTGCAATTACGCAGGTACTTTCCTGAAACGGATGACACAAACAACTGGATTCGTTAACCCTTTCATGCCCTGCCTCCAGTCCACTTACCGATATCTGTTCAAGAGAGCCTTATCAAAATTGCAACAAGGGCTCTGTGGAAATTTAATTTAATCAGAAGCCATTGCCAGATTTCTGGATTGGGCTGCGCCTTGGCAAATCACACTGTTAAGACACTGATGCCCTTTGCAACCACGTACCTATGTGAGAGTGGATTCTCGGCCCTCACTAGCATGAAAACTAAATACAGGCACAGACTGTGTGTGGAAAATTATTTAAGAATGAGATTCTCTCCAATACAACCCAACATTGCAGAGTTATGCGCATCCTTTCAAGCACACCCTTCTCATTAACCTATGGTGAGTTATTCACAATGTTTGATGAACAAATAAGGTTTTATATGTAAGATGGCTAAATAAAGAGCGAAATTATTGATTCTTATTATACTATTATTTGTGCCCTGGTCCTATAAGAGCTCTTCGTCACTTCCCACGAGCCGGGTTGTGACAATAATTCACACTCATTCTTATGTTTAATAAATGTATCGTATAGTGTTTGTATGGCAGGCATGCATACAATTACGTCAAAAAACAACATTTGAGAGTGCACTGACCCCAGTGCTAGAGAGGGTACGCAGCTGGAGGTTGAATGTTTGAAGGGGTACGGGACAATAAAACGTTTGGGAACCACTCTCCTATGGCATTTCTCTCAAGAACCCTATTTGGTTCCAACTTGCACCTTTATTTTTAAGTGTACATTACACGTGCTGGCTAAGCTGCTTTTTCAGGTGTGTTTCCATAGCAGTGGATCTAGTTCCTGCCAGGGAGGGAGGGAGGGATACTCCGCCACCCAGTGACACAGGAAATGACATCACCGCCGGCACTTTTTTCCCTGTGAGATGCTAAACATGATGTTGCCAGCGTGAAGTTTTCCCTAGGTACAGGTCTAGGATCAGCTTCCCCTCCCCAATCATAATCGTCACCATAAGTGGGAACATTTTTAAACTGATAGTCTACTTTATTTACTTTATTTTGACTAGTGGTGGTCACAGAATTACCTTTTTTTTCTTGTTGAGCTGTAGATGCCAATAAACCTGCCTTATCTTTATTTTGAGCCATTTGTCGTTTTCATTGTTTGTGTCCCAAATGGCACCCTATTCCTTATTTAGTGCAGTACTTTTGTCCAGTGCCCTTTAGGCCCTGGTCAAAAGTAGTGCACTATACCATTTTTGATTCAGTCATTGTGTGGTTGGTTTGTAATTGCTATGTTAAAATCCCACCGGCATACAGTATCTTGTCTGAGAACATCTGCTTCTTGAACAGATATCTAGGTAAATAACAAGCAATGATTTCAGAGTGAAATATTCAAACTGCTATGCAATTATTATCCTGGAGATAAGGTTCTACCTGCTGTAAGGGTGGCTATTATCTGATGCAGCTCTCACACAGCCACATGCCAGGGTTGCATCCAAATGGCACCCAATTCCCTATTTAGTGTACAGCCAGGTTGCTCAAGATCCACTGCGAAATTTGACGTCCGTCCAGGTAAGCAGGACGTCAGTGGCCTCATTTTTAACCGTTGCGTAAATTTAACACTGAATATCTGCAAGCGGCATTTCTGAAAAGAATGCACACACACAAAAATAGAGATTTATAAATTTGGCGCATGCCATAAATATGCATGTTTCCCGTTATAAATCAAACCTGTCATAAATCTCTGTACGTGTGAAGGAGCATTATAACTCTGCCTGAAAAATATCCATCATTCACCTTTGGTAACAATAATGCCATTATTTGCGGTATACTTTTGAAGTATTGGAATTAGGCCAAGATAGTATTATTTTGTTTGATCTATTTAAGCCTTATTTGACAAGGTAAGTTAATTGATGACACCTTTTCATTTACAGCAACGACCTGTGGAATAGTTACGGGGGTGAGGAGGGGGGATGAGTCCCACTGAATTGCGAAACTTTATCTTTGGAGGTTTTGGCAGAATATTTTCTTTTGCAGTGACTTTTGGTGTTTCTGACTGTTTCTGAAATACCAAAAAAATTCTAATTGTCGTGGACCTGTAAAAAAATCGATTGTATACACTTCTCCCAAATCTAAATAGGCTGCACTGCCCACGAATAGTCTATCTAATAGGTCCAAATAAATGAGAGATATGCATGGTAATTTGTTGTATGGCTATTTCAGAAATAAGAACTCATGGCCAGAAAAGGTGAGGAATTTATTCTGCAATGGTTATGATTTACTGTGTATGTATTATGTTTATCAATGAATCTATTCAAGAAATTTGACATTACAGTATTCAGATGTAGTAGCCTAAAAACAATGGAAGTCAACAGAAAAGGTTAACTGTCGGTTCAACCGTTGTTGTAGGCCTGTAGGCTATTTTGCAAGTATGAAGCCATCAGTCAGAAATGGTGAGTAAATGATTCAGCAATGATCATGGAAATGAAATAAACAAGAGGAAATATATGCCTATTTCTAATTATTTTAGAATGCAACGATAAAATAAATAGATTTTTGCTCCTCTCACTAACGGCAAATGATTGCATCTTGTTATTATATTTAGCTACCAGTTTTTTTGTTATGAATGAGAGTGTCATCATATATTCCCCATTTGTACAAGGATACTAGGCTACTTTTGCCTTCTTGCAATGCAATACTTCCATCAAGTTCAGTTTTTATAAGTGCCAACTTTTGTGTGAAAACTGGGCACGCATGTTTTGGGCTTATTTTTATGCGTATGCAACGTTTATAAATGAGGCCCTAGGAGATTACTTCAAAACCGTCCACTAGGGGCAACAGTGAGTGCTATTACCATAAAATAGGGACGGGATGGTGGATGGGTTTAAGCCGGAAGCTCTGGCTCTAAGGATTGCGTGTTCAATCCCAGTGCTAGGCACTTGTTTGTTTTGGTGTTTTTTCCCCGTATCGTAAGCCGCAAGTTCCAGCTCCGAAGGTTGCATGTTCAGTCCCAGTGCTAGGCACTTGTTTTTAGTTGTTTTGTTTTAATCCTTTCACAAAACCTTAAAGCGGCAACCAGCAGGAGAAATAATAACAAATCGTACTCCTCACCCCTGTTTTTGGTAAAAAACTGGGGGATAGGGCTGGAGAAATGTCACCAACCTCAAATTCATAGACAGAGCTATGCATGCATGGGACTGACCATCCATGATATCAAAATGATAGTTTGAACCATGTTGAGGCTATACGTTTGTTTACATTTACTTTGTTAATTAACAAACATTGGAGTAAAACAAGCTTATATTTTGGGTTCTGATAGGGTACAACAGTTGATCTTTGCTCATGAGGCATTTCTAAGTTACATTCTTCAAGAATCAATGGACACATATAATTTATTTATAAGTCCAAACGTGGATTTAGCAACTGCACATTGCCCCTTTAACCCTTAACCATTCGGAACAAATACCTAAACGTAACCTTCTGAACTTGGTGTTTATGGACATACGTCTGATTCTGCAGTGAGACTGTGAGAGCTTGTTGTTAGTGCATTACTTCTGACCAGGGCCCATAGGGCTCTAGTGAAAAAAAGTGCATTATATAGGGAAAGGGTGTACTTTGGGACGCAGTATTCCCTACATTGGTAGTGTAATAATAGAGATGAATGTAGTAGTTAGACAACCTCACCTGCATGTTCCTGCCAGGTAAGACGAAATGTCTTTCCTAATTTTTCTGGCGTTTACAAAAAAAATTGTTGCATGCCTTGAGTTGACATATTTCTAATTTCTCTGTATAACTTTGGGGCAAACACTTCTCTTGGTTCTAACTTCGGTCGTCAGTTGAACAGTGTTTCCTCCGACACATTGCAGCCACTTTTTCACAATACTCAATCTCTCTCTCTCTCTCTCTCTCTCTCTCTCTCTCTCTCTCTCGCTCTCTCTCTCTCTCTCTCTTTCTCTCTCTCTCTCAGCAGGCCCACATGAGTGGAGTGTGTAGTGGGGGAGGCAGCCGCCATAAAGCATTGCGGGCCAGACACAAATTATGGTTCATGTGTCTTGGCAGCTGCTCTAGTTAGAGGGGTCTTATATCAAGCACAGGGTTCATGTGGTCAAGCCCAATCTGAGACAGTTCCTGAATCGTAAACATGACCACCCTGTCAAATTGGCACTGTCATAGGATGCCACCTTTGCAACAAGTCAGTTGGTCAAATTTCTGCCCTGCTAGAGCTGCCCCGGTCAACTGTAAGTGCTGTTATTGTGAAGTGGAAATGTCTACGAGCAACAACTGCTCAGCCGCAAGATGGTAGGTCCACACAAGCTCACAGAATGGGACTGCTGAGTGCTGAAGCGCGCGTAGCGCATAGAAAACGTCTGTCCTTCTCGGTTGCAACACTCACTACCGAGTTCCAAACTGCCTCTGGAAGCAACGTCAGCACAATAACTGTTCGTCGGGAGCTTCACGAAATGGGTTTCCATGGCCGAGCAGCCACACACAAGCCTAAGATCACCATGCGTAATGCCAAGCGTCGGCTTTAGTGGTGTTAAGCTCACCGCCATTGGATACTGGAGCAGTGGAAATGCTCCAGCTTCACCATCTGGCAGTCCGATGGATTAATCTAGGTTTGGGGAATGCCAGGAGAACGCTACCTGCCCCCAATGCATAATGCCAACTGTAAAGTTTGGTGGAGGAAGAATAATGGTCTGGGGCTGTTTTTCATGGTTCGGGCTAGGCCCCTTAGTTCCAGTGAACATTCTAGATGATTCTATGCTTCAAATGACATTCTAGACGATTCTGTGCTTCCAACTTTGTGGCAACAGTTTGGTGAAGGCGCTTTCCTGTTTCAGCATAACAATGTCCCTAGGTCCATACAGGAATGGTTTGTCGAGATCAGTGTGGAATAACTTGACTGGCCTGCACAGAGCCCTGACCTCAACCCCATCGAACATCTAATCGCCAAACATCATTGTGGTTGAATGGAAGTCCATCGCAGCAATGTTCCAACATCTAGTGGAAAGCCTTCTCAGAAGAGTGGAGGCTGTTATAGCATCAAAGGGTGGACCAACTCCATATTAATGCCCATGATTCTGGAATGAAATGTTCGATGAGCAGTGTCCACATACTTTTGGCAATGTAGTGTATTTGGCCCCACAAGTTTTCTGAGCACACCTTTTTAGGGGATTTCTAATTGTATCAGCTCCAAATGTTTTTAATTTAGGAAATCTGTTCCAAAGTTTTCCCACGCATAATAGAAAGATACTGTATATGTGAGTGTATACAAATGTAACCAAGGTTTGGAATGATAATGTTTTAGTCTAATGTTTTATCTGTTTGGGCTTCTTGCGGTCAATTTGCAGTTTACAAATTCTTTGTAATTATGCTCCGGCCACTTGACTATCTGCTCAAGAAAAAACTGTCCCACGGCTGAATCTAGTTGAAGATCCCTGCTATATTGGATATTTTGCCATTGTGATATGAAATTTTGTAAAAATAGAATAGCCTGGGCCTTGAGAAAAATATTTTTGGGTTTAGCTTTCTAATAATGAGAAGAAAGCGGGGTTTAATGAAATAATTTCTGAAATGAGTTGCCCCTTGAAGCTGGATGAATTGTAATTACTGGTAAAATATGGTAGCAATGTCTCTATAATTTGATTCAGAGAAGAAATTGTGTCCAGTTATAACTGGGAAGCAGAGAGGAGAGGACTCCTGTGAGTTCTCAAGGTCACAGATCTTTGTGTGGCTTTTTGCCTTTTTTTGCTGCTTTATGTTTGCAATGTTTTTGTTGGTTCCCTTGGGGAGATGTGACAGAGTTCCAACCATGGCAATCTGTGACAGAAATAGCAGGAGTCAAAAGGTGATTTACTGTGTCTATGCCCAGGTGCATTTCCTGTCTGCCAAGCTGACAAGCTGTCATGTTTCTCTGTCAGGAGCATATGTGAAGTAATTAGAGTGACAGGGATGGGATACAGGGAATAGAATGGCAGGTACTGTACTAATTTACCTTAGAGGAGGTGGTGTTGGGTTGGAAAACTGTGTGACTAGAACTTGCATAGAACAGCATAGAAACTAAACAACAATTCAGTATGAAATCAACATACATTCTTAGAAAAAAGGGGTCCAAATGGGTTATTCGGCTGGCCCCATAGGAGAACCCTTTTTGGTTCAGGTATAACCCTTTTTAGCTCAGAGAGAAGCCTTTTGGGTTCCACGTAGAACCCTCTGTGGAAAGGGTTCTTCATGGAACCAAAAAGGGTTCTTCATAGGTTTCTCCTGTGGGGACAGCCGAAGAACCATTTTTGAATCCAACATAGAAAACACACAAAAATCTAATAAAACCAGGCATGGCTTGGCATACATACTGTAATTACTCTGAAAAAACAACTAAATCACGCAGAAAGAAGAATTAAACCCAACAACAGGCACTTGAGTGTATAATTTACGGTAAGGCACCTGAGGGGTACCGTCATGAAAAAGTACTACTGAATTACTACTCATCACTACTACACAAGATGTGTAGCAAACCAGTAGTGATTTATGCAATAATTTCAGTAGTAATGAGTGATAAATTGGGACGTTTCACTACTGCTGAACACTACATATTTCCTATTCAAATCACTATATAATCTCCCTTAATGACTACTGTGTAACTACTGAGCTTTTGGGTATCTACTACTTAAAACTTAAACATACCTACACAATTCCTACATGTTCACCATTTCATTTTTTTTTTTTTTATAATCTTAGGTGGTGGATCAGCTTTAATATTGAGGATAGATTGTTGCTTCCATCAATATAATTGTCTGCATCATTTCCAATCCCCCATATATTTTGGGGGTAAATATATATATATATATATACAGTGGGCTCCAAAATTACTGGCAACGCTGACTGGCAATGCACAAATAATGCTTAAACAAATATAAACAATATAATTATAGAGAGAAACTCAAAATACCAACATGTGAAAAATACTGTACTTTATTAATGTTTCAATGGAACCAACCAAAATAATTTAATGATTTAATTAAAAATCAATGTCGAGGTTTAGTTCCAAAGTGTTAATTACCGTGGGAATTTCTAATAACATTTATTGTAGATGGTTTTAATTTGGTGTTTAATTTAAGGTGAATAAATTCAAATAGATTCAGAATTCCTTGATATAACTCGGTAATGTAGTGAAGGACAAAGTGATCCCATATTTTTACTCCATTGTGCGTACGTTAATCCCTTTGTCATCCAACACCATAAAGAAAACAAAAGAACTGGCAGTTCAAAAGAGACAGATGGTCGTAGACCTTTATAAATCTGGTAATGGCTACAAGAAGATCCACAAACGGTTGAATATACCACTGAGCACTGTCAGGGCAATTATAAAATTTTTTAAAAGATATGGAACAGTTGAAAACCTCACGGGTAGAGGACGCAAATGCATTTTGCCCCCAGGATAGGGAGGAGGATGGTGAGAGAAGCAACAAAATCCCCAAGAATCACTGTGAAAGAATTGCAGGCCTTGCTGGCGTCTTGGGGTCACCAGGTTTCAAAAAGCACCATCAGACGCCACCTCCACAACCATAGGCTCTTTGGAAGGGTTGCCAGAAGAAAGCCCTTTCTGACCCCAAGACACAGACGCAAGCGCTTGGAGTTTGGCAAGCAAATGCTTGGAGTTTGGCAAGCAAATGCTTTGGCAAGCAAATGCTTGCAAGCAAATGCTTGGAGTTTGGCAAGCAAATGCTTTGGCAAGCAAATGCTTGCCAAACGTAATTTAAATTATGACTGGAAGAAGGTACAGATGAACATGGTACCTTCCATCATTTTCTGTAATTTTCCAAGCTGTTTAAAGGCACAGTCAATTTAGTGTATGTAAACTTCTGACCCACTAGAATTGTGATTCAGTGAATTATAAGTGAAATAATCAGTCTGTAAACAATTGTTGGAAAAATTACTTGTGCCATGCACAGAGTAGATGTCCTAACCGACTTGCCAAAACTATAGTTTGTTAACAAGACATTTGTGGACTGGTTGAAAAACGAGTTTGAATGACTCCATCCTAAGTGTATGTAAACTTCCGACTTCAGCTGTACACATACACACTTTTTTTTTAATATACCTTTATTATTCCCCGCAAACCCTACCACCCCTCCCCAAATTGGAGTAATAAACTAATAAACAATAACACTTGCAGGCTGACTACACCGCTCGCACCGTGTGCAAAATAAATGTAGAAATCTATATTATTCAATTATTCAATTATTGCACCCACACTGCTCGCGCGCGTCAACGAGCCTCTGCATTGCCAGGGGCTAAAATAGAAGTCAGTTCTATTTGTGACGCAGATCGCGCTGCAAGTCCTGCCTCTCCCATCTCCTCATTGGTTTATAGAAGCAGGTACCCATGTGCCATCTCCTCATTGCTTATACCCACGTTGGTGACTGAAAGACAAACGAGGTCGTTAGAGGTAATGCACCTAATTTATGAAAGTTTCCAATCGCAATATAAAATCAAGAGAAGAAAAAGCCTAGAAGGAGGAAAAATGACTAGAAACGATTCGGTTGACCGTTTTATGTGTGGATTAATTGTCGGGAGTAGAGGACCTTGTGCATTTCAGGTAAAATGTAGCTAGCTAGTGCAAGCTAGCTAGCTAAATTGCCATATATGTTTAATGCTTTTTGACCTGTCCCAAAATTTATGTAATTGGTTCAGAGTTTGTTTTGATATTTTAACCTGCGTGTCGTGATCGCTTTTGGTGTGGGGGAACAAAATAAATATATGTATGATGGCGCACGCATGCAGCCGGTTTGGGTTCCGTGTTTGGCTTCTACTTCCAGCTTATAGATACTATACACATTTTACAGACAATCTATTTTACAATAGTTATATTTTGTTTGTTTTTAGTCCTGTTCTTCCTCAATTTCTGATTTCTACTTGTAACTGTGCTATTTCACAAAAGTTCTGAACCTATATACATTTTACAGACCCCATATGTTTTACATTTATCTTGTTATCTTGTTGTTATTAGTTCCACCCTTCAGCTCCATTCAACCCCTCCCACCTATCTCTTAAAACTGGTTAGGGAGCGGCAGCATTTTTCTGAGTTTTGGACAAAACTAAAAAGTAAAATGTAAAAAATATAAAGTAAAATGTTCTGTTTTCACCGTTTTCACCGTAAAGCCTTTTTGAAATCTGACAACGCTGTGAGATTGCCAAGAGTCTAAGCTCCTTAATTATCCCCAAGAGGTTAACACCATCCATTTTTAGATTTTTATTTGCCACATATTTTTCAACTATGCTGTGATGCTTCACAAAAGTACTGAACCTTTCTATTCTACCTTTCTATTCTCTACAGATTGTAAGTTAAAGATAATTTTTTTTGCTAAAATAATTATTATATTATTGATCAATTGACTATGACTTTTCAAGTCACCCAGTATTGCTATCTGCAGCGTTAGTTCTAGGTAAATGTTGCAATTTTTCAGCCATTCCTGGGCCTGTGACCAAAAATAAGCTACATATGGACAGTACCAAAATAAATGATCTAATGACTCGCAGCAAAATCTGCAGAGCTGGGAAGAATGTATCCCCCATCTATATAACATTCTATTGGTTGCAAGAATTTTGTACAATAATTTAAATAGAAAAATTATTGCTGTATGCCTACTCAATTCTTACTGAATTACTACTGCCATTTGTGTATGTAGTAATTGTCACTACTGAATTGCTCCTGAATCTTTTTCATTTCCTACATAAACCCTTTTGAATTACTATTAAACGGAAACCTTTACTACTGTTTGCTTATTCAAAATCCCTATTGACATTTGTTTCACGATGTAGTCACTACTAGACTAGTGCAGATGTAATTTCTGTAGTTATATCATCAAACAAAAAATAGTAAGCTCATACAAACGTGATTGCACAAAAACAACATATTAAATTACATATTTACACTTTTTGAAATCTGTCGATCTGCCCTTAAACAAGGCACTTAACCCTAATTGTCAATAATGGCTTATCCCTGGCCGTGAACCCACTCTCAAAAGGGGATATGCAAAAATCACATTTCCATTTCACACCACACTCCACACACTTGTACAGGTTACACACTTGTACATGTGTGAAACAGGACAAATATAGTCACCCCCTATTTGGCCTTTGAAAACTCTACGTGTGTATCTTGAGTTGTGCATACACTAAGCATTCACTCCACAATCCCTACCCATCACTACTGCATGAATAGGTTTTGTGTAGTAATTCAGTAGTACTTTTTCCTGAGGGTAATGGCTACTTCTACTTCCTCCTTGAAATACAAAGGACAAATTCAACATAATGATGTAATTCACAAATATGTGTCATTGTCACGACTTCAGCCGAAGTTGGTGCCTCTCCTTGTTTGGGCGGCGCTCGGCGGTCGGCGTCACCGGTCTTCTAGCCATCATCGATCCATTTTTCATTTTCCATTTGTTTTGTCTTGTCTTCCCACACACCTGGTTTCAATCCCATTAATTACATGTTGTGTATTTAACCCTCTGGTTCCCACATGTCCTTGTCCGGAATTGTTTGATAGTGTTTGTTGCTCGTTTATTTACCTTTGTTTACGGGTATTTTGAGCCCATTTACTCTTGTGCTATTTTGTACCGTTTTGGTTGTTTCATTAAACGACTATGGGTATTACCAAGTTTTGCTCTTGAGTCAGTATGTTGGCAGCAGCCACTGTTACAATCACTACCGACAAATTGTCAGACTACCGGAACTCCATCTTCGACAAAAAGTCAGAGAGCCAGGGTCGAAACTACGTGGACATGACTGGAGCGGAAGACCTACTATCGCCCCACTTGTCCGTCACCGAGCCCACCAACAACAGGAACTACTAGAAAAACCGGAAGGACACTGTTCGGGTGGTGTAGGTGTCCTGGAGGGCATGTAGTTTACCCCCGATGATGCGTTGTGCAGTCCTCACTACCCTCTGGAGAGCCTTACGGTTGTGGGCAGAGCAGTTGCCGTACCAGGCGGTGATACAGCCCGACAGGATGCTCTCGATTGTGCATCTGTAGAAGTTTGTGAGTGATTTTGGTGACAAGCCGAATTTCTTTAGCCTCCTGAGGTTGTAGAGACGCTGTTGCGCCTTCTTCACCACGCTGTCTGTGTGGGTGGACCATTTCAGTTTGTCCGTGATGTGTACGCCGAGGAACTTAAAACTTTCCACCTTCTCCACTACTGTCCCGTCGATGTGGATAAGGGGGGTGCTCCCTCTCCTGTTTCCTGAAGTCCACGATCATCCCCTTTGTTTTGTTGACATTGAGTGAGGTTATTTTCCTGACACCACACTCCTAGGGCCCTCACCACCTCCCTGTAGGCCGTCTCGTCGTTGTTGGTAATCAAGCCTACCACTGTAGTGTCGTCAGCAAACTTGATGATTGAGTTGGATGCGTGCTTGGCCACGCAGTCATGGGTAAACAGGGAGTATAGGAGAGGGCTGAGAACGCACCCTTGTGGGGCCCCAGTGTTGAGGATCAGCGGGGTGGAGATGTTTCCTACCCTCACCACCTGGGGCCGGCCCGTCAGGAAGTCCAGGACCCAGTTACACTGGGCTGGGTCGAGACCTAGGGTCTTGAGCTTAATGACGAGCTTGGAGGGAACTATGGTGTTAAATGCTGAGCTGTAGTTGATGAACAGCATTCTTACATAGGTATTCCTCTTGTCCAGATGGGTTAGGGCAGTATGCAGTGTGATTGCGATTGTGTCGTCTGTGGACCTATTGGGATGGTAAGCAAATTGGAGTGGGTCCAAGGTATCTGGCAGGATGGAGGTGATATGATCCTTGGGAAAATAATCCTCTCTCTCACCAAGGACAGTACACAGAAGTGAAAACCCAGGCACACACACACACACACATAAACCCAGGCCTGTACTGCAATTTGGTAAGGCTTACAAACTGTGACGTGTGTTTGCTTGATCCTGGCTGGAATGCCAGATGGGAAGCTTTGTACATTTGTGAACTATGCAACATGCTGAATTGAGGCAGGAAAGATAATTCAAGTACATATAAAGTATTTGAAAGATTTCAAATACTATCTGCCACCACAGTGCCCAACTGTTAAACCTTTAAACCACAACACACCAACACCTCTGTTGGTTGTTTTTTAATTCACACGTTGCGTTTTGTAAGCCTTACCAAATTGCAGTACAGGCCTGGGTATATGTGTGTGTGTGTGCCTGGGTTTTCACTTCTGTGTACTGTCCTTGGTGAGAGAGAGGATTATTTTCCCATTAAAGCTTTAGTAACTCACAAAAACTCTCAGTATTTCATGTCACAGCCAATTATTTTCTTATTCTAGGTCAGCTTTGGAGATCCAGGCAATTCTAGCACAGCAATGAGGTGTGTGTATATGTGTGTGCATGTTTATGCTAGGTGTGCGTGCGTGTGTGTGTCAGTGGAGGCTGGTGAGAGGAGCTATAGGAAGACTTGTTGATTGTAATGGCTGGAATGGGATGAATGGAATAGTAACAGACCCAAACACATTTGACTCTGTTCCATTTATTCAATTTCAGCCGTTACAATGAGTCGTCCTCCTATAGCTCCTCCCTCCAGCCTCCACTGGTGTGTGTGCGTGAGAGTTAACCACCCATTTCCCTGAGTCAGCATCTGTCCGCTCACGGTCTCCCTCTACCAAGCTAGCTAGAGCTTAATTTCTTCCAGTCCAGATACAGTATTTGAACAGATATGTTGCAAAGGGTGCTTGTGAAAAGTTATTGGTGAAATGTTCTTTATCCAGTCAGTGAGCCTCATAGAGTTAGATAGAGGTCTCATCTTTGTATTTGTGCCAGTGTATCGTCTGTGACAACATGGGCAGTGCCACTGAGTAGCAACAGTAATCAAAATTGTTAAAAGGTTTGATAAACAATTGTAATAAATACAACAGCTGCACAATGGATTAAGATAGAATTGAAAAAGTCCATCAGATATTGACTGAATTATAACACATAAAACATTTGACTGGCACAGACAAATAATGAATGGAGTGCAGGGATTTTGGTGGGAATTCAGGCATTCAATTTATTGTAAAGATTCACTATTCTTTTCTTAGAATGCGCTCATATATAATAAATGTTCTAACGGTATCAGGCACTATTGTTTTTGTGTTTTTTTTTGTGTATATGTGCCTCATTTGTATAGATACACTGGGTGTATTAGCATATATTAATATATTAACATAAAGGGGTGGAACAGGACTGCAACCTCCAAAAACTTGCTCTGTTTAGGCCTACCTGCGTTCACATACGCTGTCTAGACTGCCTCATTATTTACTGTTGTCACGTTCTGTTGCATAATTCAACAAGTGTGTCAATAGCAGTATACCCTGGTATTAAAATTCAACATGCTTGGCTATATATAACACCTATCTATACATACTTTACATGGTTTGCGAGATCAGACATAATATTACTATAATTGGAGTGTTCATATTCGGAAGTTGCTATTGTTTCAGCGCATCTAATTTGTAAATATTTCAACTTTATTAAATTAGAACTTTTTTCAATTCCACAAAAATGAACACCCATCAAAATAAAGTTATCTTTCTTCTCTTTCTTGTGATGTAAGTGTTGAAATGATGTATTAAATCCAAGACTAAACTTTAGTGATGTTATAGAGGCAACGGAAAGACAATGTATTCCACTGAGCCCATTTCAGCCATTACCGGGGTGTGATTGACAGGTCATTACAAATATTTCCACAGTACTAACATTAACGGGAAAAAATAAAAGGCCCTAAAACTAACCCTATGAAAGAGTCACAAGAGTACAATGAAATCAATCCAGCAACATTTAAGTGCCAAGTGGATTTTGCACTCCTCAAAAACAGAAAATATGTGGCTGAAAAGAGATCCTCAGGTGGGCGGGGCATGCACACTGCTATATTGAGGCTATCTTCATTTTAAAGTAGTTAATTTTCTTCTTCTTTTGTATAAAAAAAGCAGAAAGCTGATATTACACTCCTGAACTAAATCTTGTGTGTTATTCATTTATTGTGGCCACTAGATGGGGGTGATGAAGCTTAAAGCCATTGATTAACCATAGGCAACCCACTTTTCTGATCACTTCCGACCCTCAGGAATCCCCTTCCAGTTGACTGCTTTAAAATGGTGGAAGCCTTCAATGGCAATGTCCATGCTACATATTATACTTTTTTTTGGGGAAGGGGTAGATTAGCTTTAATACTGCAGATTGTAGATTCCATCAATGTAATTGTCTGCCTCATTTCCAATCCGGCATATATTTTTTTGTATATATATACACACTACCAATCAAAAGTTTTAGAACACCTATGCATTCAAGGGTTTTTCTTTATTTTTGCTATTTTATACATTGTAGAATAATAATGAAGACATCAAAACTATGAAATAACACATATGGAATCATGTAGTAACCAAAAAGGTGTTAAACAAATCAAAATACATTTTATTTTTGAGATTCTTCAAATAGCCACCTTTTGCTTTGATGACAGTTTTGCACACTCGTGGCATTCTCTCAACCAGCTTTATGAGGTAGTCACCTGGAACTGAACATCCCCAAGAACACAGTGGCCTCCATAATTCTTAAATTATGGAGGCCACTGCTCAGCCAAACTGAGTAATCTGGGGAGAAGGGCCTTGGTCCGGGAGGTGACAGAGCTCTACAGTTACTCTGTGGAGATGGGAGAACCTTCCAGAAGGACAACCATCTCTGCAGCATTCCACCAATCAGGCCTTTATGGTAAAGTGGCCAGACGGAAGCCACTACTCAGTAAATGGCACATCACAGCCCACTTGGAGTTTACCAAAAGGCACCTAAAGACTCTCAGACCATGAGAAACAAGATTCTGGTCTGATGAAACCAAGATTTAAGTCTTTGGCCTGAATGCCAAGCGTCATGTCTGAAGGAAGCCTGGCACCATCCCTACGGTGAAGCATGATGTTGGCAGCGTCATGCGGTGGGGATGTTTTTCAGCGGCAGGGACTGGGAGACTTGTCAGGATCGAGGCAATGATGAACGGAGCAAAGTACAGACAGATCCTTGATAAAAACCTGCTCAAGAGCGCTCAGGACCTCAGACTGGGGTTAAGGTTAACCTTCCAACAGGACAAACACCTGAAACACACAGCCAAGACAACGCAAGAGTGGCTTTGGGACAAGTCTCTGAATGTCCTTGAGTGGCCCAGCCAGATCCTGGACTTAGACATTTTTGCAAACTCTACGTGCTATGCATTTTGCTAGAATTTTTGCATCACAACACTGAAGTGTAAGGGGCCTCCAGTTTTTCTAAATGGACTGGATCTTTATATTTATTTCTTGGGTCCTGTTTCAGTAATAATTAAATCAGACCTTATTGTTGAGTGTCTGATCTGAGAAATTAAGGCTATTCCATGCGAGAAATTGCCAAGAAACTAAAGATCTCGTACAACGCTGTGTACTACTCCCTTCACAGAACAGCGCAAACTGTCTCTAACCAGAATAGAAAGAGGAGTTGGAGGCCCCGGTGCACAACTGAGCAAGAGAACAAGTAGAGTGTCTAGTTTGAGAAACAGACCCCTCACAAGTCCTCAACTGGCAGCTTCATTAAATAGTACCCGCAAAACACCAGTCTCAACGTCAACAGTGAAGAAGCGACTCCGGGATGCTGACCTTCTAGGCAGAGTTGCAAAAAAAAGCCATATCTCAGACTGGCCAATAAAAAGAAAAGATTAAGATGGGCAAATTAACACAGTCACTGGACAGAGGAAGATTGCGAAAAAGTGTTATGGACAGACAAATCTAAGTTTGAGGTGTTCGGATCACAAAGAAGAACATTTGTGAGATGCAGAAAAAATTAAAAGATGCTGGAGGAGTGCTTGACGCCATCTGTCAAGCATGGTGGAGGCAATGTGATGGTCTTGGGGTGCTTTGGTGGTGGTAAAGTGGGAGATTTGTACAAGGTAAAAGGGTAGGGTGACCAGACATCCAAGTTTTCCGGGGACAGTCCCCGTTTTTGGTGGCCTGTCCCCGGCTGGAGCTGTCCCCGGAAATGTCCCCGTTTTTAACTGTGCGTTAAAAACAGACTGCAAAGTGAAATAATATTTTATGTGGCAAGAAAGACCGGGCAGCAGAGCCTACCGGTTGACATCTCAATCGCGTTGTGCTTGTTTTGTCCAACAGAGGGGGCTGTCGCTATATCAGCTTCATTCACTCTTCTTCTTCTACTAAGTACTTGCTCGTGCTAGTTTTAGAGAAAACTGCTGTGTCAAGTGAATCTACAACATCACCACAAATGTCTTTTCAAGCCAGGTAAGTTACAATCGTTTGCGATACTAGCTAATTATATTATAATGTCACAATGTATTACATAGATAGATGATCTGCTTTATAAGGTTTTAAATAGGTTATGCTAGCTAACATTAGCTATGTCGACTAAGTTACCTTGCTAGGTTAGCTAGCTACTGGCATGGTAGCTAGGTTAAAAAACTTTCACATGTAAACATGCAGTGGATGTGCTATTTTTAAAATGTTATTATATTAAATTAATGCACAATTATGAGAATTAATGGTTTGGCATTATAATAAGTAGTGTGAAAATATATTTTGAAATTTTCATGGATAACATTAGCATAATGTTTTCTGTTAGAGAGTGGAGAGGAAGGACAGGAGGAAGTCTGGATAGGAAGAAGAGTGAAAGAGATATGATTACAGAGCCTGACAATTTATTATTCCAAACAATGTTTTTGAGATAAAATACAAAAATGAGGCAAGCAATGGGAATCTGTTAACCAAAGTAATTTATCTAATAGTGTAGAATGGTTAACTGCACCCTTTGTAATTCCTCTTTTTCAATTGGCAGCGGGGGAAGAACGGCAGTGGTAGAACATCAACAGACGAAAAAGCATAAAGCCTCTCTGATTGCCCGTGTTGGTATGCCCTCTGTCACCACATTCTTCAAGAAGGTAGAAGAAGAATATGATTGAGCTGTGCAGGAGGGTGTCTTTGCATACCACACTATGCACCACAATCATAGTTACAGATCTATGGACTGTACAGCACAACTGACACGGAAGCTTTATGAGCCGAAGTTTACATGTGCTAGGACAAAATGTGAAGCCATAGCGAGTAACGTGTTAGCACCATGGGCAACTACTTTGGTAACACAGGACCTAGACCAGGTTGAATTTGTGTCGCTGTCCATTGATGCGTCCAATCATGGACATATAAAGCTGCTGCCAATAGTAGTCAGATATTGTAAGATATATGATGCCAACACATCTGTGGAAACAAAACTGCTTGATTTTGTTGAATTGAAAGGAGAAACAGCAGAGGAAATTGTAGGTCCTGGTGGTCATCCAAAAATGTAACCTGGAAAACAAAGTTGTGGCATTCTCTGCCAACAACACAAATACCAACTTTGGTGGACTGAATAGGTTGGGTAGGGACAATGTCCATACCAAAGTTAAAAATGATCTGCAGCGGGAGGTGATTGGCTTAGGTTGTCCTGCCCACATCATTCATAACACGGCCAGAACAGCTTTGGATATGATTCCCCTTGATGTTGAGTACCTGCTCATGAAGATATTTGGATATTTTCATATTTTCACCGTCAGAGTAGAAAGACTGAAGAGCTTTTGTGAGTTTGTTGGCCAGGAGTACCATAACATTTTAGGACACAGAAATGTTCGCTGGCTGTCCATGCTCCCTGCTCTAGAAAGAGTGCTGAAAATGTGCCATTGAAATCCTTTTTTCTTTCTGAAGACCAATGCCCTGTTGTCCTGCGAACAATGTTCGAAGATCCACTGACTGAACTTTGGCTGGCCTTTGTCCATGGAAACTTGACTGTATTCAGTGACACGATCAAGATGCTTGAAGGCCAGGACCGCTGTGCTGTGGAGTCAGCTGCAATTCTGAGAAACATTGATGCAAAATTGACTGCAAGACGGGACAACTTCATTCCAGTTTTGGCCAGAGGACTTCTGAGAGAGCTAGAGGAAAATGTCTAAAGAGAGCTTTCTCAAAACATCCCAATCATTCTTCACTACGGCTGTGAACTGCTTGCAAACATGGGGAAAGCTCACAGATAATCTAAAAGATTTACATTGTCTCCTTTTAAAAAGGCAACATCAGCGTGAAGAGATCCAGAAGGCAGCAGCCACACTGCAGGAAAAATGTCCCAATGTGACCATCAATGAGGATGCATTGTTTGACGAGGTTACTGGCCTGCAAGAGTTCCTAAAGGGGGGAACGCTTGAATGAATGGAATACATCTGAGACACCGCTTAGTCAGAGATGGAGCACGGTGGTTACCCACTTCAAAGAGAACAACATCCCACACACTAACCTGGCTAGATTAGCGTCTGTTGTCATGTGCTTACCTGGAAGTAATGCACCAGTCGAGAGAGTGTTCTCCCAAATGAATGATATATGGACAGCAGCAAGAAATAGGTTCACTGTTCCTACCATCAAGACCATGCTTATTGTGAAGACAAACGTCAACCTTTGATAACATTTCCAATATCCCGTTCCATGCTAAATTGGTTATCCGTTCTTTCTCTATCTCTATGTGGTACCTATGGCTGGTCCCTAGATCCACCCAGCTCCATTACTGCAGTGGTAAGAAGAGAAGAAACACACCAGACCAACCAACGACTAAAAGCAGTGGGTGGACTTCCTATTGCTTCTGACCTAAACATTGGCCGCCATTTTCTGTTCATTTCCCAGACGATTCTACATGTTGACTCGCCACCGTGACACCCCACTGCTTTTAGCCGTTCGTTGGTCTGGTGTGTTTCCTCTAAAGGTGGGGTGGATCACCCACCAGGCCAGCATTAGGACATCAGGACAGGACTCACCCAACCACATGCTGCCTCTATCGCTCTCTCTCACACACTAACTCCCACACATTTACAAACTCATCTACTATACACTCTGTCAGTTTACTGTGTCTGGTCTCCCTATCGCTCTCAAACACTACCTCTTCCTCACTCTCTGACCCACCTTAGCTCCCTCTCTCACTACCCCTCCTTCTCTCCCTCTTTCTCTACTCCCCCTTTCATCCCACTCCAACGCATTCCCGCCATGACGTGGGAGCTGCACATGTTTAGGATGTGGGGTCTGTTGGAATGATGTACACTTTGTCTTACAGATCTCTCTCCCTCTAACCCCACCTCCCCCTTCTGCTCATCTTCACAAGATAGGAGCTGCGCATGTTTGGGGTGTGGGGGTCAGGTCTGCATGAATGCAGCCAGCTCAGTGCAGAGCAGAGCAGTACAGCACAGTAAGGAGTTCTGGCAGTCCCAGTTCTGTCACTCACCCTATTGGATCCCTTCCAGGTCACAGAGCTTTCAGAGCACCAAGAGCCAGTTGTACCACCATCATTATTTATGTATTGAACAATAGTAGGGATTAACACTCTGCTCAGTGGCACAGAGTCTAGCAATGCTGTACTTTAGCACAGTCCCTTCTCAGAGTCTGACAGAATGTGTTGTATTTTACCACACCTCTCTCTCTGACAGCAAACATCAAATTGTACTTTAATACTCTGATTGATAATAACATTGAGTGGTGTTTTAGATAACAACACGGACTGTGCTGCACTTACTTCAAGACGGACAATTCTCTGTACATTGACTTGAGGTAGATATGTAGTACCAGTCAAAAGTTTGGACAAACCTACTAATTCCAGGGTTCATCTTCTACATTGTGGAATAATAGTGAAGACATCAAGACTATGAAATAACAAATATGGAATCATGTAGTAACCCAAAAAGTGTTAAACAAATCAAAATATATTTAAAATTTTAGATTCTTCAAAGTAGCCACCGTTTGCCTTTGGTTAACACTTTTTTGGTTACTACATGTTTTCATATGTGTTATTTCATAGTTTTGTTATCTTCACTATTATTTTACAGTGTATAAAATAATAAAAAAATTAAGAAAAACCCTTGAGTGAGTGTGTCCAAACTTTTGACTGGTGCTGTAGATGACTGTGATCTTTTATACAGTGAAAGAGTTAGACCCTGTCTAAGTCCTTGCTTTCAACTGTCCCTCACTGAAACTTTGAGTAAAGTGACAGTTGGTGTTTGAATGTGTGAAACAAAATAAACTCTGCATAGTAAGGGTTCTCTACAACAATCAGGCATTCTTTGGCAGATGTGAAACATTTTTTTAAAATAAATAACGGACAATATAATGAGAGAAATCATTATCAGCCAAACAGACATTTTACATACGTACAAGAAGCTTATTTCTCTCAAATCTTGTGCACAAATTTGTTTACATCCCTGTTAGTGAGCATATCTCCTTTGCCAAAATAATTCATCCACCTGATATGTGTGGCATATCAAGAAGGTGATTAAAGAGCATGATCATTACACAGGTGCACCTTGTGCTGGGGACATTCTAATATGTGCAGTTTTGTCACACAACACAGGTTGCAAGGTGAAGCAGGTTATGGGTCAGAACATTTAACAGCATGCAGGCAGCCATATGACACACACAGAACAACTTGTGCACAATTATTCTTACCCCTCAGAGGAGTCCTCTAACACCACATGTTGGTGTGGGGGAGGGCAGACATATATATCAGATCTATCACTGTAGCAGCAGTGGTGTTAAGTACTAAAGTAAAGATACTTTAAATACTACTTACGTCGTTTTTTGGGGTATCTGTACTTTACTATTTATGTCTTTAATACTTTTACTTCACCACATTCTTGAAGAAAATAATGTACTTTTCACTCCATACATTTTCCCTGACACCCAAAAGTACTCGTTACATTTTGAATCACTAGCAGGACAGGGAAATTGTCAAATACATGCACTTATCAAAATAACATCCCTGGTGATCCCTATTGCCTTTGATCTGTCAGACTCACTAAACACAAATGCTTTGTTTGTAAATTATGTCTGAGTGTTGGAGTGTGCCCTTGGCTATCCGTAAATGAAAAGAATAAAATAAAATTGTGCCCTGTGGTTTGGTTAATATAGGGAATTTGAAATGATTTATACTTTTACTTTTAACACTTAAGTATATTTTAGCAATTACATTTACTTTTGATACTTAAGTATATTTAAAACCAAATACATTTAGACTTACTTAAGTAGTATTTTACTGGGTGACTTTCACTTTTACATGAGTAATTTTCTATTAAGGTATCTTTACTTTTACTTGTATGACATTTGGGTACTCTTCCACCACTGTGTAGCAGACATAAACATACTGTACGCCGATGAGACCGTCTATAGGGAGGAGGTCAGAGACCTGGCAGTGTGGTGCCACGACAACAGCCTTCAACGCCAGCAAGACAAAGGAGCTGATCGTGGACTACAGGAAACGGAGGGCCGAGCATGCCTCCATTCACATCGGCGGGGCTGTAGTGGAGCTGGTCTACATGACTAAGGATCTATCATTGTCCACACATACCAACACAGTTGTGAAGAGGGCACGACAACACCTCTTACCCCTCAGGAGGCAGAAAAGATTTGGCATGGGCCCTCATGACAGCTGCACCATTGAGAGCATATTGACTGGCTCTATCACCGCTTGGTATGGCAACTGCTTGGAATTCGACCACAAGGTGCTACAGAGAGTAATGCGGACGGCCCAGTACATCACTGATCACTGGGGCTGAGCTTCCTGCCATCCAGGACCTCTAGACCAGGCCATGTCAGAGGAAGGCCCTAATAATGGTCAAAGACTCTAGCCACCCAAGTCATAGACTGTCCACTATGCTACCGTATGGCAAGCAGTACTGATGCCCCAAGTCTGGAACCAACAGGACCCTGAACAGCTTCTACCCCCAAGTCATAAGACTGCTAAATAGTTAGTTAAATAGTTAACCAAATAGCTACCCAGACTTTCTGCATTGAGCTTTTTGCACATACTTTTTTTGACTCATCACATACACTGCTTCTTATGTTTTATTATCTATACAGTTAACTAGTCACTATATTCCTAGTTATATGTACTTATACAACATGTTGGTCGAATCCTGAATGCTGATCGGTTAAAACCGTTAAAACCGTATTTATTCCACAAGTTACCACCGGCTAAATTTATGAAGTTAAAATGCCTATTTACTCTGTTCCATCTGACTGCGTAATCCACTGCCTCATCAACCCAGCCAGGCAATTTATAAACTTTATCTCCACTATAAAAAGCATCAAGACATTCTCACATTTCTTTTCGACTAACATTTAGTTTTCAACAGCATCAATTTGTATAAACCTTGCTGTCTGTCTCTCCGACATTTGGAACATTGCTTCAATATTAAAATTAGATCTCCAGCTGTCCCATAGTTAAAATCATGAATCAGCCCAACCATGAAGCATGGGGGTGGCAGCATCATGTTGTAGGGGTGCTTTGCTGCAGGAGGGACTGGTGCATGTCACAAAATAGATGGCATCATGAGGAAGGAAAATTATGTGTATATATTGAAGCAACATCTCAAGACATCAGGCAGGAATTTAAAGCTTGGTCGCAAATGGGTCTTCCAAATGGACATTGACCCCAAGCATACTTCCAAAGTTGTGGCAAAATGGCTTAAGGACAACAAAGTCAAGGTATTGGAGTGACCATCACAAAGCCCTGACCTCAATCCTATAGAACATTTGTGGGCAGAACTGAAAAAGGGTGTGCGAGCAAGGAGGCCTTCACACCTGACTCAGTTACACCAGCTTTGTCAGGAGGAATGGGCCAAAATTCACCCAACTTATTGTGGGAAGCTTATGGAAGGCTACCCGAAACGTTTGCCTTTAAACAATTTAAAGGCAATGCTATCAAATACTAATTGAGTGTATGTAAACTTCTAACCCCCTGGGAATGTGATGAAAGAAATAAAAGCTGAAGTAAATCACTCTCTACTACTTTTCTGACATTTCACATTCTTAAAATAATGTGTTGATCCTAACTGACCTAAGACAGGGAATTCTTACTTGGCATTATGAAAAACTGAGTTTAAATGTATTTGGCTAAGGTGTATGTAAACTTCCAACTTCAACTGTATGGCCATTATACTACGGCTGAGGGCTGTAACCAAGCACTCCATGTTACGTCGTGGCTAAGAACAGTCCTTAGCCGTGGTATATTGGCCATAAACCACATCTCCTTGGGCCTCATATTATAATGCCTTTTTTAAGGCATTATACCATGGCATTGTTGAATATTTATTTCTGATTGGTTTGAAGGGCATTCTAGAGCGTGCATTATTTCCCTATAACACATGGTATATTTGCACGGTAGAATTCAATGGTTATAGCAAATTTTTGCACGTTTTGTTTGAGTTGCTTTTGATAGCAAAAGTCAAATTTAAAGTAGTACTGGTATTGTTGAATTCGATTTTCGTAATAGCACACTAGGACTGATGGTTTGGTTAGCTCAGTGGTTCCCAAACTTTTTACAGTCCCGTACCCCTTCCAACATTCAACCTCCAGCTGCTTTTTTTTTTTTTTCATCATTGTAAGCCTGCCACACAAACACTTTACGATACATTTATCATTTAAAATTTTCGCCTACAATGACACACCCAAATCGGTACCTTTTGAAGTTCATGGAAATGTGAAAGGAATGTAGTAGAATATAACACAATAGATCTGGTAAAAGATAATACATAGAAAAAAACTTTCTTTTGTATTTTTTTTGTACCATCATCTTTGAAAAGCAAGAGAAAGGCCATAATGTATTATTCCAGCCCAGGTGCAATTTAGATGTTGGCCACTAGATGGCATCAGTGTATGTGCAAAGTTTTAGACTGATCCAATGAACAATTGCATTTCTTTTCAAAATTTTGTATCAAGACTGCCCAAATGTGCCTAATTTGTTTATTAATAACTTTTTATGTTCAGAATTGTGCACTCTTCTAACAATAGCATGGTATTCTTTCACTGTAATAGCTACTGTAAATTGGACAGTGCAGTTAGATGAACAAGAATTTAAGCTTTCTGCCAATATCAGATATGTCTATGTTCTGGGAAATTTTCTTGTTACTTACAACCTCATGCTAATCGCATTAGCCTATGTTAGCTCAACCGTCCCGTGGAAGGGACACCGATCCCGAAGAAGTTTAATTGACCATTCTCACTGTAGTGTCCAAAACGTCTTTCAAGCTGTCAGGCATTCCCATGGCAGCAAGAGCCTCTCGTGGATGCTGCAGTGTACCCAAGTACATTATATCCCAAAAAGTCAGTTTAGTTGGCACCATGGAGTTCTGTAATCCAGTCGTTCAACATGCAGACAAAGAAATCCCAAAAGTACCGGTAAAGTTTGTCCAAACAAGTCAAACGATGTTTCTAATTAATCCTCAGGGTGTCAGATATCTAAATAAATGATAATATTTCAGACAGAGAATAGTCTGTTCAAAAGGGAAGAAAAATAACAAAGAGCACGCACACAGTCACACGCGCAAAACAGTAGTGTCCGTTTCCACAGCCACTTGGAAGAACTTCTATTTTTTGTTCGTTTTTCAAAAAACAAGCCTGAAATCATGTATAAAGACTATTGACATCTAGTGGAAGCCATAGGAACTGCAATCTGGGAGCTAATTCCCTCTATAGACAATAGCAAGTCAATGGAAAACCTGTGACATCATAAAAACACATTTTCCGGATGGATACTCACAGACATTATTTTAACAGTTTTAGAAACTTCAGAGTGTTTTCTATCCAATACTACCAATGATATGCATATCCTAGCTTCTGGGCCTGAGTAACAGGCAGTTTACTTTGGGCACGTCAGACTCTCCGTACTTCCGAACACTGCCCCCTAGCCCGTAGAGGTTAACACATTTCTATAATCAACTCGTGGCTCTATGCCTTCTCTGGAAAATAATGCTACTCCGTTGAAGGTCAGGGCCACTCTGCTTGCACGTCGAAGAACTCACCTTCCACGTCGTTCATTATTTTCCATAGAACGCATATCCCCTCGTTGATTATCCCTTACATATCTACTTCAATTACCTCGTACCCCTGCACGTCGACTTGGTACTGGTTCCCCGTGTATATAGCCAAGTTATCATTACTCTTTGTGTATTTATTATTACTTTTGTTTTGATGTGTTATTACTTGTGTTATTTTCTTTCTCTGCATTGTTGGGAAGGGCCCTTAAGTAAGCATTTTACTACTAGTCTACACCTGTTGTTTACAAAGCATTTGACTGTACCATAATAGTTTAGCTGAAGGTCAATGCCTTGTCTATATTGAATGTACATCCTTTACATGCCCAGTATCAGGAATCAAGGTAAGACCCAAGTGCAGACTGTGTGAAGTAACAATCTTTATTGTAACCACAGGGGAAGGCAAACGACAGGTCAAGGCAGGTAGGGGTCGATAATCCAGAGCAGAGGCCAAGGAACAGGATGGCAGGCAGGCAGGCTCAGGGACAGGCAGTGGTCAGGTACAGGGTCAGGACAGGTCAAAACCAGGCGGAAGAGGAAAAAGAGAGACTATGGCGAAACAGGAGCTGAGACAAAATGTTGGTAGTCTTGAACAAACAAGACAGGTATAAGTACTCAGGGGAAGATAGGCGACACCTGGAGGGGGTGGAGACAAGCACAATGACAGGTGAAACAGATCAGGGTGTGACACCCAGACCTTACCCAGGAGTAGGAGTTCTAACCCATATTTGATACAGGCTCAATGTCTCACTTGACAATGTCAATTAAACCTCTTTGGTAGATTTCATTAATGACACTAAAGGTCTTTAAGATTTTTATGAAGGGCACCTGAAAACATCTGACTCCTAGGTGGTAGCCTATTATTTGGAAAACTTTGTGTTCCCTTTATATGAATGTGCAGAGAGACTGTATAAGTGGGCGGGTCATTATGTATAAGCAGATGCCAAGCTTCAGAAGAGGCACATACATGTATGTACTTATTTATGAATTGGGGACCCCTCCCCTGCATTAAGACTGCTTCTGTCAAAGCCAAGGCAACGTAGCCTATCCATCAGATAGAGTGTCAGAGTCTCCACTCCATTCTGAGATAATCATCAGACTAATCTAATTAAGACCATAGGCAGACATTCTTCTAGTTCAACTGCTGTAAGATGGGCTGACCAGGGGCCCAGAGGAGTCAGATCGAGCTACGCCTTGAGGAGCTAGGAGCTACGCCTTGAGGTTGGTCTCAAGTTCCACTCACTGGTAAGCAATTATTTTCTCATTTCCTGTTTTCTTTCTGGGGGGAGAAAGAAAGGAAGAAAAAGTGTTTTGCAGAGTTATAATTGGCCATGACCCAATGATAGGGGAACATTTATTGCAGTGCATGTTCTGGAATTGAAGCACATGCTGTGTTGCTTTCCCAGAAACAATACGTTGCAGTGTTCAGAATATAATGTGAATATGTTAGTAACGTTTTCTTCAGTGTTCTACTGAAATAGTTAGCGTTTTTTTTTATCATGGAATTAATATGGGATGGTTTTGTTTTTGCTTTGCATGCATTGAGCATTTCATGGTGATTACATGCACAGTATGCAGATTTTTCGCATGTCGTCATTATGAAAGAAAGATTCTTGAAACCAATTCCAATATATTTTATTGCACACTTTTAATCATTGCAAATCCAAGTCAATGTTAAAATGGAAACATCTGATCCTTTTCGTACTACTTTCTGATAACAGCTAATTTATAATAACTTCTACATGCATAATCATAAAAACAATTATCACAAACATAGAGCAACAGTTGACTTTAACGGCCCCATTGGTGTTGGCGGGTTGTGATGCCAATCGGATGAAAAATGTTTGGGAGATCAGAGCCAGAGACTACTACTCTAAAATAATGAGTAAGCAGGAGAGACTGGAGCAGAGCACTCTGGCTAAGAAAGAACACACACACACACACACACACACAGTTCTGCATTTTGCTTAAATAAATATCACACTTTTAGTTTTAATTTATGCGGCTCTGTTTTAACAAACCGAATGTAATTACATTTATAAATCTTATCGCTGGCGGAAGTGTTATAGGTTCGGGGGTGTGTCAGAAATATTTTGGTTATTTTCATAATGGCCACAGTAGATGGTGGTGGCGCGAAAGGTCTGGGTTTTGATGAATTAACAAGTTGTGGGTGTGTCGAGACTTGGCTCTTTACTGGTCAATCAGAACATGCTCCATGGCTAAATATGTGATTGCTTCCAGTTGTGTATCTACAGTCTTTTATGTATTGCGTTGTCATCATATCCAATTTGAATGTTAGTCCGTTATAGCCTAGTCATTTAAATAGCCTGCCCCATATTTGTGAAATGTGTTGAACATGTTTGCAGTCCACATTATACTAAATGCATTTCTTAAATATGGAAATACATTGTTAAACACAGGCTACAGCACTCACACTGATATAGGGGCTAGATCTACTGTAAATTGCAGACTGGACATTCCAAATATAGTCAAAAAGCAAGATTCAATTCACTAGGCTATTGACGAGGCCTAAAAAAAGTGTATAATTATAATCAAATTCTAATAAAAAAAACTTGTTTTCAATATGCTATGTCTAAATACAGTCAGGCACCATAATTGCTCCCCATAGGCTTTGGTAATCCGTTGGGTTGAGCACACAGAAATGGACACAGAGACAGGGAGATTCTAGTCAGAAAACATGACTTTACTAGGCAACAAAAAATAAACGTAACAACTTAGGGTTGGCTCGGTGGTTCTTCTCATACTCATAATGGAGCTTTGTTTCCCCTCTCTTTTTCCTCTCCTGAGGTGTGCCACGGTGCTCCATTTATGTGGCCTGCACGGCTGGTTGGCACTCAACCCTAATTACACCTAATTGGTGCCGTCAGCGTCGGGGTGCGTAGCCCGGGTACTCCCAGCAGAGGGAGCCAACGTTGCGGCATGTACCTCCCCTCTATCACCAACCCTCCGGGGTAGAGGGCATCCGCATTGCCGTGCCAGGCGCCAGACCTGTGAATGACAGAGAAAGAGAATCACTGTAACTGACTGTGTCACCCACTGGTTCCTGTCCTTACCTCTTGCTATCCACACGAGGGGGGCATAGTCGGTGATCAGGGTCAACTTCCTCTAGAGGAGGTAATACTTGAGGGTGTTCAGCGCCCACTTCACCGTGAGGCACTCCTTCTCAACAATCAAGTACTTCTTCTCCCTCAGGAGGAGCTTCCTGCTGACATACATGATGGGGTTCTCCTCGCCTTCCAGCTCTTGGGACAAGACGGCTCCCACCCCTGTGTCAGACGTGTCTGTTTGGACCAGGAGGTTTCTTAAGAAGTCCGGGGTGACGAGTATCAGGTGCGTACATAGCGCGTCCTTCAGGGCCTGGAATGCCACCTCTGTGTCCTCGGTCCATCGCACCATCTGGGGTAGGCGCGCCTTTGTCAGGTATGTGAGGGGAGAAGCCATTGTGGCAAAATTAGGTACAAACCAACTGTAGTAGCCAGCTAACCCCAGGAATGACTGCACCTGCCTCTTGGTTCGGGAGACCGCTTCACGTTTCCCGCTCTCAATTCGATAGCCCAGGTACTGGGGGTTCGCGTACAGCCCCGCATTCTTTAGCACATCCAACACAGCCTGTAGCCTACAGATATGGGACTCTCTCAACTGTCACTGTGCACGATTATATCATCCAAATGTCATGACTGTCCTCTAAGGATCCAAATAGGTCAGATCTGCTTTGCAATAAATAACTTTAACAAGACCCCACAGAGGGGGGAGAAGGGAACTGGTGGGGGGTTGACAGCTCATGCCCTGTTGTAAATCAAGGAGAGAACATTCAGGCATCTCCCTCTCCAAATTCACCTAAGGAATGTGCCTTTGTCTACACAGACATTTTCCCACCAAAACTCTAACACGTTTTCAAGTGAATACGGGAACAATATTTCTAACATAGAACGTGGGGAATGGGCAGAGGAGACCTAAAAGAACATGGATGTCAGTTTGGTTGTTATTTTGTGATGTCATTAAAATGTTATAAAGGAAATACTGTAACTTATACACGCTACATGTACGAAGTATCCATCCTCTACGTTGTGTATGAAATATGAACAATTGACAGTGTTTTTGTTGAGAGGGATGTGATCTTAGAAACTATCAGATAATTGTTTCCATAACTTTTTACAAGTAAGTAGTCACCGCCCCCAGCCTCACAAACCACCCCTTTTGAATGAACTGTATAAAACGGGGTTAAGAATGAACATTTCATACAAGGAAACACGTTGAGCTGCAGCTCCCGTTTTAAAGTGGTTTAAACTTTGAATCTCAACACAAGGTAGAGACGATCAGTCACCTCCCGGACAATCACTGGTACGGCTGATTAGCTGTCCTAAGTAAAGTATCTAGAAAAGCTAATATAAGTGGGACCATTCAACTACCCTCTTCAAACCATTGTATTCTACTACTCTAATCACCCCATTGGGAACCATCTTCAAATGAGCATCTTACAGAGTGAATGGAAGTAGAATCAACTCTGTAGTTCTGTTCAGGACTACACGACAAGTCACCGGCAACCGGACAATGGCAGAGGAGAACAACAGTAGAAGACCGGTGGGGACACCTTTTCGTCATTTAAAGGCCCAACCAACCCCCTTTTCAAAGAAGGCCTGGTTCCGACAGAAATACACGAAAGAACAAAGACATTTACACGTAAATACATTCATGATATTCTTACTCCAAAGAGGCGGAGGTTTGTGTGAAAAGTACAAGACTACTGTGAGAGTAGTTTCTAAATGTACCAAAGTATTATGTCTCTGTCCCTCTCTGCCCCTCCCCCCATCTCTTTTGTAACAAACCGCCATATTGTGTCTGTCCGCTATGGACCTGTTTTTAATTAAGTGTGTATGATTATTCTGTTACCATTTAGTTATCTAGTAAATAAATAAATAAACCAATTTGTGTAGTACTGAATCATAAGGAAGGCTCTGGTTTTTGCAGATGCAGGAGGTTACGACTCTTCAGAATGATGATATGATACGAGG
Source organism: Hucho hucho (assembly GCA_003317085.1). NCBI lineage: Eukaryota > Metazoa > Chordata > Actinopteri > Salmoniformes > Salmonidae > Hucho > Hucho hucho. The sequence goes on along the minus strand of QNTS01000052.1, from coordinate 1,071,670 downwards.
TTATGATTACAAAGTTGACTGTTTATGGATGTGATAGGTAAAGACCTTTAGAGTTTAATTCAGGAGATGGTAACTCTTTAAAGAACCGCTCTCGTGGTGCCCCAAATCCTAATGAGTTAATTGTTACATGATTCATTTAAATCGGGTAACAATTAAGCATAGTTAGTTGATTAGATAAATAACAGTCTTCAGATTAATGAAAGTAAAGTCACGACACGAATGAGCAACAGCGTACTCACGGTGCGCAGGACATGGTCCATGAGTCGCTGGAAGATCGCTGGGGCCCCATGGAGCCCGAAAGGCAGAACCCGGTAGTGGTATAGCCCCCCCCCAGGGTGAAGAAGGCAGTCTTCTTCATTTGTCTGGTCCAGGGTGCTGACGTATCTTGCCTTCCACCCGAGGCATGGGGTAGGCATCGAATTTACTGACCTCGTTCAGGCCCCGAAAATCGTTGCAGAAGCGGACGGTTCCGTCTGATTTCGGTACCAGACTATAGGGCTAGACCACTCACTGTGGGACTCCTCCAGTACCCCCATCTCTAGCATTGTCGTCACTTCCCGCTAGACCACCGCCCTCCGAGCTTCTGGTATCTGGTATGGCCGTTTTCATACTTTTTCTCCTGAATGTGTGTGGATATGATGTTCCACAAGATCCGTGCGCCCCGACGCCTCGGAGAACACGGCCGCATTCTGCTGGACCAACTCTCGGAGCGCTTGTCGTTGGGTAGGGCTGAGGTTCTGACGGAGGGTGGGTTCTGCTGTGGCCTGGTCCACATTGCATACCATCTCTTCAGTAGGTTCATATGGTAAAGCTGGAGGGGTTTTCTACGCCCCGGTTGGTGGACCTTGTAATTGACGTTGCCTAACCGCTCGACGATGTGGTAGAATCCATGCCATGTAGCCAGGAATTTGCTCTCTGTTGTGGGGATCAGCACCAAGACCTTCTCACTCCGGGTGGAACTCTCGTGGTTGGGCCCCCAGGTTGTATACAGGCTCCTGAGCACGTTGGGCCTGGTTCATGTGCTCTTTCACCACTGGCCAAAATGCCTTTATCCTCGGGAAGAGCTCCCGTGCGATACACTTTGCTGTCGCCGTGTGCAACGGGATTGCCTCTGGATACCGGGTGGCGTAATCCAGGATATATTGGTGTCCCCTCACGGTCTTCACCAACGGACCCACCAGATTCATTGCCACCCGCTCAAAACGGCACCCCTATAATGGGCAGGGGAACCAAAGGGTTTCTATAATTTGCCCTCGGTGCCATGATCTGGCACTCCAGGTAGGTACGGCAGTAGTCCTCCACGGCGCGCTTGACTCCGGGCCAGTGGAATCGATTCCTAATCCACTCCATGGTTTTCTCCATCCCCAGGTGTGCCCCGAGCAGGTGGGTGTGGGAAAGCTGCAAGACAGTACTAACATACTGTGTGGGTAGGAGTAACAAGTCTTTCGTCTCCCCATTGCGCTTTACTACCTGATACAATAAATTGTGCTTTATGGAGAAGTGTGGGTAGCGCCACTCACTTATCCAAGGTAACTGCGCGCCAACCACCGTGATCACCTGGCCCCTCCCGTTCTGGAGGTTGGGGTCATCTTATTGGGCCGTTCCGAACGGGCCCCGTGAGGATTCCTCGTGTTTGCCCGGCCCATCTGGTGCCTCGGATTATGGCTCATTTCCCAGAGCGGGGTCGTCTTCCTCCTCCTGGTCCAACTCGGGCCCAGTGGACACCTCTTGTGGCGGGGTGTGGGTTGCACAGGCGACCGTCCTTTTTCCTATCCTTCCTACCTCGTGAGTCCCTCCTCCACATTGCCTGGAAGAGAGGGCAATTTCTTCTGAGGATAATGGCCATGGGCAAGTTAGTGCCGGATGCACATGGGGGCCGTACCTATCTGCACCGGCACAGTTGGGTACCTCGGTGTTCCCGTGTACACAGGACACTGTCATCTCCTCATCCCCCGGTTCGTCTTTCCCCTCTCGTGTGAGCCACTGCGGTTGGGCCAAGGTCACCATGCTGCCGGAGTCCAGCAGAGCACTGGGGTCGACACCATCGATTCGTACTGGAACCATCGGAGGTGCTGTCTTGGTGTGTCTTGGATTGCCCCCCATCTATCTTCAGAGTACGTGCTGCTAGGTGACCTAAACTGGGACATGCTTAACACCCCGGCCATCCTACAATCTAAGCTTGATGCCCTAAACCTAACACAAATCATAATTGAACTCACTGGGTACAACCCCAAAGCTGTAAACACGGGCACCCTCATAGATGTCATCCTAATTAACTTGCCCTTCAAATACACCCCTGCTGTTTTCAACCAAGATCTCAGCGATCACTGCCTCATTGCCTGCATCCGTAATGGGTTTGCGGTCAAAAGATCTCCCCTCATTACTGTTAAACGTTCCCTAAAACACTTCAGCGAGCAGGCCTTTCTAATCGACCTGGCCCGGGTATCCTGGAAGGATATTGACCTCATCCCGTCAGTAGAGGATGCCTGGTTATTCTTTAAAAGTGCCTTCCTCACCATCTTAAATAAGCATGCCCCATTCAAGAAATTTAGAACCAGGAACAGATATAGCCCTTGGTTCTCTCAAGACTTGACTGCCCTTGACCAGCACAAAAACATCCTGTGGTGTTCTGCATTAGCATCGAACAGCCCCCGTGATATGCAACTTTTCAGGGAAGTCAGGAACCAATATACACTGGCAGTTAGGAAAGCCAAGGCTAGCTTTTTCAAGCAGAAATTTGCTGCCTGTAACACAAACTCAAAAAAGTTCTGGGACACTGTAAAGTCCATGGAGAATAAGAGCACCTCCTCCCAGCTGCCCACTGCACTGAGGTTGGGAAACGCTGTCACCACCGATAAACCCACAATAATTGAAAATTTCAATAAGCATTTTTCTACGGCTGGCCATGCTTTCCACCTGGCTACCCCTATCCCGGTCAACAGCCCTGCACCCCCCTCAGTAACTCGCCAAAGCCTCCCCCATTTCTCCTTCTCCCAAATCCAGTTAGCTGATGTTCTGAAAGAGCTGCAAAATCTGGACCCCTACAAATCAGCCGGGCTAGACAATCTGGACCCTTTCTTTCTAAAATGATCTGCCGAAATTGTTGCAACCCCTATTACTAGCCTGTTCAACCTCTCTTTTGTGTCGTCTGAGATTCCCAAAGACTGGAAAGCAGCTGCGGTCATCCCCCTCTTCAAAGGGGGAGACACTCTTGACCCAAACTGCTACAGACCTATATCTATCCTACCCTGCCTTTCTAAGGTCTTTGAAAGCCAAGTTAACAAACAGATTACCGACCATTTCAAATCCCACCGTACCTTCTCCGCTATGCAATCTGGTTTCAGAGCTGGTCATGGGTGCACCTCAGCCACGCTCAAGGTCAAACGACATCATAACCGCCATCGATAAGAGACATTACTGT